>LPNX010149510.1:504274-638689 GCA_001517045.1 Pseudotsuga menziesii
AGAGGTGGAAGGATACCTATTGACGTGTGTGTGTGGGTGGGTGTTAGGGGTTGGGGAGGATGTTTTAAGGTGTCATGGATATGAGAGTAAGAGAGAGTGGAGGAGATTTTAGTAATGGAGATGAGGGGGGAAGAGAGGTAGGAGGAGGAGGGGAGTTAGAGGTAGAGGAGGAGGGTGGATTAGTAAGAATTGGGGGGAAGTAAGGGGGTTTTAGTGGTAGGCGATGACCCATGGATGTGTAATGTGGGTGTCTAAGAGAGAGAGAGAGGGTTGGGGAATAGATAGGGGGGCGAGGGATAAGTGTAGTTGGATGAGTTGGGGAGCAAGAGAGAGTGGAGAGAGAGAGAGGTGTTAGCTGTTAGGTGGATTTGTGTGTGAGAGAGAGATATTAAGAGAGATATAGAGAGAGGAGGGGAGTTTTATGGGTTTCAAGGGGGTGCTAATATTAGAGATAGAACAATAGGTGGGTGTTTAAGAGTTATAGGTAGAGAGAAANGATTAATAAGAGTTAGGGGGAATAGGGGAGTGGGGCGGGGATATAAAATAATAAAAGTATCACTATAATTGACAATGTAGTCAATTCTAAATTTACATAAAGTGCACTTGTTGTAGTATTGCAAAACATGCACTCGTTTTGTAGTAATATAACATGCAATTTGTTTATGCTAAAGTATGCTAACTAGACTACAAGGTAACGGTGTTTAGGCACCTCATAAATCAAATATTATTTTTGTTGTTTTATGGATAGCAATATAGAAGTCAAGAATATAAAGAACAGGTACAGAGAAACAAAGATATGAAAAAATCAAATAATACAGCATAAGGACAAGATTTTACAGAAGGAATGATATTATACCTTTTCAGGATCCGGGAGCTAGGTTTAAATCATATAAACACAAAGAATAAAAAAATAGTTCATTCACTGCATAATATGTAAAAATATAGGTGCTCAAAAATACATTTCAAACATCATTTAAGCAGTAATATCCACTTGCCAACACATGCATCTATGTAGAAAACATCTATATAAATAAACATGTAGACAAGGGTTCAAAAAAACCACAGAATATCAACACAATATATAGTTTAAACCTAGCTCCAAATAGATAATAAGCCATTCATTCAGTAATGAAGTTCTTACATAGATATAGTATTGTAGAACTGTACAATCTTCCAGCATGTCTCGACCCTCATGCATATCCCTTTGTTTCAACAAAATATTACAATATATAGACAAAAGGTAAGATAAAAGTTTGTTTGTAAATAAAACTTTTAAGTATTTAACTTTCAAAAATAGAAAAGTATTTTATCTAAAAAGATATAATTCAACTAAATATTCTAAGTGTCGAATCTATACTAAGCTAGACATCATATCAAAGTATTCTAGCTACCTCAACCAGGTAGCTAATCCATCCAACGCATGTGCCTTGTTTTGCAATCTATTGCACTCCTTTTGCATTTGAATCAACCTCCTTTTGAGCTACTCTTTTTTCTTTAACAAAATGAGTATTATGTTCCTATACCATTTTCCTTCTCTTCATTGCTTCTTCTACTACCTGTAACCTTTTACATAGCCTTCAAGCCACATGTTAAGCGTATCTCTATTCTCTTTCTTTGTCTCAAACTAGATAATGGTTTTCTATTTTTCCCTATTTGAGCAATAGGGTCCAAAGTTCCACACATACTCTCTTTAATTATCCTATGATACATTGAGATAAAGACCCGACTTCTTGGAGGAGAGTCCTCAAACAATTTCAATGAGGATGATTCTTCTTTAGTGGAACAACTATAGAGATCTACAAAATCAGAAGCTGTTAGAGAAACTTTTATGACAACTCAGACTCTATCCTCATCTTCGGAATTAGTTTCCCAATCAAAATACTTTTTTATGTTAATATTATCCACCTTGGTTAAATGAGATTTAGAATTTCCATTCAACGAAAAATAAACTCTATGCAACTGTTTGGGCACTTCTACACCTAAAGGAAAACCTATCAATGATGGAATCTCCTGTAGATAAAATAGAGCCTTTCATGGATGCAAAAGTGCAGATGATCCAGGCTGTTCAAATGAATTTTTTTGAGCCAAATTTGAAACCTACTGTAGGAATCATTCAACTTTACTGACTGAGACTTTATCAGTTTTGTGGCATGCACCACTTTCGTATGAACCATTTCAAAAGGTTTTGCAGTATTAACTTCATCTCTTTGCTTCTCATTATCTTCAACACACCAACATGTGTTGCATAAGGTGTAATGATGCCAATATTAGAGTAATTAACTCCACTTTCTATAAGTCGTTTTGCATGCACTAAGGAAACTGTCGCCTTTCCTTCATTCATTGTGATGTCCTCGTCATCCTTTTTCTCCTCCATATCACAACTGAGTCTATATCTATCAAAATGAGGGTTGGTTCTATGGAATATGTCTTCTACACATCATCAAGATCATATAAAGTATGAGCAGCGACACTTGCATGTGCTTCAATCTTTCTATCATATAGCTCCCGTGATGACCAATCCATTATAAGTTGGTGCATACGATATTAAACTGTAAGCATAGACATCATTTTATTGTCATACAAGTCTACAAGTCGTGCAAATATTGTCCTTCCCAACCCTTTTTTCTCAGCTTCAATACTCTGTGCAGTTGGAAGTAGTTGAATATGGTCACCTGCAAGTATACATCTAGATCCCTTAAGTATAGAAATACAGCAAGCCACCTCAAGTGCTTGGGAAGCCTCATCAATGATAACCAAGTCAAATACCATTCCATCAATTTGACAAGACAAAGCACTCGTTAGATTTGTTAGTATAACATCTAAATTCTTAAACACATATGATACAGCTTGTTTTTCCCTTTGACTCTCCTCTTTGGAAATATTCTGGAGTTATTTCATAATGTCCTGTTTGCTACTTCGGTCTTTATTTTTCGGAAGCTTTTTGTTCATAAGATTCAATTATTTCTTCACATCATTTGTAGGAGCAATGCTAATTTCTCGTGGTTTATCAAAAATGAATTTATCCTCTTCCACTTCTTTTTCTAAAGAAATCTCAAATAGCCTTTCAAAAACCATTTGTTTTTGGAGAGAGTTGCATTCTACAAACACTGGAATTTGCACTTTATTTGTTTCTCCCATGAAGCTCTTTGGTACACTAAAATATCTCTTTTTCCACTGTATTTTGTCATTGTGTTTTCATGTTTCTTCCATCTATCTTCAATGTCACTATTAGAAATGACAGCAACAGGTGTAGGTTGAAACCCTGGTGTTAAAATATCCCCATTACCCATTGAATCCTTTCTTTCATCAATAAAGTAGTTTAAACTTATTTGAGTTGAATAGGTAGAGAAAATTGATGATGAAGATGATGACAATGGCCTGCTACATTTGTTATGCATAATTTCCTCTGTAATGTCATGTTTGGGAGTGATCCTTGGTCTGTTATCTCTAGCAAAAGGAAAATTCTCCTCTCCACATGGAAAACGCCTCACAGGAAACAAATGATATCACCGCAACCGTGCTCCCAATGAGTTTTACTTCAACCCTTTCATGTTATCCCTGCCTTTATGTCCCTCACGACTGAATCATCCTTGCAATTGCAAGAAGTGTGATGTTGTTTAGGTTTCCCTGTATCTTTCTGCACTCACTCGGTGGTTGAATTTGGCACTACGCAATTACTTGAATAAGATATCGGTTTCAGTGTGAAATTATTCCGCATTATTAATTATCAATTGACCAGCTACATTATTATTAGATAGGGTTTGGAAACCCATACATAACCCTAACTAGGCAATCTGGCAGCGCGCGTGTGCATGAATGATGAAATGCACTACAATGTTGCATTAAAACATAGGATATAAAAAGACATTTTATTACATTCATTTTCATTATATGAAAACACATTTATTAATCTAAAGGATATTAAGTCTTAAAAATAAGATATTTGTAAAAATATATTTTAAAACGAACTAAAAGAAGCCCAAACATAGGAGAATAAGTAAATAAAAAAGGGATAAAAATGTCTAAGGTATAAAGATAAGCTTAGGGAAAATATCTAACAGACCTAGGACAAACACTGGCTCCATCTGGGGGATGGAATTTCCCTGTGATTTTCCAAGAACTGTAGATCAAGTTCCTTTATTTCTGTCAACCACTACTAATCCATTGGGATATGGAGTCTTATACCAAATCTCTGCAATGTTTTTCAAATTCTGAACACACACCTATGAAATGAAAAAATACTATTGAAATCCAGCACACTTAAAAGAATCTACATGTTCGTATGGTGAGCTTATTCTTCCTCCAACTCCTACTTCTAATCGGTAGAAACAAAATAATCATGTGTAATCATACTTCCAGTGAAGCCATGATAGCATCCAACTGATTGTAACAACTTCTTGTAGGTAGAAAGAAATCAAAGAAGAATTTATCATTTGAAGAATAAATTTAATTTGCAAAGAATATTTAAAATAATATTTTAGTTTGATTCCAAATTCTAGAAAGATGAAACATTTTGATAACCATGAGTCCATATAAATGGCCATTGGGTCCCGCCAATTGTGCGGTTTATGTAAAATAGAAGGATGCCTCCATATATTTTATGCTCCATGGAAGATATTAGACTTCTTTTCTTGAAATGTTTCAAATGAAGAAGCATTAAAAAAAACATTGTTGCCCTTATCTTCAACTATAATAACCTCATTTTTTGTAGTTTCTCCTTCAAAAACAATAGATACAAGTTTACTGATTTCTGGAGACTGTTGTTCAACAACTAATAAAGAAGAAAAATGTGTAATTTTCTCTTCTAACTCCTTTCCATATCCTTCATTGCTTTTCAAAACATCTAAATCATATTTTCCACACACTGCTTCACTACTGAAAAATTCCATAGGTGTTAAGGAATCTAATATTATACTTAAGTATAGTATTATAGGAAATTGTTTTGGATTGAAAAAATCATGTTCATAGATAGGTAGGAGAATATTAAATATGAAACATAAAATTAACACTTAAATGTGTAAATTTTGGTGAATATTATGATTAAAAAACATATTTTATGTAAATATAGGCAATATTAGACACAAAAAATGACCAAATAGCGAATTTGGTTTTTGAAAAAAACCCAAAAAATTGCCAATTGGTGAAATTTCGCCCCTAAAAATTACCCTAATCCGGACACATATCATAAATGGACTAAAATGATCTTCAACAGAGTTAACTTGAAAAACATCTCCAATAGTTTTATGATTAAAAAAATGTTGAAAATTCTCTTGAAAAATGGGTTGAGCATCAAAGAATTTGGGAAGAACAATTTCATCCTTTGAAATAGAATCAAGAGAATCTTTAATTTGATTGTCAGCAACACAAACTTTAACATTGTCCTGCAAATCTTCATCAACAGTGTGAGTTTCAACATTTTCTTCAATAGAGGGTTGAGCTTCACATGATTTTTCAACAATAAAGTCTACATGACAATGATGTCTTGAATCCTAAAAAGTGTGAAATATCTCCTCGACTTCATTTTTTTGAAATATTTCTTCATGAATTTCATCAGTAAGGCTATATTGATCATTATTACTAAGATATTTCTTGTCCTTAAATTGCTCAGAACAGTCCTCTAAAAGGAGATCAACAAAATAAATCCTCTTGCAATAAACATAAAATACAGAATGGAAATCTTTTATTGATGAAATGCTAGAGATAGGAAGAGATCAGTAGCAATGTCTGGAATCTCCTTCCAAGGAATACATAAACATTTTCAACAATACATCCTCATGATGAATATTGAGTTGGTACATGTATTGATGAAACTCAATCAAGTGTTGTGTCGGATGGTCATGATCATCTCCTCTAAATATTGGAAGGAAGTCTCCCCATTCATCCATAGTAGGCACATTATTTGGAAAACCTGGAACAACTGAAAAATTGAAAGGTGCAAACCTTGTAGCCACAATGGCTTCCATGGGTTTTTACATTTTGAACCGGTGGAGTCGCCAACAAATCCTTCCTCTATGAAGTCGTTGGTGAAAAAGAAAAAAATAGTCTAAAGCGTGTAACCACCCCTTGTTCACCGTCAAAGACTGTATCTAATCACTGTCAATATGAACCAAGGAAGAACTTCTATACTTCCTCCTCAGTATGGTCGCCAAAATATGTTTATCCTAAAGTATGCTAACTAGACTACAGGGTATCAGTGTTTAGGCACCTTAGAAATCAAAGATAGTTTTTGTTGTTTTATGCATAACAATATAGAAGTCAAGAATATAAAGAACAGGTACAGAGAAACAAAGATATGAAAAAATCATATAATACATGCATACAGAAAATATTTTACAAAAGGAATAACAGTACATCTTTTCAGGATCTAGGAGCTAGGTTCAAATCATATAAAGACAAAGAATAAACAAACAATTCATTCACTGCATAATATGTAAAAATATAGGTGCTCAAAAATACATTTCAAACATCATTTAAGCAGTAATATCCACTTTCCAGCACATGCATCTATATAGAAAACATCTATATAAATAAACATGTAGACAAGGGTTCAAACAAAACCACAGAATACCAACACAATATATACTTTAAACCTAGATCCAAATATATAATAACTCATTCATTTAGTAAAGAAGTTCTTACACAGATATAGTATTTCATAGCTATACAGGCTTCCACCATGTCTCGGCCCTCATGTGTCTCCCTTTGTTTCAATAAAATATTTCAGTATATAGAAAAAAAGGCAAGACCAAAATTTGTTTGTAGATCCACCTTTTAAGGATTTAACTTTCAAAAATAGAAAAGTATTTTATCTAAAAAGATATAATTAAAATAAATATTCCAAGTGTCAAATCCATACTAAGATAGACATGATATAAAAGTCTTCTAGCTTCCTTAGCCAGTGTAGCTAATCCATCCAGCGCATGTGCCTTCTTTTGCAATCTATTGCACTCCTTTTTGCATCTAACTCAACCTCCTTTTGAGCTACTCTTTTTTCTTTAAAAAACTAAGTATTATGTTCCTATACCATTTTCCTTCTCTTCACTGCTTCTTCTGCTACCTGTAACCTTTTACATAGACTTCAAGCCACATGTTAAGCTTATCTCTATTCTCTTTCTTTGTCTCAAACTAGATAATGGTTTTCTAGTTTCCCCTATTTGAGAAATAGGGTCCAAAGTTCCACATGTACTCTCATCAATTATCCTATGATACTCTGAGCTAAAGCCCTGACTTCTTGGAGGAGATTCCTCCAACAATTTTAATGAGGATGATTCTTCTTCAGTGGAACAACTATGGGGATATAAAAAATAAGAAGCTATTAGAGAAACTTTTGTGACAACTCCAACTCCGTCTTCATTTTCTGCATTAGTTTCCCAATCAAAAGAATTTTTGATGTCAATATTATCCACCTTGGTTAGATGAGATTTAGAATTTCCATTCAAATAAAATAAACTCTCTGCAACTGTTTGACAGTGACAGAATCCCCTATAGATAAAATAGAGCCTTTCATGGATTCAAAAAGTGCAGATGAGCCAGGCTGTTCCAACGATTTTTTTTCAGCCAAACTAGAAAACTACTATACGAATCATTCAACTTGATTGATTGAGACTTTATCAGTTTTATGTCATGAAACACTTCTATATGAAAATTTTCGAAAGGTATTGCAGTATTAACTTCATCTCTTTGCTTCTCATTATCTTCAACACACCAACCTATGCTGCATAAGGTGTAATGCCAATAATCGAGTAATTAACTCCACTTTCTACAAGTATTTTTGCATGCGCTAAGGAAACTGTTGCCTCTCCTTCATTCATTATGTTGTCCTCATCATCCTTTTTCTCCTCCATATCACACCTTGCTATGTATATCAAAATGAGGGTTGGTTCTGTGGAAGATGTCTTTTGCACATCATCAAGATCATATAAAGTATGAGGAGCGACACTTGCATGTGCTTCAATATTTCTATCATATAGCTCATGCAATTACCAATCCATTATAAGTTGGTGCATACGATATTTAAATGTAAGCATAGACATCATTTTATTTTCATACAAGTCTGCAAGTCGTGCAAAGACTATCCTTCCCAACCCTTTTTTCTTAGCTTCAATACTCTGCATAGTTGGCGGTAGTTGAATATGGTCACCTGCAAGTATACATCTAGATCCCTTAAGTATAGAAATTAAGCAAGCCACCTCAATTGCTTGGGTAGCCTCATCAATGATAACCAAGTCAAATATCATTCCATCAATTTGACAAGACAAAGCACCAGTTAGAGTTGTTAGTATAACATCTAAATTCTTAAACACATCTGATACAACTTGTTTTTTTCCTTTTCCTCTCCTCTTTGGAAAGATTATGTAGTTCTTTCATAATGTCTCGTATGCTACTTTGGTCTTTATTCTTCAAAATCTTGTTGTTCATAAGATTCATTTATTTCTTCACATCATTTTCAAGAGCACTGTTACATTCTCGTGGCTTATCAAAAATTAATTTATCCTCTTCCACTTATTTTTCTAAATAAAACTCAAATAGCCTTTCAAAAACCATTGTCGTTTGGAGAGAGTTGAATTCTACAGACACTCTAATTTGCACTTTATTTGTTTCTCCTAGGAGGCTCTTTGGTACATTGAAAAATCTCTTTATCCAATATATTTTGTCATTTTGTTTGCATGTTTCTTCCATCTATCTTCAATTTCACTATTAGAAATCACTGCAATAGGTGTAGGTTGAAACCCTTGTGTTAAAATATCACCACTACCCATTGAAGGATTTTTGTCATCAATAAAGTAGTTTAAACTTCTTTTAGTTGAAGAGGTAGAGAAAATTGATGATGAATATGATCACGATGGCCCTCAAGTTTTTTATGCACAATTTTCTCTGCAATGTCATGTCTAGGAGTGATCCTTGGTGTTATATCTAGAAAAAGAAAAATTCTCCTCTCCACATGGCGAAGGTCTCACGGGAGACAAATGATCTCGCTGCAGCCATGATCCCAATGATTTTTCCTTCAATCCTTTTAGGTCATCCCTGACTTTATGTCCCTCATGACTAAATCATCCTTACAATTGCAAGAAGTGTGATTTTGTTTAGGTTTCCCTGCATCTTTCTGCACGGACTTGGCGGTTGAATTTGGCACTATGCAATAACTTGAAGAAGATACCGGTTTCAGTGGGAAAATATTCCGCATTATTAATTATTAATTGTACAATTGCATTAATATTATATAGGGTCTAGAAACCTGCACATAACCCTAACTTGACAATTTGGCAACGTGCGTGTGCATGAATGATAAAATACGCTGCCATGTTGCATTAAAACATAGGATATAAAAAGGCATTGCATTGCATTCATTTTCATTATACGAAAAGACATTTATTAATATAAAGGAGCTTAAGTCTTAAACTAAGATATTTTCAAAAAGATATTTTAAAACAAAATCAAAGCAGCCCAAACATAGGAGAATAAGTAAAAAAAAGGGATAAAAATGTCTAAGGTAGAAAGATAGGCTTAGGGAAAATAGCTAACAGACCTAGGACAAACACACTCGTTTTGCAGTAATATAACGCACATGGGTTTATCATTCACAAGAATACATATTTGAATTTAAACAAAACCTGAGCTCATTTTTTTTGCACTATGGTCGAGACTCCACCCATGCTAGTGTTTCATTCTTATGCCTATGTGTCTGCATCAAACTTTGCTTCAGATTCATCATGCCTATGCCTTGGAGTATGATAAACCATAACTAATTGAGCATTATATCCAAATTTTGAATATGCTCGTGTTTAGCCGTTGGTTACAGTTTGCTGCACACCTCCATTTTTTTATGAAATTTTAGAAACATTTATGTTTTTTTCGTAGATTCCAAATATGTTATTTTTAACAAGAAATATAATTTTGTCTATTTTTTCTTATTTATCTTGTGTCACCACTCCTCAACTCAAAAAATGCATTGTTAGTGTTTCGTTCACAACCCTTTAGTTTCTCAACCATTTTGAAAAAAAATTGTATGGTGCACTAAAGAACATCGACCTCTACATGCTATAAAACACCTATTTCCAAATAATTACATTAAGACATCCAAACGCTGCAACCACAATTGACATACCATTTTCAAGGTTTGATCACTTTGATAATCAATCAATATATATATATATATATATATATGGAAAAATAACTGTGCACTAGTACTATCTGTTCTCTATATGTCTACCGATTTTCGTAAGTTTATTCCATCATTTAGTCACTCGAAGGATGCACCCACAAAAACATATACCTTATAATTTTTCCCAAAAATAAAAATTTCTCGTTAAAAAAGATCTTACTTTATATAGTTAAGAACATTTTCAATAGAAAAAAATTATATATTTGGAAACGTCAAATTCAATTTCCTACGTTCATCTTTTTTACTCATTGCAAGATTCATTGTGTAAGTGTCTCAAAATATCCATGTAAGTTGGTGGATGCCTATTTTTTCAGTTTTCTATTGCATCTAACGTGTCAAAAGAGACCCGCATTAGCTTGCACACATCCTGTGAGTTTATCCTAAATGGGTTCTCTTAGTTTTTAACTAAAGTTTAAATATCTCTTAGAAGGATTCAAAACCAGAACAAAAATAAAAATGATTATGCTCAGGATTTACTAATCATTACAGTAGTACCCATTACTCACAATCCTTGATTTGGGTATGGATGCTCGATCTAAGATGAACAAATAATTAATCTAACATTGTATAGACATTATTAAAATACAAAAACATAGATATTTTCCCTATACATATGCATAAAACATTTATGCGTAAAGAATATAGTTGCAATACAAGTCAATATGCACATGTTACTGTAACTAGATTTAATAATAAGAAACACAATAAGAACCTGACACAACTACTAGGGAAAAAATAAATAGAATAGTCATTCCTCCCAACCAAATCCTAGAGCATCCAAATCACTTTCTCCAGAACCCCCGAGCCTGTTCGCTAAATAATAAGAGAAAACAATCCACTTAATGTGCCATCTCTTGCATGATCACATTTAATCCCTATCCAATGCTAGCCTCCTTCCTGCTAATGGACATACTGTTATTTTTTTTCCTAGGACTTGGTCATTTATGAGCCTCACACTCTTTAGCACTCAACAAAGAGTTGTGACCTGATTTTTGGGAAGATGCCCCCTGCACCTTGACTTCTCACTCAATAGGTACAACAACTTATATTTTTCTCTTGTGGGTCAGCAAACACTATTCAACAACTATTTCATTTATAAATGAAGAATTCATTACATTTGTTTTATTTTTTACTTTCTATCAAAAAAAATTAAAATAATAAAATAAAATATATTAGCAGAAATTAATAATAAATTATTAATTCATGGTGTATTACATACACCTCCCCTTAGAGGATAACACTGTCCTTGGTGTTATTAACTTTCTAATATTTTCTTCCATATTTTAATCTTGGAATAGGATCAGATATGCCTCTCGCATAACACTTTCCAATTTCCAAGTAGATTCTTCCGGACTAAAATGCTTCCATCGCACCTTGACTTGTCTGATGGTACAATACCAGAGTAAAAGTTCTCTCCTATCGAGAATACGCTCGGGTCCCACCTGGAAATGTCCTTCGGGTTCCACCTGTATAAAACTCCAATCGATTACATGAGTAGCATCATGAATATATTTCTTCAAAATGGAAACATGAAAAATGTTGTGTACTTTAACAGTAGGTGGTAGGGATAACTTCTTTAGCAAAAATTTCAAATGGCCCGCAATACCTGGGTGGCAACTTTGGATACTTTCCCAATATCAAAGAGATTTTCTTGGTCTTTACCTTTATGTACACATTATCGCCTACTTGGAAATCTCTAGGATCTCTTTTTAGGCCAGCATAACTTTTATACCTGTCTTGGGAAGCCTTAAAGTTTTGTTGTACCTATTTCACGGTTAGTTCCATATCCTTTAACAATTCAAGTCCTAACATTAACCTATCAACTCGACTGTTCCAAGAAATTGGAGTATTACATTTACGTCCATACATAATTTAAAAAGGACTCATACATGTTGATACTTGAAAATTATTATTGTAAGCAAATTCAACTAAGTGTAAGTAGTCTTCCCATTTACTTATTTTGTCCATTACTTACATTATTATCATGTCTTCTAGGACTTGGTTTCCTCTTTCATTCTTCCCATCCATTTGTAGATGATATGCAGTACCGAATTTCAACTGAGTTCTTAACCCTTAAAACAAAGCCTTCCAAAACTTTCCTATAAATTTTACATCTCTATCTAATATTACTACCTTTGGTATGCCATCTAACCTACAAATCTCTTTCACAAAAATATATGCAATGTTAACAACCTTATAAGTAGACTTTACAAGAACAAAATGAGCTTCTTTACTTATCGACTACAACCATAATTGAGTCATGTTGCCTGAAATGTTTAGGTACACCAATCATAAAATCCATGTTAATTATTTCCCACTTCCATTCTCGAATGGGTAGCGGTTGCAATAACCGTGTAGGATGTTGGTGTTATGCCTTTACTTGTTGTCATTCGATGCAGTGAGCTAAGTCATATGCTACCTTTGTCTTCATGCTAGGCCAAAATAAGTCCTTTCTGATCATGGTGATCATCTTCTCGTATCCTGGATATCCCGAATAAGGTCTTTTATGTAACTCATTCATTAATATTAATTTGATTTCTGTTATATTTGGTATGTACAACCTGTTTTTATGCAATAGTAATCATCTTCTATTTAGGCTAAAATATGTTTTTATCTGGTTCTTTTCATTTTCAGCAATCTTTTCTTTTAAATTTTGGTTTTCTTTATCATAATTTTCTACATTTAAGATTTGATTTTCCATATCTGATTTGTAACTGTTGCTTGCAAAAAGTAAGTTTGCGTGACAACTCAAAGGGTCTACAACTTTGTTTTCATTTCCCTTTATGTGTTTTATTTCGAAGTCGTATTCACTTAAGAAACAAAACCACTTGGTTTTTCTAGCATTTAGATTTTGTTGGTCAAATAAATATTTTAAACTTATGTTATCTGACATTAATAGAAATTTCGTTCCCATGAGGTAGTGTCACCACATCATTAAATCATGCATAATTGCAACAAGTTGTAAGTCATGCATAGCATAATTCTTTTCATGCTCTTTTAGTTTTCTAGATTCATAAGCCACGACGAAATTTTCTTGTATTAACACTCTACCTAATCCTTCCTTACAAGCGTTGGTACATACGATGAAATCCTTAAAAGGATCAAAAAATTTTAGGATATGGGCAGTAGTTAACATATTTTTTAATTTATTAGAACTTTCCATACAGTTTTCAGTCCACTTAAAACTTTTACCTTTCTTCTACAGTGAAGTTATGGGGTAGGATATCTTAGAAAATCCTTCTATGAACTTTCGATAATAACTGATAATCCCCATGAGCAATCTTATGTCTATTATATTTTTAGGAACTAGGCATTATAAGTAATAACCTTAAAAGTATGATATTTTGAACTACATTCACAACCAATAATTCTTCTCCAACATCATTATCACTTGAGACTATAATGCTTTCTTTATTGTAAAAGATTATAGCGTATAACTTTTATATAATAGTATATCATCTAAAACATCAAAAAATAATAAATTGTTAAACTATAACTCATTATACCCTTCCATACAACATAATAGTGATAACTTGATTGTTAACTACATAGAGAAACATCAATGGCTAGGTTCTCTAGTCAAAAGTATATATCATGTAATTCTTTTCTCGACATATAAATTACCATTATAACGTAGTAGTTTTGATGGTTAGCTAGTTAACCAAAACTACAACTCGACTTAATGTAAAGGTTTACAATTTCTTTTACATGAACCTCTAAACGTGTACGAGTAATATCAATTACACATACATTTTTTCCACTCAAATATTAATTTATTACTTCATGCATTAGGAATGTTTAGCATAACATATACAAAATATTATAATACTTCAAAGCATAATTATTGCTATTTCCTTTATGTCTTCTAGTATCAAGTTTGCCATAGAATTGAAATACCAAAAAGAAATTTTTGTTTTCAGAGGAAAAAATACCAGTCTTTGTTATTCATATGAATCAAAAGACATCATTTACATATCAGCATGATGACTGCCAGATCCCAGTGCCAACATCAACAAATATAAATGACAATACCAAGCAGCAGATACATCATATACATATCTGCAAGAAGACTGCCAAATCCCAGTTCCAACATCAACAACTATAAATGACAAAACAAAGGAGTAGATACCAAAGAAAAAGTCTGATCATAGCAGACTTTTCTCATCATACCTGTTATAACAGGTCAGAAAGTACTGAGTAATATCAAATATGAACTTTAAACATACAAAATCAGAGCAAAACATGCTGGAAAGAAGGACTCTACATAGAGCAGAAAGAGATAATCAATCAACAGCTATAACCATGCTGAACAAATAGATATTCAGCTACTCTAAAAGAGATTAAGATTGCCTTGATTCACAATCAATCCATCCATAGATTCTGAAAAAGTAACAACTCCCATATCCAAATTCAGGCCTTGTTTGGAGAGTGCATCTGCCAGCGTGTTATGCTCACGATATGTATGTTTAAAGATCACCGGCGGGGCCTTTTGAAGCATTAGTCTTATGTCGCAATACCAGTGCATCAGCGATGGAACATCAAGTGCAATAATTCTGTTAAGCCATGAGATTATAACCATTGAGTCCCCATAAATCAGCTGCATAGGAATACCCATCAATAAGCTGACTCTAAGAATTGCCCAGCAAGCCAATAACTCTGCTCTTGTGTTTGAACTTCTTCCACAACCCATTGAAAAACTATAGAAATGAAATTCATTGATAAAAATCACATAACCTGATCCTCCAATATACTCTACAAAAGCTCCATTGAAATAACCACAAGGAAAACATTTTAATGGGACAGGTCCTATATTGCGAAATTTGTGAATTTTCAAAGGAACAGGGAAAGTATTGATCAAGCCTTCAATTCTGGCAATCAAAGCAGAGAAGGATGGATTTTTGTTTTCAAATAGGCAGAGATTACGGATGATCCAGATTCCCCAAAATATAAACAGAGGCAAGAAAAAATAAGTGGCAGAACTCGCTGTACAAGAGAACCAACGGTCCAAGAAGGAGTGAACAGAGCTGAAGATAGGGAAAGAGCAGCTGAATTTCCCTCAAAGAAAGTGAAAATACGGGCAGAAAAAGGACAACAGAAAAATAGATGTTGGATATCTTCCAGGTTACCTTCACAGAGGACACAACGACTAGGCCCATGGATGCCTCTAGTCTGCAATTTCTCCCATGTTAAAATCTTTCGATATATCAATATCCAGATAAAGCATTTAATTTTCAGAGGGATAGTCAAAGTCCATAAAATTTTCAGGTCCTTGTCATTTAATTCTAAACAGCTATTAGAAATTACATAGGTATAACCTTCAGCAGCAGATATCGGCCCTGTATACTTATTATGGGTCCAAATTAAAATATCATTTTGATCAGTGAGCCGTATATGACCAAATTCCAGACCTCTTATATAATTATCCCAAATAGATTTCCAATCACCAATAAGATCAAGTTCGTCTGCAGAAAACCAGTAACCTTTGGCATTTGGAGTATGATTTTGAGCCTGAGCTAAGGAGCAAATACCAAAATCCTCTAAATAATCTCTTAAACCTCTAGGCAGAGTAAAAGAGGATCCCATACCCATGATAGGGTCAGCACCCAAGCAAATGGATTCACCATTACCAACTTGCCATGTAATTCCTTTACCAATCCAATTTAAGGTAGCAATGAAGCCCTTCCAAATAATAGAAGCATTATTAAAAATGAAGTTCTTATCCCTGAGCCATAGGTAAAAAAGATTATTTTTCAGATATTTTGTAGTGATAAGAAGATTCCAAATGCCTTTGCTGTTAACTGCCAGCCAAAAGGATTTCATTCTCAAAGAAAGACTAAAGCTAGGGGGATGCTTAATACCCCAGCCACCATGGGAAGTGGGCCAAGCCAAAAGATGCCAATCCACTAGGTGAAAGTTTTTAGTCTTATCAGAAGATGCCCACAAAAAGGAGAAAAACACTTTTCTGAGCTTATCTAGTATAGAGGAAGGAATCGGAACCAATGCCATCCAGTAGACTGGCATGCTAGAAAGAACTGCACGAATAAGGACAAGACTACCTCCCATGGAAAGAAGCTTGTTTGTCCAATGTAAAATTTTCTTTTCAAATTTCGAAACCATCCAGAGCCAATCTTTTACCGGGTAACAATTTGGTTTCAAGAAATATCCTAAATAACTAAAACCTTTCCGAAAATCATCAGACCTATAAGGGAGGATACCTGAAATTCTTTGGAGAATTGCCTCATCTATACCTTTTTGTAGAAAACAAGATTTGTTCACATTGATACTCATACCTGAGGCCTCATAGAAGATATCCAGAATGCCTTTGAAAGCCATCCATTCTTCATAGGAACCTAGACCAAATAGAATCACATCATCTACAAATAGTAAATGGGTGAGAGAGAGCTTAGATGAAACTTTTATGCCTTTAACCTTCCCATTCCTTTTTGCATCCTCAATCAAGAGACTAAGCCCTTCTATAACCAGAATGAACAATAGGGGGGAAAGAGGACATCCATGCCTTAAACCCTGCAAGGCAGGAAAGAAAGAGGAAGAAGAACCATTAATAAGAACAACAAAATTGGCTGAAGAAATACATCCCATGATCCAATTAACACCAACAAGGGGAACTCCAATTTGAATAAGCAGAAGACGAATGAAGGTCCAATTAACTCTGTCAAACGCTTTAGATAAATCTAGCTTGAGGATGAGGGCACATTTATTTTTGGAGTTGACGATGTGCAGGACTTCCTGAGTAATAGCAATGGGTTCCTGAATCAGCCGATTCTTAAGAAAGCCAAATTGTTGAGGAGAGATGGAGGTATCCAGAAAGGGTTTAAGCCTCATAGTTGCAACTTTGGAAATCATTTTACAGCAGATATTACAAAGGGAGATAGGTCGATAGTCAGGGAAAGAAACAGGCAGGTCTGACTTTGGGATAAGAGCTAGAAAAGTAGAATTGAGAGCAGGAGCCACTCTGCCCGAGGTTCTAGCTGATTCCACCACTTTAACAAGGATAGGACCCAAAAGATCAAAGAAGAACAAAAATAACTCAACTGACCAACCATCTGGCCCAGGAGACTTATCTTTTTTAAAGAGTTTAAGATCCTTTTCCACTTCCAAAATAGTAACAGGGTTTGAAAAGGAGTCTTTATCCTCCAAGCTGATAAAAGCGGGAAAGAGACTAATTACCTTTAACTGAGATTCCATATTTGCCAACTTATCATCTTCAAACATAGTCTTGAAATATTGAATACCAAGGGATTTTAGACTTTGATCATCAGAAACCCAAGTGCCTGACTCATCTTTAAGACTTCATATAGCATTATTATTTTTTCGGGCTGTAGCCACAGCATGAAAATACTTGGTATTAGCGTCCCCCTTAAGCGCCTAGGTAATTCTGCTTTGTAGTCTTGTAGAAGAAATTTCATGATCAGCCATTTTTTGAAGAGCTTCTTTGAGAGAGCACAGCTTAAGTTGCTGATCTTGGCTTAATATTGCTGACTGAGAGGAATGGAGAAGAGAGCTAATTTCCTCTTCCAATGCAGCAGATTTATCTTTCATTTTTAATGCTTCAGATTTGGTCCAAGATTTAACCTTATCTTTTAGAGCTCGAATTCTGCAGGAGAGATCATTCATGGCATCTTTAGAGGGATCCGGTAGAATAAGAGGCCATTCAGAATGAACCATCTGAACAAATTCTTCATTCTCTAACCAAGAATGATTAAACTTAAAAGGATAAGCACTAGAATTTTGTTGGTCAATCCATTCCAAGACAATAGGAAAGTGGTCAGATATCCCACTTCTGTGAACCCATGCTCTATAATTAGGCAGAGAGTTGACCAGCTGTTCCAACAACAAAAAATGATCAAGCCTTTTAGAAATACCATCTTCCCCTATCATTCCATTCCTCCAAGTAGGTCCAGCACAGGGAGGAGCAACATCCACTAAGTTATGATCAGAAAAAAGTTTTGAGAAAAAAGAAACCAAAGGATCTGGAAGGGCTTTGGATCCCCATATTTCTAAAGCGTTCAAAGTAAGATTAAGATCCCCTACTAAGATGAGATTAGGCAGAGAAAGAAGACCTCCCGAAGATGCAGCATTCCAGAAAGAATCACGATTAAGGTAAGGACCATAGCAGTTTAAAATTGAGAGATTTAGGGAAGATCCCCGGATCGAAGCTTTTAGCAGAATACCAGTAGCAGTATGGAAGGCTTTACATTTAATGATTTTTGGATTCCAGCCAGAGAGAATGCCTCCAGAGAGGCCATTAGAACTAAGAGCACAAAACTCCCAGCCCGGGAAAAGTTTAGAAAAGGCATATAAAGCAGGATAAGGACTAGTCATGGTTTCTTGAAAAAGGACAACATCAGGAGAAAGAACAAACAGCAAATGACGGAGGATTTTTTGCTTGGCTAGACTCCCCAGGCCACAAACATTCAGAGAAAGGATGCACATTAAGAAACCAAAGAGTCAGGGGTTGAAGCTCTAAGGACCCGATGAGAAGGAGGAGAAAGATATCTCTCTGCTTCTTTTAATCTCTCTGATAGAGGAGTATAGGGAGCCTGGAATGAATCAGATGAATCAAGAGGTGGCTTAGTAGACTTTTCTTCCATCTAATAGTAACATTCTCAAAACGGATTGAATCTAGAGGGAGAACTGAGGGGGAGAGAGGAGTCTTGTCAGAGAAAATACTTAAAGATTTTTTCAAAGAAGGATCTACAAAGGAAGGGGAAGCTGCAGGGCTGGTAGAGGGAAAACCAGAAGACTGAGGTCTAGTCTGGCCAAAAGTGGGAAGAGGAGGGAAGTCAGCCTCAGAAAACAGAGGAACTGGTGAAATGACAATCGAAGGGAAAGAAGAGGGAACAGTATTTAACGGGTCAACAAGAGAAACTCCAGATTGAATTGGAGCTAAGGGAGGGAAAAGAGCAATGGCTAAAGGGGAAGACTCCTGAATCAATGAATCAGTCAAAGGAGGTTCCAACAGGATAGGCTCCCTAGGAGGGATACTGGAAGGAATAAATTTAGAAGGCAAAGAAGATTTTCTGCTGCTGATCACTGAGTCAATTAAGTCCAGATCATAGTTTGACACTTCCCCAAACAAAGAAATAGCATTATTCAACTGTCTAGAAGGGGAGACATTTTGTACCGAAGTTGAAGAATCCTTTGCGGGTGAAATTATAGGGAAATTTACAAAGGAATCAGTCAATGGTTGCTTAACAGGACCATGCCGAAAGGAAGGACAGTCATGGCACAAATGGCCTGTTTCTTGACACACACTGCATCTAAAGGGTATGCCTTGAAAATCCAAACGTTGAATAATCAAACGCTCATGACAGAGAATTTCTACCTCAGCTGGAAGGCCTTTGGTGATATCAATTTCAACCAGAATTTTCTCCTTCCTTTTATCATAGGATTTTATGAAATCATCCTCCAAATCCACAAACCTACCAATAGTGTTTCCAACACCTTCCAAAAAAAAATCGGTTCCAAAGCGGGAATGGAAGCCCAGGGAGAATTGCCCACAGATGGTGTTTTTTCACTCTTTCTCTAATAGGATCAAAGTTTACATGCCATTGATCGAGCACTAACGAGCCATTACCCACTCTCCATAAGCGGCTTAGTACCTCAGTGGCATGTGATTCCTCTAAGAAGACAAAAATGATCCAACCGCGGACCAGTAAGCTGATAGTTGGGACATATGATAGAAATGGTTTCCAAAACTCAGAAGCCCATGATAACTAGTCCTTTTTTTCCATGGAAACATATTCCAGCCTACCAATTAAAGCACGATGACTCAAAGCTTCCACCCTGTCCATATAAATATCCTTACCAACCACATAGCGAAGTTTTCCTTCCAAAGTTTTGTAGGCCTTTTCCTTTCTACGCCTCTGAAAATGAGCAGGACCATGGTCCATCCTAGGGTTGGGAGACCCATCATAGGTCTCCTCCATCAAAATTAGGGGAAAATATTTCCAGAAAGCAATCCACTAAATAGAACAGATCCCATCAATTGTTGATGATCCAAGATCAGACCCTGAGCAAATGAGCAATCAGAAAGAAAGGACTAAATCAAGTACCAAGCTGAAGAGATTCTGATATCAAAGTTCCAATTATACCGCAGTCAATAGTAGATACAAATACAATCAATACCTTAATGATAACCATAGATATCAGACCGGCATAGATGCCAAGTAAAACTTAATGATAAAATCAGAACCAAATACAGTCCAGATAGCCAAGTTGTTCCACAACAGAGACGAAACTCATCAAATGTAGTTATCCAAGTTCAGACACCGGGAAAATGTGCAACATAAAGATAGGGATATATATCAAGAACCAAGCGTAAAAACCTCTGATATCATACCCGGCACAAAATAGAAACAACTACATATAATAGAAGGACAGATAAACCCCAAATATACCGAATACTTCCAGAAGCCAAGTCAGGCTACAACAGAACAATACCTCTATCAAAAACAAACATTCCCCAAACAAAATGGCAACAGAATGAGAGGGCTATTTGACATTTTTGTCCTGAAGCCTCAAATACTATCCAGAGTGCCAATTATACCGCAGTCAATAGCAGATATAAATACAATCAATACCTTAATGATAACCACAGATATCAGACTAGCATACATGCCAAGTAAAACTTAATGATAAAATCATATATCATATCAGCACAGAAAGGAGCATCCACAAATACCGAATACAGTCCAGATAGCCAAGTTGGTCCACAATAGAGATGAAACTCATCAAATGTAGTTATCCAAGATCAGACACCGGGAAAATGTGCAACAGAAAGATAGGGCTATATATCAAGAACCATGCTAAAAAAACCTTTGATATCAAACCCGACACAAAGTAGAAACATCTACATATAATAGAAGGACAGATAAACCCCAAATATACCGAATACATCCAGAAGCCAAGTCAGGCCACAACAGAATAATACCTCTATCAAAAACAAACATACCCCAAACAAAATAGCAACATCATGAGAGGGCTATTTGTCATTAACCTTTAAGAAAACCGCAGATATCAAAAACCGGCACAAAAAGGATTAATCCCCATATGATAGTGGAGCCTCAAATACTTAATGAGAATCAAATATCAGAACGGCATAGATGATAAGTAAACCTCCATCAAAACTAATGAAGAAATCAGATACCATACTCGGATAGAAAGGAGCATACACGATATAAAGAATGATTGTCGAACCCCCAGATTAGTCAAATACAGTCCTTATGCCAAGCGGGGCAAGAGGCCAAAACAAAAGGGAACAAATGACAGACATGAATCACTTCAAAATCCCCAAATATTTGGCCGATGAGAGCGCAAACGCAACAGCTCAAATACCAATACAATCCTCATCCAGGCCAGAGAAACCAAAAAATTAACACAAACGGCCAAAGGAAAAAACCTCACTCTGTGGGTGAATAAAAACCCTCAAACCAAGCCCTTAGGCTATCAGACAGGGAGATTCACCGATGCTGATAGCGATGGAAAACCCATAAACCAATTTTAAACAAATACCAACCCACTACCGAGCTCAGTCACCCAGAAAAAAACAAAACAACCAGAGGACCAACCCCGGTCAAAGAAAAATGGGATACACGTTGGGTAAAAACCACATCAACCCTTAGGTTTCAGTCCTAGAGACAAAACGAAGACAAACTTATAAGTCAAACCCTAATAATACCGCACCCCGACAGACATTATCAAAAGGACAAATTAACTGTATAAGGACAGCCAACTCCTCCACAACCGAAAAAAACGGGACGCCATCTAGACGTCGATCAAAAAGGTGATAGAAAAAAGACTAATTTCCCACTTCTTTTAAACTAGTTGGTACTAGTCCTCGATTATGAGGAGGGACTCCAGTTGCCGGGAGCAGCTAAAGCAAAAATCAAGCAACCAGTAAAACCCAAGATAAAAACCACTGGGAGGGTAACGGAGAGAAGGGCATGACTAAGAAAAAGGAAACGCAGAAAGGAAGACCCCAACGATAGTACCAAAACGAAATAACCCGACAGAGTGAAATAACAGGAGAACTTATCTACCTGGAGCCGAAACAAATAAAAACAGGTAGAAAGATACCGGTTATAGTATCGATCAGAACCACGAGGGAGCGCTAAGACCAAAGCTAATTACTCTCTCGTGAACGATGGCGATATTGCAATGACTAGAGGAACATCTAATTAACTAAACCTAACCAATATATGCATTTTTTTATCAGTTTAATATATTCTTTCAATATAACTATATGATTATAAAAAAAATACATTGATACACACCTTATGATGACCACATCATCTAATTGACAGCTATTAGCTTGGGTTTTCACTTGTTTCCAAATCTCTTCTCATACTATCATGAATGCTCATCACTAAAATAACACATATATACATTATTTACTAAAACATAAATAAGTAATTCCACCATGAGAGATAAAGAACATTTTTACTTAAGAGTCAAGGCATCTATTTGAGAGTGATTATCAGATAACCATTGATTAATCATTTCAACATAACGGTAACACCATACCTTGACATTATATTCTTAAATAATATTATAATTACATCACAAATGAACAACACATTCTTAAATAATATTATAATTACAAATTAAATAACAAATACTTATTTTGCATAAGAAGTACTAAGTGATTGTGCAATTGCAAAGTTCCACAGAACCATTGACACTTTGTCTAGCATTTACTCTTTTAGTTGAGAAGCTACTTCCAAGATGGACAACATATACACTATGGTGAAAATGAAAAGCAATCCCTTCACTCAACATTAACCTCTCAAACGCTCTCAATAAATAAAAGTAAAGCTCAACTATTCTACTCAACTCAGTGTCATTAAAATAATACTTCATTAAAATTCTAAAGATTGATTATCTTCTATGGAGATTGTCCTCCTCTTCTCTACAAGAAACAAGGATAATTAAAAACTCGGTCAAATATTTGTAACAAAAATCACTCTCTTTTGCTTCCTATAAACATAGTAGTGGTTACACAACAAATGGATTGATCCTCCATTTAAGAAGTCATCCACCTCAACAAGAATACTGTATTAGATTTTAAAAATAAATTGGGTTGATTCTCATTTATAGGCTACACAACAAGGAAACAATTTTCAACTTGTTTCTATTATCCATATATACTTTTATGACATGTCTCTTGTTAGTGACTTAGAATTCATGCTTTCAACTGTGTCAAAAGCATTGTCAAGAGATGGTTATCATTGTAAACATTTATTCGACTCATGGAGACAGTGATATAACTTTGATTTCGTCCTTGAAGTAACTTAACGTAGTGACAACCTTCATGAGTTCATAGTCTGAATGGTATCACATAATAAATGTGCTGATATACTTATGGAATTGATGCACACTCCCATTGAATAGTGGTCATCACACCCATGAAACCACATAGAAATTGATCCCATGAAGTGGCAAACATCATTTAGGGTTCAATCCTTCAAATAATAGACACGAATTTCCATTGATATGGTGGTGCTTGTTCTTTTTCAATAGTTATCTTCAGGCTCGCTCTTCATTTCCTCGATGCATGAAAATAAATTTAATGACCACAAAAGAAATTGGGACCTCTGACATCATGTTATCCATACAAAGATTCCCTTTAGTAATTAACATGGAGATAAACTAGCAACAACCATATTAATAAGATTACTATGTTTGGAATATGCCGAAAGGGTATATATTTGAATTATTAATAGTTATCTAATAGTTAATTGAGATTGAGACATTAAACTTCAACTTCAACTATTTGATTATTAGATACAACTATTTGATTATTAGATACAACTATTAGCTTAGCTTCAACTTTAATCATGACTTTACTATTCGATTATTAGATACAACTTTTGATTATCAGATACAACTATTAGCTTCAATCCATTGATGATACAACTATTAGCTTAACTTCAACTTCAATCACGACTTTTACTTGAATTGCAATTGCCAATATATAAATTTTTAAATTAACTATTAGATATAACTATTAGCTTAACTCCAATGATTCTACAATTATTAGCTTAACTTCAACTCTAATTGCAGTTATATTGGAGGAGTATTAGATTATTCCAATAGTGACACAACTATTAAATTAAATTTAGGTGAACTCCATCTCTTAGCATGAGAAGACGACCTTGATTGCAGTGAAACCATGCACTGAGAACAATCAGTTAGGTAATGTGCATCTCATGTGATAGTTGAAATCCATCTGGAGATTGGGAGATGAGTTAATGTGCATAAGGCTCAGTCTAACTCATAATTAACTATTTCAAAAAAATAAAAAATAGATTAGTTAACATCTCGTAAGTAAAATTCATGATAGTTGGAAAAATTAAAATTCAACTCCAACTTTTCGATTATTAGATACAACTATTCAATTATTATGTATAATTATTAGCTTAAATCTATTGATTATAAAACTATTATCTTAACTTCAACTCCAATAATTCCTTTTACTTGAATTGAAATTGCATACATATTAACTTTTAAATTAACTATTAGACTCATAACTATTAGCTTAACTCCAATGATTCTACAATTATTAGTTTAACATCAACTCCAATCACTGTTATATTGGATAAATATTAGATTAATAATTAGATACAACTTTTAGCTAAACTTCAACTATAATCATAGTTATATTGGATAACTATTAGATTATTCCAATAGTGATACAACTATTAAATTAATTTTAGATGAACTCCATCTCTTAGCATGAGAAGCCTACCTTGATTGCAGTGAAACCATGCACCAAGAACAATCAGTTAGGTAATGTGCAACTCATGTGACAGTAGTCTAACTCCATTTGGAATTTAAGGGTGAAAACATGAAGTTGGGAAACAATTATGTGACAATTCGTTTTTTTGTATAATTTCGAGTTTCTCGGCCGAGAAAAACTTCAACATATTTTTTCGGTCGAGAATTGTAATATATCTCAGATGAGAAATTAACCATGGTTAAAATTCTCTTGTCTGAGATTTCTTCCATAGTTAGAAAAGTTTTCGACCGAGAATTTTAAACTTTCTTGTCCGAGAGTATTGCCATATTTTTCACATTAAACTCTCAGAAATGTTTCTCGGCCGAGAGCTTAGATTTCTCTAGTACTCGGTCGAGAAATGTTTAACTATATAAAGGCAAACACCCTCCATGCTTAGTCGACCATCGTCATCATTTTCAGGTTTTTCGGTCTCAGGGTAAGATCTTTTCACGCTTGGTAAGGCATTTTCTCGCTTCCGCTTAGTCCACCATCATCATCATTTCACTTTTTTTTTGGTCAAGGTAAGAGGTTTTCGGGCTTCCTCTTAGTCCACCATCGTCATCATTTCAGGTTTTTTGGACAAGCAGGGTAAGAGATTTTCGCACTTGGTAAGGTCTTTTCTAGCTTGCAAACAAAGTTTTCCTATTTGGGCACCCATTTCGTGAGCGATTTTAGGTTTTTTCAGGATTTTCGGGCTTGGTCAAGGCTTATCGAGCTTACAAACATAGTTTTCCTATTTGGGCAGCCATTTCATATGCGTTTCAAGAGCCATTAGGTTGGGCCTGTATAACCTTCCCCGAAGTGGTTTCTTGCACAGGGGCAGACCTTACCTAGCTAACAGGATCAATTAGGACTGATAATTGGTGAACCGGTGTTCCACCTCACACCAAGACGAAGGGAAGGCCATGGTAAGACGATTGTTTGGTCAAAATTTTATATCTCGGTATATGCATTTTTTCATTCTTTGCACTGTAGTGGGTAATTGAAAATAATTGATTTTATGTCAGAATTTTATACCAGAATTTTAATTAAGTTAAAATATTACCATTAGTATACTCTGCCAACCAAGCTCTTAGTTCATAGTAAGCAAGCTCCAATGTTTAGATACTCTGTATACGAACTATGTAGTACCATTTATATATCTACTTAATAAGAGTAATACAAGCAGTGGGTCATCATGTACAAGCTAATTTAATAAATACTATTATGTAATAAGGGAGTAGTATACCCATTGATATGCAAATTATTCCTATATTAGGCATGTATTTGGTGACTGACCTATGGGAATCATAAGGAACAGAGGAAAATATTAGATACCTATATATAAGAAAAGGAAAATATAAGTAGCATTTTGTATAGACCAAGCTTTATGAGTAGAGTAAGCATAGTCATCACGTAATCACTACTAGTTAGCTTATGATAACATAGGTAAATGGAATGCATATCACATAGTATGAAGATTCCTAGCTCATAATCCAGGAATAAATAGGGTACTTGATGGTTGCATTAGTGATTTAATGGGTTCCAAGAAGGCAAGTACCAGGGTTGGGAAGTAATGTCAAAAAGTATGATAATGGTGGCATGGTTCATATTGGGGAGGGAGCACCAATAGGGTAAATCCCCAATTGCATATGAATCAATCTGTAACCTCTATTTTATACAGATATAGTAATATCCATAATAGCTTACACAAAGCTTTGTGATTAATAGTTATGTTAGTTTTTCGACATTAAGCTAGCATTATTAGGATCTTTAACTGAGAGAATAACAAGTACAGCAATCAAACATAAGAGACAATGAACACAGTGTTTTTCCTCTGGGAAACCATAAATGGAGAAAACCCCGCAACTTCCTCAGAGATAGAATCAACACCAAAATAGTAAAATCCCAAAACAGTAAGTGATCTCTCGACAGCAGTAAGCTTCTTCTTTTCTAGCCCCAGTGTCTTCTCCTTCCTCAACTATGTGCTACACTTGAGTGTGTATAAGTTGTGTCCTAAATAGAGAGTCCAGCTCTCTATTTATACTAATCCTGACATGACTAAAACCCTACTAGGGACGACCTCTACTAGGAGAGTCTAATAACCCTAGTGCCCTAGAACTACGGGAACTTTAACCCTTAGAAAATCAGAGGGTTACCCACAATGACTTGACATGACTTGTTTACATTATTGATCCTCCCGATTGGAACATCAAGGCATGACAACATGACTCAATTACATTATAGATACATCCTCGAATAAACATCGGGTTACAATACATAAGATACATAGATGAATACATTCTGAAGTTACAAATACATCAACACTCCCTCTTAACTAGAAAGGTATTCTTTCGACACAATTTTCAGCACTGGTCTTCTTATCTGTATCAACTGGATCATCTCATCATCTGCATCTTCAAGTATTCTTAGTCTTCAAGTCATCTTTGTCTTCAAGTCATCTTTATCTTTGGATCTGGATCATCACTCGATCTGGATCATCATGGGACATCATCACTGGATCTGGATCATCACTGGATCTGGATCATCACTCGATCTGGATCATCACTGTTGGATCATTATCACTAGATCTGGTTCATCACTTGATCTGGATCATCTCGACTGGATCATCATCACTCGATCTGGATCATCTTAGGTGATATCTCATGATTCTTCTCGTCACAAGAAGTTCTACAGAGCCAGCCCTTTTTCATGTTGGTTGTAGGCCTAGCCTCCATGTAGGTATTCTTCAACATATCTAACTTGCTCATCAGAATGGTCCATCCAGCACTTACATCTGACCTACTCGTCAAAAAGGCATGCCTAGCACTCACATCTGATCATGTAGGAACCAATCCTATAATCATATCAGAAATGCCTAGCACTTATATCCACCCAGTGAGGGAACACATCCCATTACCGATGGAAGGGCTCTACACTTACATCCACCTAGTGATGGAACACATCCCATTACTGATGGAAAGGCTCTGCACTTACATCCACCCAGTGAGGGAACACATCCCATTACTGATGGAAGGGCTCTACACTTACATTTACCCAGTGAGGGAACACATCCCTTTACTGATGGAAGGGCTCTGCACTTACATCCACCCAGTGAGGGAACACATCCCATTACTGATGGAAGGGCTCTGCACTTACATCCACCTAGTGAGGGAACACATCCCATTTCTGATGGAAGGCCTCTGCACTTACATCCACCCAATGAGGGAACACATCCCATTACTGATGGAAGGGCCCTACACTTACATCCACCCAGTGAGGGAACACATCCCATTACTGATGGAAGGGCTCTACACTAATATCTGATCATGAGGGAACACATCCCAGCAATCATATCAGAATGGCCCCCAGCCCTCGACTGAGCTACCTGGTAACTGACAAGGTACCTCCATTCTCCTAGAGAATGGTAGTTGCCCTTACATCCGACTTGCTTGTCGGAATGGCCAACACTCACATCTGACATGGGAGGAACTTAATCCTTTAGCCATGACAGAATGGTTTAGCCCTTACATCTGATCAAGTGGGAACACATCCCTCTGTCACATTAGAATGGCTTCTCAGTCCTAGACTGATTTTTCCTGGTAACTGACCAGGTGCCTCCATTCCTAGAATGGCAGTTGCCCTTACATCTGTCATGTTTGACAGAATGGCTAGCACTCATATTTGACATGGAAGGAACCAATCCTCTCACCATGATAGAATGGCTCAGCCCTTACATTTGACCATGGAAGGAACCAATCCTCTCACCATGATAGAATGGCTCAGCCCTTACATTTGACCATGGAAGGAACCAATCCTCTCACCATGTCAGAATGGCTATGGGTCTCAACACTTTCTCTTGGAGGAAACCTCAATCTGGAGAACACCAAGCTTCTCCCTGAAGTACTTGAACTTCAACCTAGCCAATGGCTTCATCAATACATCAGCTATATGTTCCTCCGTTGCAACATACTGGAGCTTCACTCCTCCCCTCTGCACCATATCCCTGATATAGTAATACTTGATCTCGATATGCTTTGACTTGTCATGGAACACTGGATTCTCTGACAACTTCACGCAACTCTAGTTGTCACAATGTATACAAGTATCATCCAACTGGAGATCAAATAAATCAAACAGTATCTTCCATAGCCATACTGCCTCATAACTAGCTGAACAAGCTGCGACATACTATTCTTCAACTGTACTCAGTGCCACACAGGATTGCTTCCTGCTAAACCAAGATATCACACCTGATCCCATACTGAAGCAACACCCTGAAGTTCTCTTCCTATCAATGGCACTGCCTACCCAATCTAAATCAACATAACCCTCCAGGTTAATCTTTTTGATTCACATTGTACTTGAGCCCATAATCAACTATACCCTTCAGGTACCTCAGAATATGCTTTGCAGCAATCAAGCGAACATGTCTCGGATATGTCAGGAATTGGCTCAAGGTGTTCACAACAAAGCAAATATCGGGTCTTGTGTTCGTCAGGTACATCAAGGATCCAACCATCCGATGATACATTGTAGCATCAACCAACTCTGATGAAGCATCGTTCAAGAGCTTCAGGTTTGATGCCATAGGTGTGGCCATAGCCTTGCAGTCCATCATCCCAAACCTCTTCAGGATCTCTATTGCATACTTCCCTTGTCCAAGGAATATTCCATCTATACTCTACCACACCTCCATACCTAGAAATTAATGCATCATCCCCAAGTCCTTCATCTCGAACTCAGCAACAAGATTTCTCTTCGTATCAGCAATCAACCCATGTGTACCTGTCACAAATAGATCATCTACATATAGTAGAAGCATCACTGGGTTGCCATCTTCAACCTTGTAGTAAAGGTTGGATTCTGCTTTACTCTTGGTAAAGCCCAAACTGGATTGAAAGCTGTCAATTCTGCCATACCAGGTCCTGGGTGCCTATTTCAAACTGTACAGGGATTTCTTGAATCTGCACACATGAGACTCTCTGTCATGTGTCTCAAAATCGAGTGGTTCTTCTACATACACTTCCTATTCTACTACACCATTCAAGAAAGCAGTCTTGACATCCATCTGGTGTATCTTCCATTTCATCACTGTAGCCAGAGAAAGTACCGATCTGATGGAAGTGTATCTAGCTACAGGAGCAAAAGTTTCTTCATAATCTATTCCTTCTTTCTGAGAGAAACCCTGAGCCACAAATCTTGCCTTATATTTTTCAATGCTACCATCTGCAGCATGTTTGATCTTATAGATCCATTTGGAAGTTACAACTGACTTCCCATCTAGTCTTGGGACAACATCCCAAACATCATTCTTCATGATCGATTGATACTCTTCGATCATAGCATGCTTCCATTCTTTCCATTTTGTTGCTTCTTCATAACTAGAAGGTTCTTTATCAATGAAATCACATAGTAGAGCTACATACCCAGAGCAAGATCTTGTCCTCTTTCTTTCTCTGTGATTCTCTTCTGGAACCCCATATCTTTCCGCACCTTGGATAAGTTCTTGTACCCAAGCAAGTTTCCTCTTATGAGGATTCTTCTCCAGAGGTGGATCTACAAGTCTTTTTGGTTCTTCAAATTCTCGATATTCTTCTTGAGTTTCTTCGTTCATGGTTGTATCATGAATTCTGGGTGCTTCTGCTTCTTCAGGTTCTTCAGCAGGTCTCTTTCTAGATTTGTTGTAAACTGTGTCTTCATCAAATGTCACAACCCTGTTGATGTCAATCTTCTTGTATCCTGGGAAATATAATCTGTAAGCCTTCGAGCTTTCAGAGTATCCCACAAATATACCCTTCTTTCTTGAAGGATCTAATTTTGTTCTCTTCTATTTTGGAATGTGTATGTACACAGGACAGCCAAATATTCTGAGATGGCTGAATTTTGGTTTCTTGCTAGAGAAGACTTCTTTAGGAGTTTTGTTCTTGAGTACTCTATGTGAAGTATGGTTCTGTACATACACCGCTATTCTGGCAGCTTCCGCCCAAAGATGCATAGGAAGGTCTTGATCATGAAGCATTGCTCTTGCAGCTTCCATGATAGTTCTATTCTTCCTCTCTGCAATCCCATTCTGTTGTGGATTATCAGGAGTGGAAAACTCCCTCTTAATCCCTGATTCTTTGCATAGCTCCTTGAATTCATTTGAAGTTAATTCCCCACCATTGTCTGATCGAAAAGTCTTGATCTTCTTTTCATTGTGGTTCTCGATCAAGGCTTTCAATTCCTTGAATTTGCTGAATACTTCATCTTTGTTCTTCATGAAGTGAACCCATGTATTCCTAGAAAAATCATCAATAAAAGAAACATAATATGCATACCCGCTTAGTGAGCTTGATGACATAGGACCGCATACATCGGAGTGGATGATTTCTAGGATTCCTTTGGCTTTGCTTTCGCTTCTAGGAAATGTCTTCTTTGTATTCTTTCTTTTCGCACATCCTTTGCAGACCCCATCATGTTTTGTTTGGAAATCTGGAAGACCTTCAACAACTTTTCTTGCAATAGGTAGTGCTCTATAATGCACATGTGAAAGCCTTCTATGCCAAAGTTCACTTGGCTCTACTGTGTCATGGACCAAGGCTTGTTCTGGATGGCCCTTCAATTTGTACAAGCCTCCTTCTTGTTCTCCAATCACTACTGCATCATTGATAGTATTTCCTCTTTGCCACATGATGACTTAACCATCTATGAATGCAACCCTCATTCCTTTTGCATCCAATGCTGATATAGAGAGAAGGTTCTTCTTGAGTCCTAGCACAAACAATACGTCTTTCATTGTTAGAGACTTTCCAGAGTCTAGTTTATAGGAAGATTCCCCACTACCTTTTATTGGATATTGGTAGTCATCTCCTAGCTTCACCTTGTGAGGTGATTCATGTTCTAAAAGTCTCACAAAGGATTCCTTGAATCTAGTCATATGTTTGGAAGCCCCACTGTCTATAATCCAATCATCACATCCATGAGTAATGTTACCTATGAGAGCAGAGATCAAAACATATTCATGTTCACTTGAAGAATCTTCACTTTCATATCTGGTTCTTTTCTTGGATGGTTCATCATCCTCTGCAGCATGAGCATGATGTCTTCTTTTGTTCCCCTTATGCTTATGAGAGTGAACCTTGTTCTTAGGATATTCTTTTGCAAAGTGTCCTCATTCATCACATGTATAACATCTCATTTTAGATAGGTCCCTTCTAATGTTATCTCTATGATGAGGATCCTTACCTTTGGAGTAATGAGGTCTTCTTCTACCTTTCTTGGAGTGAACTATGAGAGCTTGATCTTCACTACCCATCTTCTCTTCTCAAGCTACTATCTGTGCTTCTTCTTGAGAAAATTCTTCCCATAGTCTGCTGAATTTGACTAACTTATTTTTGGCACAGATTCCTTGGATGAATGAATCCCATGACCTAGGCAGGCCATTCAAAGTTGTCATCACAATCTCTGCATTCTCCACTTCTTCATATATAGCTTCTAATTTTTCCTTGATCTGAGAAACCCTTGTGAAGTAATCCTGGATGGTCTTTGCATTCTGAATCTTCACATTCTTCAATTGATTTCTCAGAGTCATCTTCCGATTTATGTTCTTCCCTTCAAACAATTTGGTTAGGGCATCAAACATAGCTTTAGGTGTCTTGAGAGAGGACACCTATGGGCTAAGGTGATCCTCTTTACCATAACCATATTATTCTTGTGTAAGGCCTTTTCCTCATCTCCCTCTAGAACTGGAACCTCCTCATGGATGTAGGAGTCTAACTCATTTTCTTCCAGGACCAGGGAGATCCTATACTTTCAGGCTCAAAAGTTATCAGCTCCCTCAAGATTTTCATCAAGCTTGGTATGATGAGACATCTTTAAACTAAGAACCTCAAATGGAAATACAGAAGATTTATATCTTACCAGGTCAAGATGTCAGATTTGGATTTGGAGTTGAAATCCCGCGGTACTGGATCAAGAACAAATTAGGGTTTTGCTTTTCCGGAGTTCTGTCCACTCAAATTCCTTGAAATTTATCCCTAACTTTGATTTTGGGGAGGAGATCAATCCAGGCCTCGGCTCACTGAACAATTCCTCTTTTGTGAAAAGCCCTAATTTTTGCCAGCAATGATAGGTCCAAAGCTAAAAAACCTCAGAATTGGATTCTGCTTCGACATAAATATGCGCCCTAAGGAGGAGAGTTATTTGACCTTACTTTCGCTGAAAATATATGGAGGAAGATCCACAAACTAGGAAGCCCTAGTTCCCGCAACTGTACAGTGTCTTCTTCTCATGTTAGCTCTAATACCATGTTAGTTTTTCAACATTAAGCTAGCATTATTAGTATCTTTAACTAAGAGAATAAAAAGTATAGAAATCAAACACAAGAGAGAATGAACACAGTGTTTTTCCTTGGGGAAACCATAAATGGAGAAAACCCCGCAACTTCCTCAAAGATAGAATCAGCACCAAAACAGTAAAAACCCAAAACAGTAAGTGATCTCCTGACAGCAATAAGCTTCTTCTTGTCTAGCCCCAGTGTCTTCTCCTTCCTCAACTATGCACTACACTTGAGTGTGTATAAGTTGTGTCCAAAATAGAGAGTCCAACTGTCTATTTATACTAATCCCGACATGATTAAAACCCTACTAGGACCGACCTCTACTAGGAGATTCTAATAACCCTAGTACCCTGGAACTGCGAGGACTTTAACCCTTAGACAATCAGAGGGTTACCCACAATGGATTGACATGACTTTTTTGCATTATTGATCCTCCCAATCGGAACATCGGGGCATGACAACATGACTCAATTACATTATAGATACATCCTCGAATAAACATCAGGTTACAATACATAAGATACATAGATGAATACATTACAAAGTTACAAATACATCAACAAGTTACTGATATAAAAAACAGGCTATAGTTGTATCACTAATAAGAGGTTGTTGTAAGCTCCTAATCTATACGTATTAAATCTCCTGTATTTCAGAGCTTATGTATGCTTAATTAATGGGCACATTGATTCCATGAACAATGTAAGATTAACAAGTGTTATAGTCATAACCATTTCCTTTAAGCTGATATGATGCTTAATTACAGCCATTCCATATTACCGATCATGTTACGTATTTATCCTAATCTAACCAAGCTTCATTGTGCAAACTGGGCATACATGTTATAATATTTGATAGAGTGATGAGGTTTTATTATTAATATGGGTATAGATCTAAGACAAAACATTCTTAAGAATAGTGGTAATGCTCTATACTATTTACCTAATATGGGTTTATACCTAATATTCATTCATACCATTAAATGTATTGGGATCGTATTCTATTCATAAGTCTCATCAGTGTTATTTCCATTGAATCTATAAGGATTAACTCTTATATATAGTTGTACTTTATCTATAAGTAGCACTCAATAGTTTACGTAAACGATAGCTTCAATGTATAAGCTCATATGTAGCTTCATCAAATCTATATAACTAATCAACCTCAATATACAACATCATAAAGCTTATGTTCATACTTAGTTACTAGTGGTTTTAGTATTAATGCAATAGCTTTTGTGTAAGGCATATATGGAGGAGATTAATTGTATACACCTAAATACAAAAATAAATAAAAATAAAAAAGGATATTACTTCATATTCATAGAGTACATGTATAAAGTTGGTCCAATTAAGCATGATTTACTAGTAATAGCTATGATTTAGCTATAACTATTTGATTACTATGATTACCATTACACTTATGATTAACTGATAGAAAGGATAACAAGGATGATTACATAACTAATATCAGAAGGGTTCTCTCTTTCCATATTAGGAAATAGATTTAATACCATGGAATCGATATTCGTTACCTTTGTTACAATGATGCTTACAGAAGCAAGAACACATGTAATGAGGCTAATTGTGTACCAGTATTCTACCAAATCATGCTTACTAAATTGCCTCTAGGTTTTAATCCTAGTATTTTAATCATCTATGTTATGTGCCTAATATATAGGATGGGTATACAGCCAAGGTACCTGGCTAGTAGAGTCATTTACTTTTGAAACCTATGATTGAATAAGGATCTTACATATGAGTCGATTCATCAACTGGGTATGAGGTAATTCCACAGGGTAAAGCTTATAAAACAACTCTATTAGGTTAGTATGGATCATTGATTACATGAATAAGTATGTTAACTATCTGTATCTACAACATCATAGATAAGCACGAGCAAGAACTACATTAAACACACTAGTTCAATAAGGAGAACATGAACACCATAAATTAATGGGAATAAGAAGAAGCATCAAGCTAAGTAATGAGTACAGAGCTTACTACTAATACTTACAGTAAATGTATTACCTACGTAATATCCATAATTTACAGAGCATATTGTACAATGATCTAAATATCTCTACTAGAATAACCCTAGTTATATCAGTGTTCTATGTAAGTTCTTATAAAAAATACAAAGCATAGTTTTTTAGGCTGATCCGGACTAGGTATGTCCCTTCGTGTCCACCATATTTTTGAGGCTGATCCAAACCATATCCAATATTAGATGCTTACTAGAACTACTCAGTAAGGTAGAAAACAGAAATCCTATGTATAAGGCTGTAATATCCCAAACTGAATCTGGTATAGATTATTGTGATTGTTCTTGTGTTTTGGTTGATGAATCCTAACACTTCTCTGATCAATACATTCCTTGACCTTTGTTTTTTTTGTAAATGGGGGTGTAATGTTTGAACAGGGTTTATTATTAGGAACTTTCAAAACAAAATCCAGCGTTCCTTATCATACTAGACTTGTTGATATGTATACTCAGTAATGATCTTTATTTGTATCCAATATCAGACTTAACCAAGAGATTCATAAAAATTGCAATATATATCCATAAATAACAACAACGTAGAAATAATGTAAATTCAGGAAATTATCAAATATGATCTGAGAATTACCTTGGACAACAATAAATAAGATGACAGTCTTTTAAGCCTTAACAGAGTTGAATTGTAGATGACTATACAACTACTTTTAGTGATCAAGGTGATTCCCAAAGTATGAAGATAAAAAATTCCTAAGAATGTCCCAGCTATGCAAATAATTAATTTCCCATATTGATGGTTCACACCTTCTCAAATAGTGATGAGGGTGGATTGATTGATGGTTGTAGTAACCAGATATAAACATGCATATTTATGAATATGCTTCAACGAAATGGGTTCTTTGAATACCACATTCAGCTAGGAGCACCTGCTATTAGCACTTGATTTGTGCCAAGTAGATGGAAGGGTTTCAGACCCTTAGGAAAAGAAACAAGGCCTGCAAAATTTTCACGACAAGAAACCTTGGGGGACTAAGATGGGCTTCTAAAAGAAAGGAAAGACTCTAAGGAAGGAGCCTGAGAGTTGATGAGAATAGAGTGACCCGCTCTGGCCACAGTCTGTCAAATGAAGGGAGGCCCAAAGTCCTGAGTCATATACATGCCCCCTCATGTTGGCCATACAAGAGGAAAGAGAAGATCCCAGTTAGGAGAATGCCGAAGAATGAAGCACCTTTCAATGATCCTGAGAAAGAGATGAAGCAGATCAACGACAAAATCCATTCCACGGGTTGTAAGTGCACCACAAAAAGGCGCATTTCGAATTGGCGAAATGAGTTAAACACCAGCAGCTTTCGACGATCGAGATCGTGAGAGTTTTAGATCAATGATGGAAAGGATTTCCGCTGACCTAAAACACTCAGTGGAGACAACCCTTCAAAACTCACGAAATATGTTAAAGAGAAGATCTATCCCATGGTAGAGATCAAGGTGAATATAAATTTACGGAGAGAAGCTATTTTTTTAGACATACTTGCATGGGAGAAAACTTAGTCAAAAGTTGTGAAATTCTGTAGACCTCTCCACTCTGGACGGCGGGATGGTAAAAGAGTTCAAGATCGGCAGAGGAGGTTCAATCCCGCGAGTCAGAAGTATGCGAGGGGCTGTGAAGAGTAAACATGATAGTACAAATTCCAATGGTAAAGATGACACAACTAAAGACTCTTAAATCCTAGATCCACAACTGACATTTTATTCGGATATAAATATGGATGGTCAGATAAAGGAATAAAATAGTATAAAAGTCGGCACGTGGATCCAGGATAGTTATTCTTCTGCAGCATCGAAAAGAGAGGGTTCAAACTGTGCAGACTAAGCCACCTTGAACAAACTTTTGAATCAAACTATCAACTAACTTGGTACTTCTTTTCTCTATTAAGATATTTTATCATGGTAGAAATAGAAGATTTAGAAGCTAGAGACCTCAAATTTCAAGAAGATGAAGAATCCCTAGTAGATAAAGAGTCTGAGGCTTTCGACACTATCATACTACATGATAGTATAGAGGTCACTCAGAGTAAACTAAAACTCTTCAGTTGCAGGGAATCGACACTCATGGGGTGTTCGGTTCCTTTTTCTTTTACCTTTCTGTTGAGCAAACCCATGGTTTCCTAGAATTTGTAGACTGGTGCATAAGTAACTATTCCCCATCTGAAGGTGTGATAATGGATGTGTCTAGGTTTAGGATGTTGTGTCCCATAAATTCCCTTACCATCTGAAACACTTTGCTAATCCCTTCTGAGTTTACCCAAATTTCTAGTGAGTACGATGAAGAAGAGATACTCTGGTTTTTTCAAGGTTCTTAAGCCGAAAAAAGGAGGCTTTTCTCAAAACATGCTTAAAGTCGGAAAGCTAGTTATCAAATCCTATATTCCCCATTGATTTTGACATGTTTAACGAAGAGACGTAGATTGTGATAACCCTAGAAAGCCAATTCTTAGGTATGGACTCGAACCAATTTGTCGCCGAACCTTTATTGAGTCTAATATTCACCCTCAGTTTAAGCCAAGTAGCATTAGAAACATTGAGTCAGTTTTCACCATCCGCATGTCTGCAATTTGATGAATTCTTGGCCAGAAGTATCAATTCCCAATTGAGTAATTTTATTCAGTTGAGAACCTTCATGTATTAGTCTCTCCTTATGAATATGTTTTTGAGCTTCAATGATGACAATCTGCAGCTCTCGAAGATGGTTCTACCAGAGGAGATGCATAAAGATTATTGCAAGTTCATGAATGTCCTCATGGCACCTGTATATGAAGTCCTTTTTCAAAAGAGGCTTCCAAGGGTCCTGCCAAAGATGAAGAGGTTGTTGCAGTTATCTCTTGAAAAGAGAGTAGGGGACTGCTTCCTCTCCAAAAACAATACTGTGTTTAGGGTTTACGAGTTTACACCAACCGTATGTTTTATCGGAGTTTCTGACACTGAGAATTTTTTCATTGGAACTAATAAAGAAAAGGCTCACAACTAAAGATGAACATTTCATAAGTTTCAGAAAGCTCATGGATATTAAGTTTCCATGGGAAGTTGGCCCCTTTACCATTAAAATCCAATCAAATCTTCCCATGATCGAAAATTTGCTTAGAGAGAAACGGTTTTCAATGGAGGCCGTGATCAACTATGACCCTAATAATATCATCTCAAATAGGAGGCAGGGAAATAGAAACAAGCCTTTCGAACATGTTGAAGTGGAAGGGTTGGTAGAGAATTCTAATTGAATGAAGTACCCTAGTGAATCTAACTATGATGAAGATATGCCAGAGAATTCGACCTCCTTTGCACTAGCAGGTAACTCCCCCCAACAAAACCTCTCCAGTGTGGTGGTTGAGGCCACACAGATCCCTTTGGCAAGTGTATCTGAAAAGGGAAATAAGAGAGAATACCTAGAAGCCATGGATGTGGATGAAGGGGACACGACTAGAACATCCAAGAAGCAGAAAATTGAAGAACCAGGTAAACTCGTGTTGAGCGAAAAGGCTAAGAGGAGAAAGAAAACAGTGAAAGTCAAAGGCCCAACTTTCGATTTTTAGGAATATACGTTCAGTAGTGTCCCTAAGGAGGCAGTAGATAAGTACAAGTCTAAAGCCAAATTACTAGAGAGGTAAAGATAAGCTAGTGGAAAAGCTTCTGAAGAAAGATTGAATTTATGCGATGAAGTAGAAAAATTGCTGGGTCGGAGTACCTCCTTAGCGACTGTTAGGGACCAAAACAAGGGTACATTGAATTTGGTCGTGATTGCAGGAGATAAATTAGTCGATCTCAAGGTGGATCAAAAAATGGTCCCCAAAGATGACATGATTCACTTACACCAAGGGATAAGTGACTACCTTTACACTAATCTTCTCCAAGCCACCTTGCAGATATCCAAACTAACAACTGGTAAGAAAAGAGTTGAAGAACTTCTCAGAAAGGAGAAGGTGGAAAACAAGGCTCACCAAGATCAGATTAAGAAGCTCCAAGTAGATATATTGGTAGCAGACATCTTGGGAGACAAAGGTATCGCCACACAAAAATTATTGAAGGACAAGGAAGGTACAATCCAACTATTAAAGAAGAAGCTAGACACCCAAACTACCCAGCTTATACAAACTGCTGAATCGACTAAAATTGAAAAAGAGAAGGAATCATTAAACACTGATCTAATCAATTCTAAGGCTAGATTTCTCAAACTTGAAGAGAAGGAAAAATAGTGGAAGAAAGATGCAGAGCTCTGGGTTGAAGAAAAAGGAGCTTTTGAAGCAAGGCAAGTTGAGTTAGAAAGAGAGTTAAAAGAGTTGAAGGAAAGGGATCGGGAAAATCATGCGCCTATGGTTCAATCATCTGAGATATCTGGTGTAGACTCCCTCTCCCAAGCCATGTCCCAAGAAAGCATCAAAGCTCTAGATAACACTAGTCTAAGAAAACAGAATAAATACCTAATGGATATGGCTAAGGTCTAAGAAGGAATAAGAAAAAACCTAGAAGAGCATCATAAAGAATTCAAGGATAAAAAAAAAAATTAACAAAACTTGCTTCAGGCCAAGCAGCCCTACAAGGGGAAAATCACCTCATCTGGGACATTATAATAGCAGAAGCAACCAAGCTATGACCATACTTAGACTTTATCCATGATAAGGAAAATTCCATATAGGTGGCCAAAAATCATATTCAGACAGAAAAACTGGACCTGAACAAGAGGTCCCTGGACATAGCTGAAGGCACAATCAACTTTCTGAACAACTTAACTGAAGATGGCATGAGATGGGGAAACATCCAGGATAGAATTGTGGTCATTACATGGGCCAGAAGACTGGTGCACAAATACCGTCACTTGAAGATGAACGAAGCAAAATGGAGCTTCATGCACAAGAAGGTTGACAAATTTGCTTCATTTTTTGATCCTCTAGTCAAGAGAGGCCTGCCCTTATTTTGGAAATAAAAAGGACCAATGTTGTCCCAGAAGGAGTATCATGACAGATTGATCGATTGCAGACAAGAACACATGCAATTTGAAGACATGGCTTAGTAGTCGCTTTCAGGTAAAAATGTGGTCAAAAAATTATCTAGTGAATTTGAGCTATTGTTCGACTTCAAAATTATGTGCACAGAATTACCAGTTCCTTCTTCTCTAGAGGACCTAGAGCTTAGCGTATTGGTGAAAGAAATGACAAAGCTAGAGGTGCCAACAGTTAACCATTGGAAGGTGATTGAGAATTACGGTAAAACTAAATTCAAACTACACCAATGATGATATTCCCAAGCCATGACTAGAACTTAAGATACAGGTGTAAAGTAATCAAGCGAGCCGGGATTTTGAAGACGTAGCTCCTCTTGGGGTCCAACAAGAGATTTGCCTCCATCCCTTTCTATTTTATGCTACCCATGGAAAAATTCCATGATACAATTTGTTATGAGTTTGTTACTAGTTTTGTAACTAATTTTGGCCCCGTTTCGAGGTTGGTCTTGGGGCCAAACACTATAAATATGCTCCCCACAAAGGGAGAATGGGTTGGAACCCATAAAACTGTTGTGTTTGTGATATTTTGATCTGTTTAATACAAGTCACAAAGTCGAATGTTGGTTATTTGAATGCAAGAATTCTTATGTATTTCTCAATTACAGACTGTAATTTTCATTTCTTAATGTGCATTTGCTTCCTGTTATTTCTTTACATTATGTTTTCTTCATGTCTTAGACTTAGTGTATAATGGTTCAGAATTCATACTCATAGGCTTCGGCCATTTTTTCAGACATCCACCAAGAAGTTCTTCCAAATTTGGTGTAGAATTGATCCCTGTGGTGCTCTACATCGATGGACTACCATTGTTTTTCATTTTCCACAAGACCCAAATCATATTTACCGTGATCAAAGTATTATCTTTCTCTTGCAATCATTTCCTATGCAGACCACTATGTTTTCTTGGTATTTGTGACTCCATATCCCGATACGTTTTTACCCTGTTTCAACCACTAATATTTGATATTCATTATGTGAAAATATGTCAAGCCTTGTTATACATTTGTTAGAGATCCCTCTCTAGAAATGGTGAATCCAACTCCCTTTCCTAAAGTGGTTTTGTTGTTACCTCGGGGCCCCGCCTTCCTGTAACTTTGGGTGTGATTCTGATTGCTAACAAACTGGCATCATTTCCAGGAATGAAATTGAAGATCATCCCTGGAGAGAACGACAAAGATTAAAGTACGAGCAGGTTTCTATGGGAAAACAAAGACCCTTACAGGTGAATAAGGTTGTGCATTTTCCCTGGCGACTCCACATTGGTTCTGAGTTATCTACAGAATACATCCAGGATTCTTGACGACTGCATACACGAGGTAATCCTAACATTGAAATCCTACAAAGTGTGGATAACCTTAATCAATTGTTTAGGAATAAGGGAAAGGACCAGTAAGCTATTCCTCATTTTGAAAGTTCCTCTACCCTAGAATTCCATAGTGTCCAAGATTCCATGGAGGAAGCTTACTTTAAAAGATCCTTTCCAAAGTCTAAACCAAATTCAGATCTGAAGAACACCAAGGTGAACCCTGATAGGTTGGAATCATATCTGCTAGACTCTCTCCAACAGAACCTTTAGAGGTATAGAAGCCCTCCTTTCTGATACTTTTGACCCTGTACTCACCTGGTGGTGCAAAATCACCCTATATTCCAAGTCCCATCTATAGTCCCGAACCCACCTAGACCAATGGCTATTAGGTTCAGCCCACTAGATTTTCCTATCATTCTACATGACCTCCCTTAAGGTTATGCCCAGAGAGTCCCATTCTATGATGGGGAAGGAAATTTCACAGCCAGATAGCACGTCAATAAGTTCGAAGAGTTTTTGGACTTGGACCTAGTCATTAGAGTAAATTTCAACTCAAAATGGGCCTCCTAAGGAAAATTAATAAAATAATAGTTAAAATAATAAAATAATATTTATTAATTTTGGAGGAAGAAAAGAAAAAACTATGTTTTTTGTTCATATTTTTTACATATCTCCCTATGTTTTTACTCAAATTTTGATCAAGAGAGCTCGTTGGATATGAAATTAAATTCATCATCCAAAGAGTACCCACTCGGCATACTTTTGACGGACCCCGTTGTCCCAAAAATGTGATGATGATGTCATCATCATGTGTTTTTAGGTATTTCTTGTTTTTGGGGCAGCGGGGCCCATCAAAGTATGATGAGTGGTACTCGTTGGATGCGGAATTTAATTTTGCATCCAAAGAGCTCTCTCGATTGAAATTTTAGTAAAAAAACAGGGAGATATGTTGAAAACATGAACAAAAAAACTAGTTTTTTTTATGATACCTATCCCCAAATTTATATTAAAAAATTGTTTAAGAGGTGCTCGCTTTTTTAATTTTAAAGCATTTTGATTGGCTAATACACAATGACATGGAATTTGTATTATTTTTGGAAGGCCCATTTTAAATTGAAATTTCCTCTAATGGGATGACGACGATGTGAAAATGAGGTTGTTCGTATTTAGCCTCTCGGGGGAGGCAAAGAAATGGTTCAAATATTTTATTGTTGTGTCCATTCGTACGTTTTCCTCTTTCCAGCCCTCGTTATTGGAAAGGTGGTATGATAAGAGAATCCCCTTATAAGTCCTTTCCCAGTATAATAGCCTAAAGAAGGGTGGTTTCAAGTCCGTACATGAATTTTCTAGTAGGTTTATGAGAACATACAATTATATCCCTGCTGAAATCAAAATGCTAGTGGGTGCTGCCACAAAGATACACTACGCCGATGCCTTTGACATTGATTTCACTTTTCTATTAAGGGAAAGGAAGTGTGCAAATATTCCTCTGATGTTTCAATACACCTTAGAGGTGGAGGCCAACATGATGGCGAGTGGGAAAATCAGGCAGAATATGGAGACTAGGAAAGTCATAGAAGATGGGCCTTCTACATCAGCTACTTCCGCTAATGACGTGAAGTTTGAAATGATGTTGAAGATGATGGAGAAGCTGATGGATAAGCTGGATGTGGATAATGGATCGCTGAACAGGGAACCAAATGAGCCCCAAATAAATAACCCAAATTTCAGGAGACCCAACCCTTCTCAACCTCCATAGATCAGACAAAGGGACGCCAGAAATCCCCGAAACCTAAATGATCATCAAATACAACCACCTTTTCCCGAAAATTATGTTGATGGAGAAGGTGAAGAGGAACCTGCTAAAGACCAGATCTATCATTTTGGAGATCTAGACTCTCTAGACTCCAATATATACCTCATAGAAGCAGAGCATAACCTGTATGCTCAAGAGGAATATTTGAAGGGTTTCAAAGAAGAGTCAGAACAGTACCAGAGAGGGTGTATGCACGCTGTAGATGAGTTTCATAAGAAAATTTAGTTGAGAAGTAGAGAAATCATTTTCAATAAAGGGAATCTCATTCTGAATTAACCTTCCAGTAGTCTGCAAAATGATGATAAAAATAAAGAAAAGCCAAAGGAACAAGTTCCATGCAAAGAACCTGTGAATAAGGGTGAATTGAAAAAAGAAGTTAGGCCACCAGTGCCTACAGAGGTGTAAAAATATACCCCCACCTTCAACTTGTAGACAGATCTTTCGAAGGTAAAAATATCCATTCCCTTTAACGAACTGCTGAGAAAGAGAGAATACGAAGATAAGATAATCGAGATGGTTAGGAGTCAAGGAGAGTTTCAACCTGACATCCTAGAAGTGAATGATGATGCTCCTACTATCAGTTTTGGGTCTAGACTCGAAAATGGAGATGAGGAAGAGGTTCCCCCTTTCTACCTGGGCTTGAATGTACATGATATGGTTGTGCATAATGCTATGTTGGATTCTAGAGCATCCCATAATTTGATGCCCAAAGGAGTAGTAGAGAGTCTGGGGTTAGAAGTCACTAGACCTTACAAAGATTTATACTCTTTTGATTCCAAAAAGGCAAAATGTCTCGGGTTGATCAAGGATATGGTAGTGACTCTGACAGAAATAACCTCCAAAACTATGGTGATGGACGTGGTCATGGCAGACATTCCCCCCAAGTTCAGCGTACTGCTGTCCAAATACTGAACATCCAAGTTAAAAGGGAGCTTACAAATGGACATGTATTATGCCACTATTCCTACGATCAAAGGGAGTAAACGACTGTATAGTGAGAAAATATATCCATATGTGGTTAGCAGCCAATACAAGGCAGATGATCACCCTATATACATCGTTAACGCTGACCTAGGGTCATCTATCTTCTTTAATTATGTTTCTCCCTATGGACTCGAAATATCGGCGCTTATCGAAGAAGAGGAAGGCAAATCTATCAAGAGTGTAGCACTTTAGAGGTGAAAGAAAAGGAAGAAGGTATTTGGACCTTGCATTTCGATGGCTCAGTTGCTAAAATTGGAGTCGACGCAGGTGTGTATATTATTTCTCCCATCCAAGACATTGAAATCTTGTCTTACCAATTAAATTTTGAATGTACTAACAATGTGGCAGATTACAAAGCTCTATTGTTGGGGTTTCATGCTTTAAAGGATAGGAGGGGAAAAGGATACAGATCATAGGAGACTCAGAGCTGGTCATATATCAGATAAATTACATATATCATACCATGCATCCTAGAATGAGATCCTATAGAAAAGAAGTATGGGACATGTTAGACAATTATTTCTTCAAGCACACAATCAACATAGTTCCTAGAGGTGAGAACACGGTTAGAGATTCTTTATCCATTACTGCTGACAGATGCAGAACCCTAGGAGCTGTACGAGGAGGGCATAAGGTAGACATGAGGAATACACCCTCTATACCTGAAAAATCCAAACACTAGCAGGTGTTCGAAGATGATGAGAAGATCAAGATATTTCTATAGTTATCAAACAAGTTTTCCAATACCCAAATAGATAATGAAAACTATCACCTTTAGAATATTTAGGATACCGAAGGTGGTGAAGAAGGGGTTGATGAAAGTGGACAGTACAAAGATTCCATGGGAGGGAAGGACATAGTGCAACTAAAGGAAAATCACATTCCTAGAGGCCTCATCCCCTGGAGAAGTTGTTTGACCAAGATGACATGGCTAAATACCCAAAGATGAATCCCATGGATGATGCTATCAAGGATAAGAATGTAGGGACCGAGGATCACCCAAAGATCACAAAAATGTCAAAGAAGCTACCTACCAAGATGAAAGAAGACTATGTCAATCTAATGAAGAAATATACTGATGTATTTGCATGAAGCTATGAATATCTTAAAGAATACAACAGCATACCATTCTCATAAAGCCAGGAGAAAAATATTTTAAACAAAAGTTAAGGATGGCCAACCCAAAACTACTGCATATCATTTAGAAATAAATTAGGAAGTTGTTTGATGCCAAAATCATTATGACACTAAGTTTTTCCAAGTGGGTCGCAAATGTGTTGCCGGTTAGAAAGAAGAACAGCAAAATTCGGATATGCATAGACTTTAGAAATCTCAACAGGGTTTCTCTGAAAGACAACTATCCTTTGCCCAAGATGGAACACATTTTACAAATGATTGTGGGATCTAAGAGGATTTCCACCATGGATGGTTTCTCAGGGTACAACCACCTGAAAGTGTTTCCTGAGGATCAAGAGAAAATTGCTTTCACTATGTCGTGGGGTACTTTTATGTACGCCAAGATTCCTTTTGGTCTCATGAATGTCGGGGCCACGTTTCAACGTGACATGGATATAGACTTTGCAGAATAAAAAGACAAATTTGTGGTGGTCTATATGGATGAAATTATTATATACTCCAATTATGACAAGGAACACATCAAGCATTTGGAGAAGGTTTTCCTGAAATGTCGAAGGTATGGAATATCATTGAACCGTCGCAAATCCTATTTCGAGTTAGAAGAAGGAAATCTGTTGGGACATATCATCTTGAAGGATGGTATAAAGATAGACCCAGAAAGAATCAAATTCATACAGAAGGTCAAAGAGCCGAGAATCAAAAGGGAAGTACAATATTTCATTGGACGGGTAAATTTTCTAAGAAGTTTCATCCCTAGCTTCGTCGAAATACTGATGAATATTACCAACATGATGAAGAAGGACCATGAGATAAAATGGGCACCGGATGCAAGGACAACTTTCAGGGATATAAAAAGGGCCCTCACCGAAGCCCCGGTCCTGGCAAGTCTAGATTCCAGCAAAGACTTCTTGATCTTCTCTTATGCATCTGACCACACTATTGATGGGGTGTTGTTGCAAAAGAATTAACAAAATGCCAAACATCCTATAGGGATTTTTAGAAAAGTACTGAGGGACGGGGAATTGAAGTATGACATAATGGAAAAATAGGCATATTCCTTGATAAATTCACTAAAGGATTTCATATTCTCCATCCTCCACTCCCACATCATCACTTATGTACCCAGCAGTACAGTGAAAGGAATCCTCACGCAGCCAGACCCAGAAGGGAGGAGAGTGAAACGGATTACGGTGTTTTTGGAATGTAATATTGAAATCAAGCCCACCGAATTGGTTAAGGGTCAGGGGATAGCCAAAATGATGATGAAATCCAACTGTAATTCCTTGTAGCTGAACTTCTTGACTATCCATTCACTTCAACTAGACATCGAAATACAGGTAATTCCAAGATTCTCTACATCCTCTTGGTATTTTGATATCATATATGTGTTTCGCAATGTACAGGCGCCTGTAGGTTTGAGCAAGATGAGAGTAAGGTCAATAAAATTAAAATCGACAAATATTTGTATTTTGAATGAGTATCTATATTGGAAGGATCCAGGAGGTATCCTCTTGAATTTCCTTCTGGAAGACGAAGCCTGGTAGACCATAGAAGAGTTTCACAAGGGAGACTATGGGGGACACCATTCCTGGAGGGTCACATCAAACAAGAATCTAAGGGATGGTTTCTATTGGCCCTCATTGTTCTCTAATGTGTACAAAGAGATCACCAAGTTCCACCCTTGCCAGGTTTTCAAGGGTAAGAGGAAAATTGTCCCACCCCCTCTTAACCCCATATATATGGAAGCATCATTTCAGCAGTAGGGGATAGACTTCATTGGGGAAATAAATCCCAACTCGTCTGGGAAACACAAATGGTTTCTGACAGCTACATATTACTTTACCAAATGGATTGAGGAAATACCCACCAGAAGGGCCACCAATCAGGTGATCATGAATTTTCTGGTGGAGAACATCTTAGCATGGTTTGGGTGCCCCAGGAGAATAGTAATAGATAATGCAATGTATTTTAAGTCCAAGAAGATGATCAAATTCTTCCATAAATACCACATCAGTCTCAACCACTCTACCTCCTATTACCCCCAAGGAAGTAGGATGGTAGAGTCTTCAAATAAAATCGTAGTGAGGATTATTAAGAAATTGTTGGAAGACAACAAGAGGGCTTGGAAAACGAAGTTGAAGTACGCCTTATGGGATGATAGGATCAGCACCAAAAGGGAGATTGGTATGTCCCCCTTCTAGCTAGTGTATGGATCTGAGGTGGTCTTCCCAGCATCTTTAGGAGTGCCAGTGATGAGGTTGCTTCAGGAACAACAAAATGAACCAAATCATATGCAGAGAAGGATAAACCAGATCATTGAGTTGAACGCGTTGAGACACAAATCCTACAATACCGTGCAAATACATCAAGAGAAAATGAAGAATACCTTTGAAAGGAAGGTTAAAGAAGAAAAGTTTTCGATTGATGACCTAGTCTTGAAGTGGGACGTACCCCATGAAGATAAACGGAAACATGGGAAATTTGACTGAATGTGGGTAGGTCCCTACATTGTTGTGGCATGCAGAGGAAAAAATTATTTCATTCTACAATATCAAGACAGATCCCTGCTAGAGGGAGGTCCGGTGAATGGGAGGTTTCTCAAACACTACTTGACCTAAGAAGGAGAGGTAAACACTTGTACCATAGCTGTATATACTTCCTAGTTTTCAAGAAATAAAAAGGTAACCCCAGAGAATATTTGAACCCCGAGGAGAAGGCCATAAGATCTAGGAGGGTGACCATGTGTCTTTTTCTTTGTTCTTGTTTACATGAACAACAACGCTAATAGTTTTTTTGAAGTCCGGAGTAAGGATACCTGTCCAATGGATTATGCACCTGGTCTACAAGTTCTTTGCTACCTCATGAGGAGGATAACATCCCTAGCTAAAGCCACTTGTTAGCACCTAATTTGTGCTAAGTAGATGGAATGGTTTCAGACCCTTAGGGGAAGAAACAAGGCCTACAAAATTTTCACGACAAGAAACCTCAAGGCACTATGATGGGCTTCTGAAAGAAATGAAAGACTCTAAGGAAGGAGCCTGAGAGTTTATGAGAATAGAGTGATCCACTTCAGCCACGGTAGGTCAAATGAAGGGAGGCCCAAAGTCCTGAGTCATATACGTTCCCCCTCATGTTGGCCATGCAAGAGGAAAGAGAAGATCCCAGTGAGGAGAATGACGAAGAACAAAGATCCTTTCAACGGTCGTGAGAAAGAGATGAAGCATATCAATGACATAAAGCCATTCTGCGGGTTTTAAGAGCACCACAAAAAGGTGCATTTTGAATTGGAAAAATGAGTTAAATGCTGACAGCTTTTGACGGTTGAGATCATGAGAGTTTTAGATCAACGATGGAAAGGATTTCCGCCCATCTAAAACTCTTAGTGGAGACAGTGCTTCAAAACTCGTGAAACATGTTAAAGAGAAGATCTCTCTGATGGTAGAGATCAAGGCATATATAACTTTATGGTGAGAAGCTATTCTGCCAACTGTACTTGCATGGGAGAAATATCGGTCAAAAGTTGCGAGATTTGGTAGACCTCTCCACTTTGGATGGCGAGATGGTAAAAAAGTTCAAGATCGACGGAGGAGGTTACATCCCGCAAGTCAGAAGTACACGAGGGGATGTGAAGAGGAAACATGACAACACAAATTCCAATGGCCAATATCACAGGGCTAAAGACTCTTAAATCCCATATCCACAGCTGACATTTTATCCGTCTGGAAAGATGCATGGTCAGATAAGGGAATAAAATAGTATAAAAGTCGGCACATGGATCCAAGCTAGTTATTCTTCTGCAACATTGAAAAGAGAGGATTTAGACTATGCAGACTACGCCACCTTGAAAATTTTTTTGAATAAAACTGTCAACTAACCTGGTACATCTTTTCGCTATTAAGTTGTTTTCTCATGGCCAAAATATAAGATTTAGAAGCTCGAGGCCTCGAATTTCAGGAAGATGAAGAAGCCCTAGTAGATAAAGACTCTAAGGTTTTTGACACTATCATACTACATGATAGTATAGAGGTCACTTAGAGTAAACTAAAAACCATTCAATTGCAGGGAATTGACACTCATGGGGTGTTTGACTCCTTTTTCTTTTACTTTTCTGTTGAGCAAACCCTTGGTTTCCCAAAATTCATACAATCGTGTGTAAGGAACTATTCCCTGTCTGAAGGTGTGATAATCGGCATTTCTAGCTCTAGGATGTTGTGTCCCATAAATTCCCTTACCATCCAAAACACTCTGCTAATCCCTTCTGAGTTTACCCAAATGTCCGGTGAGTACGATGAAGAAGAGATACTCTGGTTTTTTCTAGGGTATTCAACCGAAAAAAGGAGGCTTTTCTCAAAACCTATTTAAAGACAGAAATCCATTTATCAACTCCTCTATTCCCCATTGATTTTGACATGTTTAATGAAGATACGCAGTCTGTGATAACCCTAGAAAGCCATTTCTTAGGTATGGACTTGAACCAATTTGTCACCGACCCTGTATTGAGTCTAATATTCACCCTTAGTTCAGGCCAAGTAGTGTCAGAAACATTGAGTCATTTTTCACCATCCGCATGTCTACAATTTGATGAATTCTTTGCCAGAAGTATCAATTCCCAGTTGATTAATTTTTGTCAATCGAGAACCTTCAAGTATCAGTCTCTCCTTATGAAGATGTTTTTGAGCTTCAATGATGACAATATGCAGCTTCCGAAGAAGGTTCTAACAGACAACATGCATAAATATTATTGCAAGTTCATGAATGTCCTCATGGCATCGGTATATGAAGTCCTTTTTCAAAAGAGGCTTCCAAGGGTCCTGCCAGAGATGAAGAGGTTGTTGCAGTTATCTTTTGAAAGGAGAGTATGCGGCTGGTTCCTCTCCGAAGGCAATACTGTGATCAGGGTTTATGGTTTTACTCACCAACTGTATGTTCTACTGGCGTTTCTAACACTGAGAATGTTTTCGTTGGAACTAATCAGGAAAAGGCTCACATCCAAAAATAAACATTTTATAAGTTTCAGAAATCTGGCGGATATTAACTTTCCATGGGAAGTTGGCCCCTTTACCATTAAAAACAAATCTGCTCTTCCCATGATTGAAAATTTTCTTAGAGAGAAAGGGTTTTCAATGGAGGCCGCGATTAACTATGACCCTCATCAGATCATCTCAATTAGGAGGCAGGACAATAGAAACAACCATTTCGAACATGATGAAATGGCAGGGTTGGTAGAGAAGGCTAATTGGATGAACTACCTTGGAGAAGCTAACTATGATGAAGATATTCCAAAGAATTCGACCTCCTCTGCACTACCAGGTAACTGCCCCCAACAAAACCTCTCGAGTGTGGTCGCTGCGGCCACAAAGATCACCCCTTTGGAAAGCATGTCTGAAAAGGGAAATAAGAGAGAATACCCAGAATCCATAGATCACGATGAAGGGGACATGGGTAGAACATCCAAGAAGAAGAAAACTAAAGAACCAGGTAAACTCATGTTGAGCGCAAAGGTTAAGGGGAGAAAAAAAATTGTGAAAGTCAAAGGCCCAACTTTTGACTTTCAGGAATATACGTTCAGTAGTGTCCTTAAGGAGGTAGTAGATAAGTACAAGTCTAAATCTGAACTGCTCGAGAGGTACAGAGAAGCTGGTGGAAAATATTCCAAAGAAAGTTTGAATCTATATGATGAAGTAGAAAATTTTTCGGTCTGAAGTACCTCCTCAACGACTGTCAGGGACCAAAACAGCGGTACATTGAATTTGGCCGTGATTACAGGAGATAAATTAGCTGAGCTCAAGGTGGATCCAAAAACGGTCCCCAAAACTGACATGATTAACTTACACTAAGGGATAAGTGACTGCCTTTACACTAATATTCTCCAAGCTAGGTTGTAGAAATCCAAACTAACAGTTGGTAAGAAAATATTTGAAGAACCGATTCGAAAGGAGAAGGTTGAAAACAAGGCTCACCAAGCTTAGATAAAGAAGCTCCAGGTAGATATATCGGTAGCAGACAGCCTGAGAGACAAAGATACCTCCACAAAAAAGTTACTGAAGGACAAGGAAGGTACAATAAGTACTATTAAAGAAGAAGCTAGACATCCCAGCTACCCGGTTTATACAAACTGCTTAATTGACCAAAATTGAAAAAGAGAGGGAAGCCTTAAACACCGATATAATCAATAGTAAGTCAATATTTCTCAAATATGAAGAGAAGGAAAAATAGTGGAAGAAATATCCAGAGGTCTGGGTCGAAGAAAAAGGAGCTTTCGAAGAAATGCAAGCTGAGTTAGAAAGAAAGTCATAAGAGTTGAAGGAAAGGGATCAAGAAAATCCTACGACTGTGCTTCAATCGTCTGAGATATTTTGTGTAGACTCCCTCTCCCAAGACATGTCCCAAGTAAGCATCAAATCTCTAGATATCATTGGTCTAAGAAAATAGAATAAAGACCTAATGGATATGGCTGAGGTCAAAAAAGGAATAGGAAAGAAGCTGCAAGAGCGTTGTAAGGAATTGGAGGATAAAAAAAAATTAACAAAACTTGATTCAGGCCAAGCATCCCTACAAGGGGAAAAGCACCTCATTTGGGACATGATAATAGTAGAAGCAACAAAGATACGACCATACTTGGACTTTATCCATGATAAGGAAAATGCTATATAGGCAACGAAAAAGCAAATTCGGATGGAAAAACTGAACCTCAAAAAGAGGCCCCTGGACACAGCTAAAGGCACAATCAACTTTCTAAAAAACTTAACTAAAGAGGAAATCAAACGGGAAACATCCAGGATATAATTGTGGTCATTACATGGACTAGGAGAGTGGTGCAAAAACACCATCACTTGAAGATGGTCGAAGTAAAATGGAGCTTCATGCACAAGCAGGTTAAAGAATTTGCTTCATTCTTTTATCCTGTAGTCAAGAGAGGGATCCCCTTATTTTGGGAATAAAAAGGACCAATGTTGTCCCAGAAGGAGTATCATGATAGATTGATCGATTGCAGACAAGAACACATGCAATTTGAAGACATGGCTCAGCAGTTGCTTTCAGGTAAAACTATGGTTGAAAAATTATCTGGTGAATTTGAATTACTATTCAACTTCATAATTATGTGCACAAAATTACTAGTGCCTTCCTATCTAGAGAACCTAGTGCTTGACGTATTGGCAAAAGAAATGACAAATCTAGAGGTTCCAACGGTTAACCAATGGAAGGTGATTAAGAATTACGGAAAAAATAAATACAAACTACACAATGATGATATGCCTAAGCCGTGATTAGAACCAAATATACAGGTGTAAAGTAATCAAGCGAGCCAAGATTTTGAAGATGTAGCTCCTCTTGGGGTCCACCAGGAGTGTTGCCTCCATCACTTTCTGCTTTATGCTACCCATGGAAAAATGTCACGATACAGTTTGTTATGAGTTTGTTACTAGTTTTGTAACTAATTTTATCCCTGTTTCGAGGTTGGTCTTGGGGGCCCAAACATTGTAAATATGCTCCCCACAAAGGGATAATGGGTTGGAACCCATAAAACTGTTGTGTTTATGATATTTTGATATGTTTAATACAAGTCACAGAGCTGAATGTTGGTTATTTGAATGCAAGAATTCCTATGTATTTCTCAATTACAGTTTGTAGTTTTCCTTTCTTAATGTGCATATGCTTCCTGTTATTTCTTTACATTATGTTTTCTTCATGTCTTAGACTTAGTGTATAATGTTTCAAAATTCATACTCATATGCTCTGGTCGTTGTTTCAGAGATCCACCAAACATTTCTTCCAAAGTTGGTGTAGAATTCATCCCTGTGGTGCTCTACATCGATGGACTGTCATTGTTCTTAAGTTTCCACTAGACCCAAATCATATTGATCGTGATCGAAGTACTACCTTTCTCTTGCAAGAATTTCTTATGCAGACTACTCTATTTTCTTGGTATTTGTGACTCCATATCCTGATAGGTTTTTACCTTGTTTCAACCAATAATATTTGATATTCATTCTGTGACAATATCTATGGCCTTATTATACATTTGTGAGAGATGCCTCTCTGGAATCAGAGAAGCCAAATCCCTTTCCTAAAGTGGTTCTGATGTTACCTCAGGGCCCACCTTCTCGTAACCTTGGGTGAGATTCTGAGTGCTAACACCTTCCAGGTATTGATCCCTTCCTTCTTATGTGCATGAAGATCTCAAATAATAATGGAAAGTCAATCTCCGAGGGCTATAGAAGTTTGATGTAGAAACGTAGATGATGAATAAGCCCCAATGGAAGTGGGTTTACTTGAGAGCTATGCCCATATTGGAGGAAGGGCATCCGGATGTACTAATCACGCCTCTCTTGAGTGTATGCAATCCTTAAATATGTGAACATGAACTCTTTAGTACTCCATCCCTCTTATCCAGGGAAATAAGTGAGCCTTTGTTTCGTTATTTCCTTCCTATAGAGATCGCACTTATTAAATAGGTTGAGTTCCCTCGTGATAATCCTCTACTCACTAGTAACTTGTTTCCAATAGAATGAACCCTTTCCCATAGTAAACCATTTCCCTGTGCTTTGAGGAGGAATGGATGGAGATAACCACAATTTCAGTATACAATTCAGCAGTAGCAGTATAGAGGAAGATTATTTCCCAAAATTTGGTGGATACCCCCCTTTCTCAACAATGATAGGATCGTTGCCATGATTAATGAACGAATACGCCCAACTATAAACTTCAAGGAAGCTCCAAATGTTCCCTAAACACAATGAATATTTGATGCAATGAAGTACACAATGGTGAATCCGGATGATTCACTGTAGCAATTGGTTAGGGTGGATAGATTTCGCCACCAAATCCAATTAGGTCAAGGAAATATGCCATAAACCCTAAGTAGCTCAACGAGCTCCCAAAACGTGTTTCCAAAAGATTAATAATAAAAATTATACCCTTTTGTTTCAACTAACCTTCTTATATAGATTTTAGGGTTTGCATGTCACTTTTAGGATTTGCATGCATGCCACTTTTAGGGTTTTCATGCATGTCACTTTTAGGGTTTGCATGCCACTTTTAGGGTTTGCATGCATGTCACTTTTAGGGTTTTGCATGTCACTTTTAGGGTTTTCATGCATGTCACTTTTAGGGTTTGCATGCATGTCATTTTTATGGTTTGCATGCATGTCACTTTTAGGAACATTACAAAGACACTGGCAAGACGAGTAGAAACAAATACTCTTGAAACTCAAGTAGAAAATAGTAATCCTGGGCGTAAGCCACAGTGGCAAGATCAGCAGAAATAAATACTCTTGAAGCTCATGTTTTTGGTATCTCACTAATTTATCTAATTTAATATTTAAAGGAATTTAGGTATTTTTGTGATATTAGGTAATTTGTCCCCTAAATGTTTCTCCTTTTTCTTTTCCAGGTAACATATTTGGGAGGAAACCTCCTGGGCGGTTCCTCTCATTCCAAGGATGGTACCCAAGGTAAACCCTAGATTGTTTAGGGCATAAGGTCATGTTAAAAACTCATGAATAGATTATGTATAGATAATCAACATTTATCTCACTAAGAGAAAACATGTCAGAAAGTGGGATTTGAACTCCGGTGGGAGGGGTAACAACTTTTTCGGACAACCACTTGAGCTGCACCCAATTGACTCCCTAAATGTTTCTTATGCCAAAACAACAATGTATAAAATTGATACATGTGTTTGAATTTTACAATCTTATTTTTTATCTAAAACAATGAGTGCTCTACCTTTTTCACTTTGTCATTATGAAATCTTCTTAACCAGGTCAACCTCAATAGAAAGAAAAATATCCAAGTAAGTGATGCAAATCCACTGCTTCCCCCATTCAATGTGAAATCATGAACGACCAAAACAATTTACTAAGGACTGGTTGGTAGGTGTGGTTGATCTATTGTTAAAAGAGAAATCTTAATGTCGAAGAAATATGTATTGAAAAGGTTGAAATTTCGGATCAATAAGGCTCAATTTGGCCGAAATTTCTGAGAAATAAGCAGCCCAGTTGCGTTGAAATTTCAGATCTAATTTATGTCCAAATGTGTCAACATTTTAGAACTTAAGTATGAAATTGGATTAATTATCGAATCTTAAGGCTCAAATAGGAATAAATGTCTAAGCTTAAGGTCCCAAGGGCCAACGTTTTAGAGCCTAAGGCCTCTAAGGGAAAATTTATTTCATTGTTTGTATTCCTCCGAAATCCTTCCCAAATATGTTGTAGCTGAAACTGCTTGTCATGAATGCATGTGCTTTAATGTCCCATTCTTAGTTAAGAGGCAATGCATATGGAGCCTTGCCCTAGCCACCATTCCTACTTACGAGTGTCATGTGCAATGGGGGAAGTGTGATCTAAAAGGTCAATGTCACCTGCATCTTGGGATTCATTTGAAAATCCTTATTAGACCACTATGTTAATTGAAGCATGTCATGAATGTATCCTTTATGATTCCATAGACTACTTGATTCTTTCTACTTTAATCGCAAAAAAAATCTTTTGTTCTTTTCTTTCCATATTTCCCAAGCCAATACATGTAAGTGGAGTTTCCACAATCTGTTGCGAATGGAATTGTCAAATGGATTAAGGACCCAATTGGTTATGGCTAGGGAATGGTTCCCTTTAACATGATAAGTTCTTTCAATGTAAAAACACTTTTGTCCTATAATTTTGAAGAATAGGGGCGTGTATCTAACAAATGTCCAATGATTTCACAGTCTGGTTTTGTTCTCTTTTTTGCAAAGAAGGAAAAGATATGTCGAAGAAAGCCTCTCTTGTCCCAAGTAAGATGTGTTTATTAATCAACAACATAATTTTATAGGGATGCCAAATGAATACCACGCGATGTGTTTCACTCTAGTTTGGGATGCATAACCATCCTTGGGGACCAAATTTTGTGTCATGATGTTCATTTGGTGAGGTCTACCATTAGATGTGTATCTTGCAGCCCCATTAAATATGTCACTCAAGGAATCATTGCATTAAAAAATTCCTATTCAATTATTTGTTCTTGTTATAGTGGTGCTTCTTCCTCCTCATGAACCATCTACACCAAAATCTCTTCTAGATTTCCTATATCTGCTGTCCAATTGTTTAATTTTCTCTACTGGTTGTAAGAACTAAGGTCCCATATTCAAACCAAGGGGAAAATTTTCTTGTACTTATTAGTTGCTAGATAAGGCTTGAGATGGAGGAGGCACGCCTTGAATTATTGGACCAAATTTATGAGAGATAAGGGATAGGAGGGTGAAGGTTGAGAGAATTTTGTTCTTTCTAACTAGGGGTATTGTGGATTTGGGAATACTTGAGCCACAAACTTTAAGGGATCATATTTGACCTTTTCGATTGTTAATATGAATTATATTTATCTTCTTTGACATGTTTTGACATGCTTTTAATGTGATAATTTCCCATCATACATAGGTGCACAATGTTACATCTGGTAAATTTCAATTTGACATGTTTTTTAATCTGTAGAAAATTCTTATCATGCATAGCTTCACAGATTTAGGGTGAAGCAAACTTGGTTACTATGTAGTGACATACCCAAAGGTCATCGTCAAGTAAATTTCATTGTTATTCAATTCATCCTCAAGTATATATAAACCTAAATCTTCTTTTACACATCTAAATCTAAGATCTTGTTGTGCACAGGTGGTGGCTCTTAGCATGAAAGACATCTGTCTGAGGGATCTACAGGGGTCATTGGACAAACACAGAAGACACTTTTAGTTTCTTATTCTTCAGATACGTCATTTCTAGGTAGAGATTGTTTACGTACATTTTCACTAGAATTATTGTTTTGCGTGTTTTTTAACATGTGAATTATTCTTATCATGCACAGCTTTAGGCTGAAGCAATATTGGCTACTATGCAACCACACTCCCGAAGGTCATTGTCAGGTAAATTCAATTGTTATTTAATTCATACTTAAGTCTATATAAACATAAATTTTATTTTACAAATCTTTCTAAGATCTCGTTACATGCATAGGTGGTGGCTTTGAGCATAACAGACGTATGTATGAGGGGTCTACAGGGGACAATGGACAAACACATAGGACACACTTAGTGTCTTATTCTTCAGATACGCCATCACCAAGTAGATATTGTTTACATGTACATTCTGACTACAATTCTTGTTTGACATGATTGTGTTATTTGTGAAAAATTTGATGATTTTTCTTGTTAACTTACATGTTATTGCCATTCTGTTGTTTTGTACAGAGGCTTCTATACATTCTAACAACAATCATGAGGCAGAAGAGGATGCATCAAGTATTTGTAATGAACACATTTTATTTAAATGTGTATAATTTGATTGACAAAATTATATATATAAATTTTAATACTTGCATGCACATTTTACTTCTTACAGGGTTTGCTACTCCTGATCCTAATCCACCTCCCGAGACAAGGAGACATCATTGGGTGCATCAGTATGCTCACAATGAAAGATATGATCCTATTTACAGTCATCCTATAGATGTTCTTGAGTAGAATCCTTGGGAATACAACATCGCTATGCCAACTATGGAAGAGATGAAGGACGATTCCTCGAGATTGTAGGAAGAACTTGATTCTTCAAAAGTCTCTTTTGGTACTCAACAATGTCTCCAGATTGTTTTGCACAATCTGAATAGTTTGATCAAGAAATATCTTGGGGTTGGACCATAAACCCATATTTTTCATGATATGATGTGTAGGAGGTGATTTTCAATGATGGTTTGCCACAAGTTTGAAGAAGTAAAGAAAGTTGACACAAAGGAAATTGTATTTTCATGTTTTGATTTGCGGCATGAAGACAAAAAATGTCTAAAGATCGCAAGATTCAATGATCCACTAATTGCACCACATATTTATTCAAGGTTCCTGTGTGCATATGGGAATTTCCCAAATAATGATGAGGTTCCTCAGTATTTTATTAAGATGTTGATTGCAGAGTTCTGGTTTAACATGGAGCCCAACTATACATATACGGGACCCAGTTTCTATGGCGCTAGAAAAAGGTTGTACATATGAATGACCTGATGCACGATGAGATGTTAATTATAGGAATATGATGCCTCGATTAGTACAACCACATCCTAGAGTCGTATATTTACTATAGGAGTTGGAAAAGACATCCCAAATAGCAAGAGGGGTGAGGGAAGACATAAGAGAGTGTGTTGGGGCTGCATTGGCAAGGGTGGAAATTGGCCTACATACTATTTCATATCCATCCAATATGGATGGAGCTCCATTTTATGATTATTCTGATGATCACTTGAAAAGTATGATTTGATTAGAGCTTGAGAAGTATGCATCATATTGTAGAGACGATTATAAGTGAGTCATCGCTCCACAAAATCAAAATAGAGGCATGGTACGTAAGTATGCTATAATATATGAAATCTAATGTTTTTATTCTCCAAATCTAATATCTATAAATTATATGAAATTTATGCAGTACACCAAATTCATGAATGATGATGATATTGATTATACAAATTTGTTTGACTCGGAAGAAACTGAGGCCAGTGGCACAAATCATAGATGTTGAGGAAATTCTAGTTTCACAATTTCCACTAGGGATGCAGGTATGGATATTTATTTTTGTTAATATTTAATTACTTTTGGTATATTTTGTCCCCAAACTTGTATATATATATATATATATATATTGACTTTCATTTTGACTTTTCAGCCCACAAAAAACCAGGATCCATTAGTGTTCTGGTCCGAAGGTATATATATATATATATATATATATTGACTTTCATTTTTACTTTTCAGCCCACAGAAAACCAGGATCCATTAGTGTTTTGGTCCGAAGGTTTAGAATTATCTGCTCTATTTTCAAATCAATAGTGATCTACATTCAGTGTATGTACGTTTCATTGTATTGAGTAGTTAGTAGTTCATGGTTCTCTTGTCCTTCACACTTTGCATCTTGGGAACACATATTAATGTAGTTAGTTGGTGATTTGACCTGTTCCCAGTGTTGCTTTCTCATCGGGGTTTCACTCGTAGTCTTCTTCACTCATGCATTAGTATTGGATAATGTTTTGAGCCCACACGTGTGGACACTTTGAGCTGATATGCACTATTTTATGATAGTTGGTTGTTAGCATAGTTTTTGGAGTTTTCATAAAGTTAAAACCCTATTATTGGGGTGGTTTTATTTAGTTTATGCACAGCTAAATTATTCTACAAAAAATAGCATTCATCAAAGCTTAAATACCTTCACATAGGATATATAAGAGCACCTACACCAAAGCACCAAGATGGGATGTGGGCACAACAACAACACTAGAGTGTAATTATTGGATCTTTGGGCTCTATTTTTTTTGCAAAAGAGATTCAAATTCCCTCTCTCCATGTATATGGGGACTCTTTTGTAATCATTAATTGGGCTTAGATGATAAGGCAACTCTCTCTGCCCTCGATCTGGATGGTTGGTGTGACAACATTATGGAGTTGGAGGCCTTCTTTCACACTTTAGACTTTCATCATGTCTTTAGAGAACACAATAAGAGGGTATACAATTTATCCAAGGAAGTGCTCCCTATGGCTAAGGGCCTAATTTCATTCATTGAATATTATGAGTAAATAGATATTGGGGAAGATTAGCTATAGCTCTTCTAGAGCAGAGCTTGTACCTCCTACTCTTCAACCTTTTGGTTGCTTTATTTTTTAGTATGGATGATTGAGTATTTTAGCATCATATTGGATGTCTTGAGGATGACACTGTTTCTCCTCTAAGGGTATTGATATTAGTACACTTCCCCGAGCACTTCCTTGGATATAATGAACTGGGTTCTTTATGTTTCCTCCTTAGACATGTATGGATGATGTATCTTGTAAAAGTTGGTTGATGTTTTTCCTTAGGGTTCACAAAATGATCTCTCTTTATTCCTGGGTTAATGCACTGTACCTAGTCATGTGTCTTCAATATTTATCTTCTTGGGTCTCAAACCTTTGTTTGCAACTATCCATAAGCTCTGATATCATCATGTATTGTTGGTTGTAACCTTCTAGGTTTCTAGACCTTGTACTGTAATTCTCCCACCATTTGATCCACTTAGGGATGCACAGGAGACGTGGGATCCTTTTTTCTATATACAACCCCTTCAACTACTTCTACGCAGTAAAAATACTATATCTCAGCCATTCTTCTACACAGAAATTACCATACACAAAAACACCTTGTCTACATCCTTCAACATCAGGTTTGAACCAGTCATCCTCAAACTTGAACCAAAATATTCTTAAGATATTTAACTACCTTCTCCATTCTTGCTTCAAAACAAATTCAACACCATCATCTTCAATTTGTTGGTTGTCCTCTTCTTCTTTTTATGTCACCTGTATATTCTTAATTCCACTGTGGACATTTATGTTAACGTTTGTGTAGCTGTGAGACCCATTCTTAGACAGGATGTTACCCTAGTCAGTTGACTAGAACAAAGTAAGACCCTAGAAGGTACCCTAGGCCCCCCATTAGTCTCCTGGGGTTCTTGGTCTAGGACCAAGTAGGTAGATGCCATGGAAAATACCTTAGAATGTGGCTAGGACCCCTTTATTCCTCCAAGGTATTTTGGTCTGGGACAAGGGACGCGATGTCGAAGTAGATCCTGCAGGTAAAGGCAGAGATATTCTAGTATGGAACTAGAGACACGATGTTCAAGTAGGTCCTGCAGGTAGTTGATCAACTTTCAGTGTGAGACTGAAACTCAGGTCAGTACTGAGAACCATTCTGCGAGAGAATGGAGGACCCTGTTAGGGTTCAAGGATTGATCAACCTGATTTAGTGTGAGACTGAAACTCATCCTCAGGATGAAATCCATTCATTAAGAATGGAATATAATGATGTCCTCCCTTCTAATCAGTTATTGCTAGGTTTCTTCTCAAGGGACTGGACACCCCTTGACGATGTCTCTAGTACCTAACCCTTAGGAGCAATTTTAAGGAAAAAAGCATCGTACCATCCATTTGGATGTTCCTCTTATACAGTGATGACAAAAGTATATATTAAACTATGTACCTTGAGAGAGAGAAAAGTATTTGGTCTTGTTGGTCCTAATTGAATGTTTGTTCACCCTTGCAGTTCACTTTGATCTTGTGGTTGTTGAATCATGGTCCTATTCTTAATTGGTCCTAAGGTTATCTCACCGTGTTCTCAGCCTATTATCTCACTGGGATCTTTGCTATCATCGGTTTCTCCAACATGGGTTGTCTCCTCTGCAATCTGATTTTCTCCTCTTTCCTGCAGGTTTGTCTCTCGGGGTTTTCCTCTATGATTTCACTCCATGATTTTACCTCTGCGTCTTGTTCATTTCATAGGATGAGTTTTACCTCTGTGATTTGTTCATTCACGATCTGCGATTTGTTCAGTCATGCTTTGATTTTTACCTCTGTGATTTATTCTTTCTTCACAGGATGAAATTGAGCTCTGCATTTTCTTTATTTATGTCTCATCTTGTAAAGTGAGTCTCTACGTCTTTCTCGGTCGCTTACCTCACGATTTTTCTCAGCGTGAGTCTTTGCATTTTTCTCAGTCACTTAACTCACGATTTTCTTAGTGTTAGTTCTTATGGGTTTCTCCTATGTGTTGAGTTCTATCCCCTAAGTGACCATGAGGTTACTCTTCAAGTGTGGACTGTGAGTTACTCAACATGACTGTCAGAGGGTATCAGTATGACTGAGTGTCTCTTATGCTAAGTGACTGTGTGTCCTTAGCATGACTATTTTGGACATGACTGGATTACTTAAGCCACTGATTTTGATTGAAAACTCTCTTTCTGTTGACTAAGAGTCTAAGGTCAGTTTTGGTCTGCTTTAATCCTCTCTCAAGGTATGTATATGGTTTACCCTATTTGAATTGTCCCTTCTGTGACAAGATCAAACTCAGAATTATCTGACTATAAGGCAGATTCAATGGTTGTGATACCTTAATGTTGTATCTCCTACACTTTATTTATTCATTCGTGTACATGAAATATGGTATGACATCTCAATTACCAACCTTAACACAGTGACCAATAGAGAGTTAAGTTGAAAGAGATGAAAATTATGTTCTTGCTTTATTACAGTTTAAAGTTTTATTAGCAGCACTATTCTGAATCTGAATTTTATATGTCCATGCACTTATGTTTATTACTTGTATTAAAACATCACTAACCCTTAAATTTCAACAATTTCCCTCTTCAATTTTGTTTTGTTTCCTCCGAGTTTCAGAATTACTTTCAGAAAGTAATTCATACTTCAACTGTCTGACTGCAATCTCATATTCATACATAGGTTCCTTCAACAAATATGAAGTTAAGCTAAATATTTCATCTTTTGGCTATATGTAAAATTGTAATTTTTTGGGGGGGTTAGTGAACAAAACGTTGTTAATCCAGGACTTTGCACTTGCTTATATGCCACCTTTTGACCATAGTGCCTTGTCAATTTAAAAACAAAATCTTTGATTTGAATATGCTATCCATTTGTTTAATGGTTTATCTTGTTAAATCTTTTATTGTTTGCTATATGAAAATTGGAAATTATTATTTTGGTTGGTGAACTAATCACTGATAATCCAGGACTTGCACTATCCCAAGCCACAGTAAATATATATTTTTTATAGGCAATTGCAAAATTTGTTAGGTAAGAGTTCTATCTATAATTTCATGTAGTGGAACTTGTTTTGAAATTGGAGGCAAACATAAAGTTTGAGCTACAGATTCTATCTTTGTTCTCATATATTTTCTAGTTTTGTTAAAGGGATTTATTCTTTTGAAAATTGTTTTATTTGAGTATAGATATTTTTTATCAGGTCTTTGGTTTATTCCTGTGTTATTGCTCATGTAAAGTATAATCCATATTAAAACCTTTAACCATTGGTTTTAATGTCATGGTTATCTTACCACATTTTACAAGGTTGAGACTTCAATCCTCATTTCTTTCTTGTCTATTTTGGCCAATCCCTGAAACCTAAAAGGGCATGGATTATTGGAAGTTTGCTTGAAATTATGGATAACACTAATTTTTATTGTGTTCATTTTCTTGTTGTTTTGGTCATTGGACTGGATGGAAAATTTTCTTAGACCTTTGAAAGTAATGATGATTTGAATGATCTCTACCACAGTAGAAAAATAAAAAAGAACAGAGGCACATTTTTCACTGACAGGTAAAGAAATCTTCTTTGCAACAAGTGACTTCTTTTTCTTTGAATTAAAATTATCCAAATCATTTGCAGTTGACTTTGAAACCATGCCATTGGCTTTTAATCTGCTACCTTTCTTCCCCATCTGCAATACTAGAGCTTGGTTGATGTTATTCTTGACATAATAATCAACACATTACACAAGAGACATGAGATATAATCTTCATATCCACTGTCATGCCACTGATCGTATCACAGCTATCACCATCAAATCTTCAAGTCTACTAAAGCATCACAACTTCTCATGACGCCAAGAATCCCTATTTATACTTTCCTACACTAGTTGCTGATCATGTCATTATATATCTCCAAGTCTTCAAGGATTTTGGACTAGGACTGATATCACTTCTTCAATGTGCATAAAAATCACTTCAATACTGTTGATGTCAAGAAAGTCACTGTCATCAAGGTCATATCGCTTGTCAAGCCAATCATCAAACCAATTCATCATAGGTATGTTTTGTCATCAAGGTTTTTCTTATGTCAATACACTGTTGATTGCTCATATACAAGAATTCAAGAATATGTTCATACCAAGAATTCAAGAATGTTTTTGGTTCTTCTTGTCCACATAAACTTATCTCAGCTACTGCTCCAAACTTAGAACATCCACGACTGCGGTTGAACACTGTTAGTCACCATCGAGGGACTGTCAACATGAAATAAAACAACAGTAAAGGGAGAACACTTCTCTATTGTTTAAAACCAGTCACAAGTAAACTTCACTACTAATAAACTATTGATGTTACAACCCTCCAAATTCTACACAAAACTACTAAAATCAGAGCTCTCTGTATACTCTATGAGATGCCCTTAAAAACAATCACAGTTGTGATCACTTTTCACTTCAAAAAATAAATTATACACTGCTGTAAAAGCTCAGGTCTGAGGCAGCCTCAGTCAAGATCCACTAATTTGCTCATTGATCCCACGAAATTCCTCAAAGCTTATCCAAATTTCTTTATTCAAAAATCAAAATGTTGGCTTATTTATACTCATTTCCCATGAGGTTTTGGAGTCGACCTATCAAAGAATAAATTAATTTATTTGAATGAAGCTGACTTCTTCATATTTATTTTTAATTCTTTATTCATCAAATAATATTTTATTTACAAGAATTACTTATTAAGTATAGAAGCCTACTTGTCTCATTTATGTTTATTTTATCATTTAATAAATGTAAATGATATTGCTCAGGCATTAAGTGATCGCTGTCTTTATCTTTATGCATTAGCACATGGGAAGCTCATAGCTAGGGTGTGGGAATGCCCATAGCATGCTCGCAGCCAACAAGTTTTCCCTCATTCCATCAAATATTCATTTGCAATTTTCATGCCCGCACAACCTTAATAATAATGCACGCAGCTGGTTGTAGAAGATGCTCACAACCTTTTCTCCTTGTCCATTTCATCTCCCATGTCATCCTTGTTTTCCTTTTGTCCATTCTTGGCATTTACACCTTGTTTGTCCACTTGTTATTTTTCTTATTGTCTTTTATTCCAAGTCATCATCCTCCATGTCATCTTGTCTTCATGTCTTGTTCCAATCTTATTAATCCATGTCACCAAGCTTTGTCTTGTTTCTAAATTCCCAGCTTGTGCCATATCCTCAAACCATCTAATCTATCTTGTTCATGCCATCAATATTGTCACTTGTCATTTGTCCTTTGTCATTAATATTTTCATCAATGACATCCATATTCATCGAACTTTGCTTCAGCCAATGAAATCGACTTTGTTGATTTTCTACTCCTTGCAGCCATTTTTAGTTTTTTTCATTGCTGGGACTTGATTTGCTTTCAATTGCCCATCCTTGAATCCTATTTTCATTCCTGATATTTACTTGACAATTGTATCATTTTGTTTCCTTGGAAAAGACCCTTGTTCATTCTCTTGACCATTTGAGTCTTCATTAAGATACATTTTATCAGCATTGTTAACTAAAACTTGGGGATCATTATCTGTCATAGGATTCCATGCTAGAATTAGGGAGTCTCTTTCAGAATTTCTCTCTGGCATCATATACAATTCAGCAGGCTCCCAGATAATAGAATTTTCATATTTGTTTTTTGGGGCATTATAGGAAGGTTGTTCAGCCTTATCAATTAGTGTAACCTCAGAGCCCACATTTATGTTAGTCATCCATTTTCTATTGATATGCTCATGCACTATAGATCTAGTTGGGACCATGAATGAATCATCCACTAGGAATTGGCCATAACATTGTTGTCTGTTCATTCGATCATTGTTCTCAATACTCTTGTGCTCGTCATCAACCCTTGCACCCATTTTTGAATCTATACAAGATAATTCCATATCATTATGCTATTTAAAAACAATAAATGATTCATCTATTGTTGTCCTCTTGTGAATGGATAATTTCTCTCTTGGATAAGTGAGAGTAACATCTTTTTCAACCATGGTAGAATTGGCCCTATCAGGGAGTGCGGCAGCTTCTCATCTGATATAGGCTTCTTCATTTCTAGGATAGGCTTCCCACTAATGGATTCTAATTTAAATATTTTTTTCAAACCAATATCTTCTCTGTTCATTTGATATTTAGTGCCCATTTTTGGATCAGGTAAAAGATGGTTGTTTGTTGACTATCTAGAGAGCCTAGATTGCCTCCAACAAATTTATTGTCCTTACTATTGGTTGCAGAATTTTGACTATCATCATCCGCTACTACATGCACAGAATCATTGTTGGGAATCATGGATTTATTTTCAGATGATTTTCATCATATTCAATTTTTTATCCCATGAACAAATTTCTTCATCAACAAGTCAACCACTTAATGAATTTTCACCGATTCCCTACCGTTCAATCACTTAAAAAAAATTCACCAATTTCACTTAACAAATTTATCTGAACTTCAAAGACAGAGAACCTTTAATTGACTATTTACGATCCATTTTCTTGATCTCTTCCATATTTAAACATTCAGTTTATGATGCCTCTAGATTCTCAGCTCTACTACAATAACACAGAAATTAATCTCATCTCATGAAGTTCATAGGAACTTCACCTTCCCTATCTCATTCTTCCATTCTGCGATATAGATTTGTACAAGAGCACTCGACCCTTATCACAGAGTCACACATTTGATAGGTCCTTTATAAGACTCTATTAAGTCTTCGACAGACTTCTGCAGAAATTGGAACATATACAGGTTCTATCCAACTTCATATGAACTGGAACCCCTTAGAGAGATTCTACCCATCCATGTGAACTGTAATATTCCAAGAATATTCTACACAACTCTATTTCATCAACTATACTCACACAGAGTTACATAGAACTACAGGTATCTGAAACCTATTATATGCTTCACACAGTCATATAATCATTCAAAATTTATTTGTTTCTTCCCCAAGATTAGGTATGCATGCACATAAAACATATCTTGCAATCATTCATCCATTTAGATTGGTTCCGCGTTATGGTTATGCACAGTAAAAACTCTTCTTCATTAACTAACATTCATCAAAGCATTCAAATACATTACACACATACTGTATAAGAGAAAATCACACATCAATTGATGAGTCTTCCCTTTCTCAATCAATAATAAAACTGTAAATACAACAAAAAAACATTAACTAACTTCTCCTGTGGCCTCATATTCTTTGTTTGGTCATATCCCCCCTTTTTCACGCCCATAGGCTTACATTCATACCCACAAATTTGAGCTTCCAGAGCTGAATATCATCCTCTTCTACTGCATGCACAGAATCATCGTTGTCAATCATGGATTTATTTTTAGATGACTCATCTTATCTTAATAAACACTTCTGGAAAAGATGACCTCTTGATCTCTCATCATTTACACCTTCATTTTCTGTGCTCAACTCATGTTCCATGTCTTTCTTCTTGTCGGATCCTTTTCTCTTTGACATTCTGCCTATGTGCTTTTTGTATTTTTGATTTATTGTTGATTGTTGATTATTTCAGCAAAAACCAGTGATTGAGATGATCAAACTGAACTTTTTTTTTGTTTTCTTCTTTTTTTTTTCTCTTTTGAAGTTGGTTTTATTCCTTTCAATCGTTGCAATAGTTTAGGTCTTCCGAACTTTGGGTTTAGGGTCCTCTGTTATATATCCAGTGTTTAATTTGTTCACATTGTTTTACCTTCTTAGTGTTTAGTGTTGATGTATTTGTAACTTCGGAAAGTATTCACTTGTATATCTTATATTGTACCCCAATGTTCCTATCGGGAGAATCAATTGTATTTCATTGTACCCCGATGTTCCTATCAGGGGAGTCATTAATATAATAAAGTCATGTAAATTCAATGAGGTTAACCCTCCATTGTAAGTCGAGGCAATAGTCCCCACAATTGAGTTAATGTTAACCCTCCTTGTTGATCGAAGGGAAAAGTCCCCACAGTTGAGGGGCACTAGGGTTATTAGACTCTCCTAGAGTTTTCAGCCTTGGTAAGTGATTGTTAAGATGGAAATTAGTATAAATAGAGAGTGAGCCTCTCTATTTTACACGTTCACTCACTCAACTAAGGCGCATGAGTGAGAGAGGAAGTGTTGGCACAAGTGAGAGAGATTAGCTGTCGGAGATCATCTTCATGTTTTTGGGTTTTAAGTTTTTCTATTGGTACTCATTCTATCTCTGAGGAATTTGTGAGGTTTTATCCTTTATGGTTTCCCCGAGGAAAATTCTTTGTGTCTCTTGTCTCTTGTGATTATTGCTTTGCATGTTATTCTCTCAAATAAGATCTTCAGATCATATTGCTTAAATGATAAAAATCTAACATGGTATCAGAGCTAACCTGAGAAGAAGACACTGTGCAACTGCAGAATCTAGGGATTCTTAATTTTTGGATCTCTCTCAACAATCCATCAGCAAAAGGAGGCTAGGTTAACTCACCATTGAAGGGCGCATCTTTCTGTCGAAGCATAATTTGATTTCGGGCATTTTCAGTTTTTGTTGTGGGAAATTAGGACTTTTTACAGAAGAGGAACTTTTGAGTGAGTCCAGCAAAGGATTTCTATCCTCCTCAAAATAGAAATTTAGAGACCAAGGTCGATATTTTTGGTTGGGTAAAACTTCAAGAAAATCAAACCCTAGTTTGACTCCGAACCTGAAAAACCCTAAAATACTAAAACTGGTAATTTTGGTACATTCCCTATATCTCAGGATTGAAGAGATCTCAGAGGTAGAAATTATCACAGGCCGAAGAAAAAATATTGATGTACCCTATGTAAAAATGTAAGCCTCATATTCACTATATTCTGGGACATATGATTCCTCCAAATTAGGATTCCAGCTCCTTCCAGGATTCTTCGCTAAACAGGACACTTAGAGAGAATTGCTATATCTCGGGCTATGAAGGTCCAAATGAAATTTCTCAAGATGTTCCAAATAGGGCACAGCCTTTAATTTATGTGGTAAAATTTTTATACCTTGATGATGAAACAATGACACATGGAAGTCTGTACAACTTCGCTATATTGAACAGTCTTGAAGCGAGTCACCTTGGGAAAACTCTAATAAGTCCCAATTGGAGAAACCAATTCTGGTCAAAACTGTGGTGTTGAAAAGAGGAAAGGAAAGGCTACCTCAGTATGAAGTTTCTAACACATAAGAGTAGTACTTTCAAGGATAACACAGAAACAATATCAGGCATTTCTGTAGAGGAAATTGGAAAACTAAGGCTTCCTGTTCCAGGAGCTTCCCTCCACTATTTTCAGAAAAGGATTACATTAGACAGCTCGGCTTGAAGAGGTGCATATTTCTATCAAATCAGATAATAAATATTCCAAGTTTTGAAATTAGGGTTTCTTTGACAAACCCTAGATCAGCCAGCTCTGGAACTAGGATGTACACCTCAAATCGGTAAGATCTAATCTTTTTCTATTTACATTTGAGGTTCTCATTTCAAAATGACCTATCACACCAGCTTGATGACAATATTGGTGAAGATTAAAACTTTCAAGCATGGAAGTATAAGTTTTCACTGGTTCTTGAAGAAAATGAATTGGACACCTACATAAGTGAAGATGTTCCAGTTCCATAGGGAGATGAGGCTAAATCCTTACACAAGAAGAACATGGTCAAGGCCAACAGGATCACCTTATACCACATGTGTCTTCCCTAAAGACACCTAAAGAGATGCTTGATTCCTTGAACAAGCTATTTGAAGGGAAGAACATAAATTGGAAGATGACTTTGAGAAACTAGTTGAAGAATGTGAAGATCTAAAATGCAGAATCCATACAGTCATACTTTACAAGGGTCTCTCAAATCAAAGAACAAATTGAAGCAATAGAAGAAGAAGTGGAGAATGCAGAAGTTGTGATAACTACCTTGAATGGCCTCCAAGGATCATGGGATTCATTCATTCGAGGAATGTGTGTTAGAAGGAAGTGACTACTTTCAGCAGACTTTGGGAAGAGTGCACACAAGAAGAATATCGGCTCATAATAAGAGAAAGAGAAGATGGAAGAAATTGAAGATCAAGCTCTCATGATCCAAATAAGATCCCTCAAGTGATGAGGAATACGAAGGACTCAACTCTTGATGAACCTCTTATCCATATTAGCATTTGGATAAGAAATGATGATGTCATGAATGAAGAAGATGATGAAGTAGAAGGCTCAAGAAAGAGTCTACCCACGAAACAAATAAAGATAAGTATTCATTATCATTTCATGATATTATTTTGTTATGCATTTTTTTATATTCAATTGATGTGTTATGCGTGATAGAATGTTTTCATTAATGATAGTATACTACTAATATGCATGTGATGGGTAAGTATCCCATGGTGCTATACAACTCTCCATTGCTACTTATCTAGAATGAAACCTCTTTGCTGACATATTGGATTAGTGCACAATCTCAATGTTGTCCTGGTAGAGATGGAAGGAATCTAGAAAGTTTCCGTAAGATATGGATGAATGTTGTATTGGATAAAATAGTTGCATGATTATATCTTGATGCAAAATAATTTTCCATTATGAATATGCCTTATGAAATGTTTCTAACCATACAACTAATGCATTTAACTTGTAGGAAATATCGCGTACAATCGCATACAAGGAAAGAAGGAGGAGACTTGTTCCAAAGAACAAGTGACAATAGTTCAAGAAATAATACAAGATGAAGAATAATATGATGAAACTTTCAAAGAAAGAAAGAGGTTTCAAACACAGTACAATTATGTGACACTTTTGAGCGACATCATTGATGCAGAACCTTCCAGCTATGAAGAAGTAGCCAAGAAGAAAGGGAAGGAGAGTACCAGATCATGAATAATGATGTCTAGGATGCGGTATCGAGACCTGAAGAGAATTTCGTGGGATACAAGGCAAGATTCATAGCACAAGGATTATCATAGAAAGAAGGAATAGACTATGAAGAGACATTTGCAGCCACTAGAAGTTAAGACACATGACAGGAAGACTCATGTGTGCAAATTAAAGAAAGCCTTGTACGAGCTTAGAAGTCACCCATGGGATAACACATACATGAGGAGCTTGAAGATCACCTAGAGTGATGAAGATATCAACCTTTGCTACAAGGTTGAATATGAAAGCCTATAGAGGACGACAAGCTCACAAATGGGTGCAGGAAGAAATTTTGAAAAAGGTTCAAGATAGAGGATCTTGGTATCCAGTGACCCTAAATGGATACATATAATATTAGTAGCAGAAGAAGCTACTTGTCATTCCAATACAAGATGTTTCAATGCATAAAGTATGAAAGACAGAGGGAGAATGATGCTCTGCTTCAAAGGGAGTGACTGTAGAATATCTTGAGGTTTGACATGGTACGACAGGATGGACAACTTACTGATGGATCTAAGATTTGCTGAGACTAAAGAATATTCCAACCTTTGCATCAAGGTTGAAGGAAAAATGCCAATGATGCTCCTGTTATATGTCAATGACTTGTTCCTGGTAGAAAACAGGAACTAATTAAAGTTGCAAGAAGGAGACTTGCTTCCAAGTTTGAGATGAAGGACTTAGATATGATGCACTACTTTCTACGCATGGAGGTGTGGCAGAATGCAGATGGAATCTCCCTTGGACAAGGGAAGTATGCAATGGAGATCTTGAAGAGGTTCGGGATGATGGACTGCAAGGCCATGACTACACCTATGGCATCAAACCTGAAGCTATTGAGTGATTCTTGATAAAAAAAGGTTGATGCCACAATTTATCGTCACATGATTTGTTCCTTGATGTACTTGAAGTATATGAAACCATATATTTGCTTTGTTGTGAACACATTGAGCCAGTTCCTGATGGATCCGAGACATGTTCACCTGATGGTTGCAAAGCATACAGTGAGGTACCTAAAGGGCACAGTTGATTATGGGCTCCAGTATGAGGCAAATCAGAACATTAACCTAGAGGGTTATGTGGATTTGGATTGGGTAGGTAGTGCCATCGATAGGAAGATAACTTCGGGGTGCTACTTCAATATGAGATCAGGTGTGATCTCTTGGTTTAGTAGGAAGGATTCCTACATGGCGCTGAGTACAGCTAAGGAAAAATATGTTGCCACTTTCTCGGCTATTTGGGAGGTAGTATGTTTCGTTTGAAAACTACTATTTTATTTGATTGACATGACTTGCATTTTTGTATGATGCAGAGAGGAGCAGTGAAGCTCCAGTATGTGATCCAGATAGAGATCTCTTGAAAGAGGGAGTTCTAGCATAAATCTTGGCGAAGCTCGTAGGTTACTCATATGTAATCAGTCTTGTAGGTTGTCCTCGGATGTAATCGGTCCTGGCGAAGCTCACAGGTTATCCTTGGATGTAATCAGCCCTGATGTGATTCTATGCTAGAAATGGCCAAAGTGAAGTTTGAGTACTTCGGGGAGAATTTTGTTGTTCTCCAGATCAACGTTCCTTCCAAGAGGAAGTGATAATTCTATGTGCCATTCTAACATGGCGGTAGGATTGGTTTCTCCCATGGTCAGATGTAAGTACTGTCCCCTTTTGACATGGTGGAAGGATTGGTTCCTCCCATGGTCAGATGTAAGTGCTAAGCCTTTCCTAGGATGGTAGTAGGTGTTTCCTACCATGTTGATAGATGTAAGTGCAAAGCCCTTCCATGGATGGTAGTAGCTATGTCCTACTATGCCATTGGTTGTAAGTGCAGAGCCCTTCCATGGATGGTTAGTGTTGTGTCCTACCATGCCACTAGTTGTAAGTGTAGAGCCCTTCCATGGATGGTAGTAGTTGTGTGCTACCATGCCACTGGTTGTAAGTGTTGAGCCTTTCCACAGATGATAGTAGTTGTGTCCTATCATGTTGATGGTTGTAAGTGGTGGGCCATTCCATAGATGATAGTAGGTGTGTCCTATCATGCTGATGGTTGTAAGTGCTGGGCCTTTTCACAGATGATAGTAGGTTTGTCCTATCATGCTAGTGAATGTAAGTGCAGGGCCATTCTGACATGGTGGAAGGTTGGGCCTTTTTGACATGGTGGTGGATTTGTTCCTCCCATGGTCAGATGTGAGTGTTGGTCATGCCTTTCTGATATGGTGGTGGATGTGTTCCTCCCATGGTCAGATGTAAGTGTTGGGCAGGCCTTTCTGACATGGTTCTTGGATGTGTTCCTCCCATGATCAGATATAAGTGTTGAAGAAGATGAATACCTACATGGAGGCTAGGCCTACAACTAGCATGAAAAAGGGCTAGCTCTATAGAACTTCCTGTGACGAGTAGAATTGAGAGATAGCACATTTGATCGAGATAGCGGAAGAAATGATGATGATGATCCAGTGATGATCCATACTTGATGTTGATCGAGTGATGATGATCCAGTGATGATCCAGACTTGATGTTGATCCAGTGATGATCCAGACTTGATGTTGATCCAGTGATGATCCAGACTTGATGATGATCCAAACTTGATGATAATCCAGATTTGATAATGATCCAGACTTGATGTTGATCCAATGATGATGATCTAGTAATGACGTTGATCCAGTGATGATCCAGACTTGATGTTGATCCAGTGATGATCCATCTTTGATGATGATCTAGTGACAATCCAACTTTGATGATGATCTAGAGAAGAAGACTTGTGCTAATGAATTGTGTCAGGAGAATACCTTCCTAGTTAAGAGGGAGTGTTGATGTATTTGTAACTTTGGGATGTATTCACTTGTATATCTTATATTGTACCCCGATGTTCCTATCAAGAGAATCAGTTGTATTTCATTGTACCCCGATGTTCCTATCGGGAGAGCCATTAATATAATAAAGTCATGTAAATTCAATGAGGTTAACCCTCTATTGTAAGTCGAGGCGATAATCCCCACAATTGAGTTAAGGTTAACCCTCCTTTTTTATCGAAGGGAAAAGTCCCCACAGTTGAGGGGCACTAGGGTTATTAGACTCTCCTAGAGATGTTGACCTTGGTAAGTAATTGTCAAGATGGAAATTAGTATAAATAGAGAGTGAGCCTCTCTATTTTACACATTCACTCACTCAACTAAGGCGCATGAGTGAGAGAGGAAGTGCTGGAACAAGTGAGAGATATCAGCAGTCAGAGATCTTTATGTTTTCAAGTTTTACTTTTGGTATTGGTGCTCATTATATCTCTAAGGAAGTTGTGGGTTTTTCTCCTTTATGGTTTCCCCAAGGAAAATTATTTGTGTCTCTTGTCTCTTGTGATTATTGCTGTGCATGCTATTCTCTCAGATAAGATCCTAAGATCATATTCCTTAAATGATAAAAATCTAACATTTAGAAACTTTTCAGTACCATGTTCTTAGATTCTTATTTGGTTTTGAAAGTCTTTTTAACAACCAAATTATTGTTAGATTCTTATTTGGTCTTGAAAGTCTATTTCAAGTTATGATATGGCATAACATGTCTACTGTGTGTAACATTTTAGGCCCTTATGAATGTGGCATTTGGAAGATACCAGTTGAGTTACCATATTCTTACCCTTACAAATCTCCATCTATTGGATTTGTCAACAAAAGTTTCCATCCAAATGTAGTTGAACTATTAGCTATTATTTATGTTTATCTACATGTAATCTATTTTTAAACTTTTTTGGCACCATGTACAACTACTAATGATCATCTTTATGCAGCTTATTATCTATCTTTTTTGGTACCATGTACAACAGCTTATGATCATCTTTATTGCAGTTATTATCCAGAATGACGGCTGCACTGTGGTATCCAAAATGACGAATGCACTGGATCATATATGTAATTATTCATTTGTTAAATTTGAATAGTTACATTTGAATGGTAATATGTATTTGTAAATTTGACCCTTTTTTAATAGCAAAATGATAAATGATCATAATTAAAACGTTTTTATTTGTATCATGATGATTTTAGATGTATTTTTTTGGTATGGTTTTGACATATAATTCATGAAGAATTTTGAAACACTCAAAATTCTAAATAATTTGTTAAGAAAATATTTCCAATTGTTGTAGAAAATTAATAAAGTAATGTCTTCATTGTATGCATAATAAGAGGATTTTTACACTCTATTAATGTGAAAGTTAAAACATAAGTCACTAATTCAATTCTAAACCATTTATATTTCTTTATTAGTAGTTGCAGCAATATACATTTTCATCACATATTTATTTGAGAACATGGTTGCAAATAAAATTTAAGACAATACAGAAATGTAAATGCTATGATCAAAACTCATTTTCAAGGTATACAAATAATAAAACAAGGTAAATGTTACAATCATTTAATGTCAATGAGTGTGTTCTTGGTGAAGATATTGTGTAAGCATAAAATATTTATGGTTCGATTAGATGAAGATGATGAACTTTGTTGTTGGGTTAATTTTTTAAGAAACCATATGAAGATCAAACCTCCATATACTATGAGGGATAAGGCGAAAGGTGTTTTTCCATCTTCATGCTCATGTTTCACTAAATGAAAAGGTTGTGGTGCACATTCATATATGAAGAGATGAGTATGAAACTAATGCCAAGTTAATGGAATTGTTTTAGAATCTTCATGACAGAAATATTGATGATAAGATCATCCTTGACACATTTGTGAAGCTAAAATTGTTGTATTTTATCACCATCACTATTCATGCAACATAATGTTCTTGTTTTTCATCACCCTATTTTCAAATTTTTGAGTATGTGCATGAGTTATTTTTACATCGCACCAAAAATACCAACATACCAATATGTGCATGAGTTATTTTTTCAGTGCATCAAAAAGACCAACATACCAAGATAATCAATACATCAAAATGTATCATGCTACGTCATGTGTCCATATTATAAATAGTTGTAATTATTCAAAACTAAGTTTATTGTCTTTTTGAAACTTATATATAGGAATGTAATTAGAGTTTATGGTTGGCATGTATGAGCATGATAAAATAGATTAGATTTAGGGTTTGAATCTCTTATTTAGTGCACATAATATAAGGATATTGCATGAACCAATCTTATGACTATGACAAGGTTTCCATTGTAAAAATTTTGTGATATACATGGATGAATCTTTTTTGTGATTTAATATTAACAGTGTGCATGGTTTATGATTATATTGTATGTTAATGCTATATAAGTAAACATGTTTTTGTAATTCTTATCATTTTTGGGTTAGACCTTATCCCTGTTTAAATATTGAAAATTCCACTCTCGATAGGTTATTATTGTTTTACTAGCTAAACTATGGTTTATTTTTAGAGCCAATAATTGGTTCCATTCCTACAATAGAACACAATTTTCAATAAGGAAATAATAATGTATGTCATGGAAACCCTTTAGATGATAAATACAAAGAAAGGGAAATCAAATTTTCGAATAAGGAAATGTAGTTCATTATAATGTATATCTAGCATGGTGGAAGAATAGGCCCATCAATACTAAGAGTTGATCATCTATAATGAAAAACTATTGAAAAGAAAAATAGACTATTGGTTTTAATTCTCGTAAAATAAGTTTATGGTAATGGATTTTTCTATTGAATATATCGGCACTTTGAACACACAAAACTTAAGTAACTTTGAGGAAGGTCTAAGAGGAGGTTGGTAAAATTGATATCATTGTATGTAAAAATTATATTTGTAGGAAAAAGGATTAATGAAAATGACACCAGATGCAATGGAGGTGTAATCCCCAGGTGACCAAGGAGGTAAGAGAAGAATGGATGGGGCATTTAACAAAAAAAGTCAAAAGTGGATCTAGAATAAATGAAGAAAGATAGGATGGAGAGATAAGAGAAGATAAATACATTATGAGAGGGAAGCTAGAATTTCTATATAGACAATTTGAGAAAAGGAGAGAAGACATATTAGATAGTATTTGAGGAGAGGATGGAGAGATAAGAGAAGAGAAATACATTATGAGAGGTAATCTAGAAGTTCTATATAGACAATTTGAGAAAATGATAGAAGACATATTAGATAACTTATTTGAGGGGAAGGAGTCATATGAGAAGGAGAGAGGGAGGAGTGCACTAGAAAAAGATAAGTTTTATAGGAGTGTGATAGATAGAAATAAACTCTAGATTAGTGTCCTAAAAAATTGTTTTCACCCTTTTCAAGAGTAAACATCCACAAGTATTCCCCCTCCCCCCCACCCCCTATACACACAAACTTTTGTTGTTTCTAGTAAAAAATTTATATATATTTTTCTCTATTGGCCTTCGCTATTGAAAATAATTTTTAATAAATTTTAGAAAAATTAAATTAAATTATGGTTTTCCACTTGTGGGACCATCACATTTCTTCCCAAAGATAAACTACCATCACCCTAGCTCCTTTGATTATGTTATGCATTGAAGTGTTTTCCACCATTAATTCATTAATATAAATTGATTTTGAATAAAATTCATATCTCGATCTCTCTATAATATTTTAATGTTCTTTCATTTTGTTCTCAATCCAACTTATTTTCATTACATGTATATGCCCTCCGTTTCTACATTACAAAAGATTGTCTTCACATAAAGTTGAAAAGAATGTTTCAATATATTATACTCCTTTGCTTTAAGTGTTTCCCTCTATATGTTCAATAAGAATGAGAAAAATGTTAATAAGTGTAGTAACCCAAAATTTAATAAATTATTCCAAATAAAAACATAGGAAAATGTTGGATATAATATAATTGATTTTTTAACTTAAAATAAATATTTAATAAAGAATTAAATGTTTTATACATAAATGAATTTGGTAATTGAAAGAAACTATATAATTTCACATTTCAATTTAGTGGTAGTTGAAGTTCAATTCAACTTTGAGATACCTTGAGGTTGAACTATATCTTCATTGGTTATCTTTATTAGTAGTACAAAATCATGAGATTGTGCCTACTTATGTTATAAATATATGTAACGCTAGAAATAGAAATGGTGTTCTTTAATGTTCAAACTCAATATTTATATTTAAAGTCATTAAAACATCAGCAACATCAAGAACATATATGAATATAGCTTTAACAAAACCCATAATATATTTAAATTAATATTGTTAGAAAGAGCTTCTCTTAGTTTCAAGAATTATATATATATTCTCTACTACCAAGGCGAACCACGTGAAGGTGGAAGCTCATTTGGCCCCTCCAACCCACCCACCCAGCAACTAGAATCAAAGAACAAAAATTTGTCAAGATTGATGTGTTTTTTATTCATATGAAATGTGCCAGTGGCATATTATCAAGAATGGCATTATGATCTTCTATCGAAAATTTCCATTGTCGATGCTTGGGATTTTAGCTACTCTTCACTGCCTTCAACTACAACCGGGCTGCTATGACCAAATGACTGTATTGAGCACATATAACATCTGACTTTTAGTCTTGAAAAAGAATATGGTCTTTACATTTCCATACTTCTGCAAAGAAATGTCCCATTAAAACCATTGAACCCACACCATACATATAATTTGACAGGTCTTTAAATTCTTGCATCAACGTGCTTTTTGACCTAGTCAATATCAATAAATAATAATGCACTTTTTTTGGATTATGTACCAGTGCAATGACAACAAATACATCACCTTCTCTAACTAAATCAGAAACACGATCATAATCTTTTTCAATCACAAATGCTTCATTGTCGCACTCTACATCGTTGATATTTCCAAATGGGTCAATGGTGTCAATTATTGGTGTCTCCATGGTTTCACAAATTTGTTAGTCTTGTTTTGACACTCATCCAAAGACTCTACTATTAATCTTGTATATTGATCTAGGAACAAAGCATCAATCTCATCAAATATTAATCAACAAATAACTCATGAAATGGTCTAATCAGTCTACAGGAATAGTAGCCGCTCTATATTCACATAGAGAATGAATGATTACAATTACAATGTCATGCTACAAGCATGAATGAAGAGACAATTCAAATTCCTTAGGAGGTCATTCGAATTGAATGAGTGAGTCTAGCTTAACTGAATGTAAGCCATGGTCCACACTCAGTTAACCACTGATCAAAACCCTAATTGACTCAACTAACCCTAACTGAAGTCGGAGTGCAATAAATCACTGAGTCTCAACTGAAAGAGATCATACACATGTCACATCTCACCAACCATCAAGAGGTAGCGCTACACTGACTCCAATGAACCCTGATGAGGTTAACTGAAGTTGAACTACACATCAAAAGTTGGTGGAGGCACCCCTGTTGACTCTAGTTCATTAAATAATCATTAAATAATATATTTAATGAGAGGAGGCGCCTTAACTAACCTGTTTAATTGATTGTAACCACCATTTAGCAATTAAGTGCATTAATATCACTCATATCACCCCCGAAGTGCTCCAGTTAGCCTCCCCAAATGTAGGAGAAGGCTAAGTTATCCTCCTTAACTGAAGGTAGGCGTGGGTGAGACTAGATGATGACATTTAATGCTCCACTGATGTCAATTAATGTCAATAATACTTAGGATAGTGGTTTAACTAGCCCAGTTTGACCAAAAAGAGTGTGTATGGTGGTAAATGTATCCAACACCCCCCCTTAAGCTATACTCAGGAGGAGTTAGAAAAAAAAATGCATAAAAATACTAGGGACTCGGAAACTAAGGCCATATGTCACCCTATACAATGCTGAAACTGAAACAATGCTCAAAACAAACTAAGTGAAGAAAAGAGGGAAAACCCAATGGGAAAAACCCTCCCTCAAGCTGAACACTAAAAGTATTCTGAATCACCCTGATGAACTCACCCCCAACAGTGAACAAAGGTAAGTGAACTTCTTTTCTAAAAATCTCTTGGTGAAGATGTCTGCCATCTGCTCATCAATCGGGCAGTATTGCAGAATGATGGTCCTGTCATGCACTAACTCCCTGATGTAGTGCATGTGGATCTCTACATGCTTGGTCCTCTGCCTAGTAACTGGATCCATGGATATCTTAATAGCACTTTTATTGTCACAAAATAGGACAATGGACAAAGTACTACCAAGATCAAACTCTAAAAGAATGCCTTGCAACCAAACTGCTTGGATGCAAGCATTCACCGCTCCTCGATACTCGGCCTCTGATGAAGATAATGCTATGGCAGCCTACTTTTTGCTTGACCAGAAAATGGGGCCACCACCAAACATGAATAGATATCTAGAAGTATACTTTCGATCAATAAAATCACCCGCCCAATCAGAATCTGTGTATCCAACCAGCTCTAGCTTGGAGTCTGCAGCATAGTGAATGTTGTAGGTCCTGATTCCCTGAATATACTGGAGGATCCTCTTGGTTTCCTTCCAATGAATATCATGAGGCTTATGCATGTATCTTGATACAGCATTCATGACATAACAAATATCAGGCCGATAATGTGTCAAGTACAACAAGCTACCAATCAAATGTCGATAGATAGTGCAGTCCATGGGAGGTGTGCTTTTTCCTTCTCCAAGGTTGATCCCTGAAAGGAAAGGGAATGGCGCAGGAATACATTCAGACATGTTAAAACTTGAATAACAGGTCTAAAATTTATTTGGACTGAGTGACCATAATCCCATCATAATTTTTCTCAATTTCAAGCCCCAAAAATTGTTTTAGAAGCCCCAAATCACTCATTTCAAAGGCATTGTGGAGAGTAGTTTTGATGGCTGAAATGGAGGCAACTATGCTACCTGTGATCAGTAAGTCATCAACATATAAAACAATGATAATTATATGACCATAAAACTTCTGTAAATACACATTTGGATCTGATCTACACTTTTGAAAGTTTTGCGAGAGAAGGAAGGCATCCATCTTGGAATACCACTCTCTTGGGGCCTGTTTTAACCCGTATAGTGACTTCTTTAGCTTGCCAACCAAAGATGGATCAGTGATTTATCCCTCAGGATACTTCATGTATATATCCTCATGAAGATATCCATGCAAAAAGGCTGACTTAACATCCATGTGGTGCACTTCCCAGTGCTTGGATGTTGAAATTGCCAAAACAAGGCAGATGGAGTCCATTTTTGCAACCGGTGCAAAGGTCTCATGGTAGTCCACACCTTGGACTTGAGAGAAGCCTTTTTCCACCAGCCTATTTGTAGGTTCTTCCATCAGAATCAACCTTGGTCTAAAACACCCACTTGCATTGAACCAATTTCCTTCCCGAAGGAAGAGAATCTAGCTCCCTAGTAGTGTTTTTTTCTGAAGAGAATTCATCTCTTCATCCATGGCAACTTGCCATCTCAGATCCTTCCGAGCATGATAGTAGGATTTTGGATCTGAACTAATCATCAAATAGAAATTTTTGGACAGAAAATTATCAGGACAAGAGAGCGCAATACCTGCTCTTTGGAAATCAGATCGGGTTCTCCTTGGATCATCCGGATTTCCAATGTTGTCTCCTGCAGAGGAGAGTGTCTGTCGGGCCCATGTAGGAAGATGATTTTGAAATTCAGGTTCTGATTCAGCATTTGATGATTACTACACACTAATATCAGAAATCATAGGATCCAAATCAGGGTCATCACCCCCAATTTCATCATCCAAATATTCAGGAGAATAGGAAGGAAATTCAGCAGTTTTCTCCTTCACTAGTTCCACCTCTTGAAGAGGCTCATCGAACTTGACACTTCTCTTGATGATGATCTATTTGGTCTTGATATCCAGTATATTGAACCTTTAGATTCATCAAGATACCCAATAAATAGATATTCTATGTTTTGCGGTTGCAAAGCCATTCTTTTATCAAGCGGAATCTGGGCCCATGCAGTGGACCCAAACACCCGTATGTTCGACACATCCGGCTTGTGTCCAAAGTATGCTTTGAAAGGGGTCTTCCCTTTCATGGATGAGTGTTTCACCCTATTCTGAATGTATGCTTCAGAATGCATGGCCTCATCCCACAAATTTGCAGCAAGTTTCTTGGATTCCAACATACAGGTGGTCATCTCCTTAAGAGACCGATTCTTCCTTCCGCTACTCTGTTCTGCTAGGGAGTGTAGGGAATTGAATGTTGGACCTTAATACCAATTTGGGATAATATGTATAGAAAATCATTACTGACATACTCCCATCCATTATCAGATCTCAGTATCTTGATCTTAATCCCAGAGGCATTTTCGATCAAGGCCTTCAATTCAGAAAAAATTTCACATACTTCTGACTTCTTTTTGAGAAAGAAAACCCATGTATACCTTGAAAAATCATCAATAAAAGTAATAAGATACCTTCATCCATTCATGGATGTGACAGGAATCGAACCACTGATATCAAAATGTATCATCCCCAATATGCATGTAGCTCGGTTTGCCTTCCCCTGATCGAACTTGTGCTCAGGGTGTTTTCCAATCACACAGCCCTTGCAAATTCTCGTGGTTGCCTTGATGACCAGGAGGCCTTCAACCATGGAGTGTTTCTGTAATTGCTGCAAATATTTGAAATTAATATGGCCAAACCTCTCATGCCACATCCTACTAACCTCATTCCCATGAGTTAGCAGAGTGGTGGGCTTTGCATCCGCAACAAAGTGAGAGAACTCATAGGCTTTTGCATGATGGTTTGCAAGGCCTTTAGCAATGAGTTTCCCAGATGAAATTTATGTTATATCAACATCATTTGGGCTAAAAGAAACTCTCTTAGGAACTCCTGTATGTGTCATCTGATAGACACTAAGGAGATTTGATGCCAAATACGGTACATACAAAACATTTGAAAAAAATCCATTTTCAAGATCAACAGTACCTTGTCCTTCTGAAATGATGGTGGATTCATCTCCCATGTGGATGGGGATGGATTTTCTGATCTCCAAGGATGAAAAGGAGTCTTTTTCAGCCATCATGTGGTTCAAAGATCCAGAATCAATCAACAGTGCTTTGGACTTCGAAGTGCTTTCCATGAGGGCATGACCTTTTTCATGCTGTGGTTCTCGATCTTGCTAATCTCTCCTTCGAAATCTCTCTGAAATATTGATGTGATTTCTCTGAAGGAGAGAGGTTGCTTCATCAAGCTTCTTCTTTATGCAGGTATGTTTAGGGTGGAATCCCTTCCCGTAATAAGAACACTTGAATTTTTCCTTGCCATGGTGCCCTTTTCCTTTATTCTTCCTTGAGCCGGAAGACTCATCATGATGTTGATTTTCAACTCTAGGTTTAGGAGCATCAAATTTATTTTTTTTATTCTTTTGCTGCTTTCCTTTACCCTTCAGATCTTTGGGCCCCGAGACATGGAGGGATTGAACACGGGAAGATTAGATGATCCCCATCTAGACAAGCTTGCCATGTTCACTTGTTAGGGACTCAATGAAGGCATTGAGTGTAGGCATCTTCCATCCAAGGGTTGTGAGCTTCCCCACATGGAATGTATAAACAAAAATTGAATAATCAGCCCCAAGTTTGGAGAGTATGGCAAGGATGAGCTGATCATCCTCCTTCTCCGCTTTGCATTGCTTCAAGCATAAAACAGTATGCTTGAACTTTGTGAAGAAATCATTCAGAGTCTCAAAATTGGAGGGTTGGAGAGACATGAGTTCATTTTCGAGCTGGTAAACCCTCAAGTCATCATGATTTTTGTATAGAGTCTCCAATTTGTCCCATATTTATTTCAGAGTCTTCAATCCCGCAAGATGGAAGAGAAGGTCTCGGGAAATAGAGAGGCACAAGAAACCGAAGGCTTCATCCTTCTTGTTCAAGAATCTTGATTTTTCTATGGCGGATCCAGGCTCATCTTCAGTGTCCATGGTGACTCTAAAAAGTCCTATGGAGCACAACTAAATCTCCATATCACCTTTCCATGAGTGGAAATTGTATGGATTCAAGAGATCTACTGAGGAGGCCATCTGGATGTGCTGGAGCGAATGCTTCACCTGTAGAAACCTGAAAATCAAAACAAAAAGGGCAATGAAAGGTCGGACAACCTGCACATTTTAGGCTTTCATCACACCCAGCATAGTCAATCAAGCAAGCTTGATCAACAAGTTATTTACTTGGGGTATTAAGTGGTAAGCCTTGGCTTCTGGTCCAGTGTTGGATTTTTGAGCTATTGCTCAAATTTCATGCAGAAATCTGTCAAAAATCTTGTTTTTGAGAGATAGAGCTTTGTCTCGCTGTAAGCTCTGATACCATATTAATATTGTATATTGATCTAGGAACAAAGCATCAATATCATCAAATATTAATCAACAAATAACTCATGAAATGGTGTAATCGATCTACAGGAATAGTAGCCGCTCTATATTCACATAAAGAATGAATGATTACAATTACAATGTCATGCTACAAGCATGAATGAAGAGACAATTCGAATTCTTTAGGAGTTCATTTTAATTGAATGAGTGAGTCTAGCTTAACTAACAGTAAGCCATGGTCCACACTCAGTTAACCACTGATCAAAACCCTAATTGACTCAATAAACCCTAACTGAAGTTGGAGTGCAATAAATGACTTGAGTATCAACTGAAAGAGATCAGACACATGTCATAGCTCACCAACCATCAAGAGGTAGCACTACACTAACTCCAATGAACCCCGATGAGGTTAACTAAAGTTGAACTGCACATCAGAAGTTGGTGGAGGCACCCCTGTTGACTCCAGTTCATTAAATAATCATTAAATAATATATTTAATGAGAAGAGGCACCTTAGATAACCTATTTAACTGATTGTAACCACCAGTTAGCAATTAGGTGCATTAATATCACTCAGATCACCCCTGGAGTGCTCCAGTTAGCCTCCCCGAATGTAGGAGAAGGCTAAGTTAGCCTCCTTGACTGAAGGTAGGTGTGGGTGAGACTGGATGATGACATTTAATGCTCCACTGATGTCAATTAATGTCAATAATACTTAGGATAGTGGTTTAACTAGCCCAATTTGACCAAAAAGAGTGTGTATGGTGGTAAATGTCTCCAACATCTACATCATCAATACATGCAAGACAAAAGAAAGAGTACTTTCATTTCTGGATAGCATGTATATTTGTCATTTTATTACTCCTAACGGAGTGTAACCCTATTGTTTTTTGGATTTCAGTACAATTATGTGGCATTGATATGTCAACAGCACCCATTGCAATATTCCAGAAAAACCTTCTCACATTACCCATCCTTTCCTTGAATTAATGGCTCAAATTTTGTTTGTACCAATCAACAACATTGTTTGAATTTACAAGGCGAGAAGTAGAGTGATTCATTTGATATCTCCTAAGTGCACATTTCACACAGACCCCAACACCAACATGTTCTACTTTTCCATGTCCCATTTCAAAAAAAATCCATGTGTGGTGAACATCTGTGTTTCTATGAAGGCGAGACAACCATAAGAATGATCATGCTGATTTAAACTGACCAACATAACCATCTGACCACACCCAATGTTCTTTAAAAGTGACCTTTCATTTTGATAATTCTTTATAAAGCATACCAAAACAATGATAAATAAAACATGTATCATGTGTACGATCATCACTGATGTAGAAATCATACTCCTTAATCACTTCACGATTATTTTCATTGTTATCAAAACCATCGACATCAAGCTCTCCATGTCTATACATGATACGACAAGTATATATACTTGATCTGAATGATAATACTCACTCTGTATCTCCTTTTGCGGAGTGAAAGTGTAATTTTCAGAAAAATTGACAATGGATAATATTTTTCCTTTTCCAAATACATCTCGTGATTGCTTGAACTGTAAGTCTTTCCATTGTGCTGAGTGAGAGTGCTTGATATATTTATATATTTGATCCCTGAACAAATTCATAAAATCTGTAAAAGAGATATCACTTTCAACTAAATTAATCTTTCTTGATGTTGTCGTTGAATCTATAACATGAGTATAATCAACATAATCATCTCTTCCATTTCACAATGTGATTTGATAATTGAGGATCATTTGCACCAATGTGGTAGTTAGCATTAAAAAGGGACAAATCAGAACATTCCTCACATATTTTACCTCAAATGCATTGTTTCTTATAGAATTCTTAATCATTCTCTCACACACATAATATTTTAGATACAAATTCATGAACACTCGCAGGAGGGGGCTATTTGGCCAACACTGCATGCCAAATTCTAGAAATGTCTCACAATATAATTCGAGCTCTACATGGTATCGAAAACATGTGTCGTGAACAACGATGGGCTTGACATACCATGGTTTAAGCTTCACAAATGTGCTAAGTGAAATCTTCACATCAACATTACTCTCCATAAAAATTTTGAGCATTTCCACTTGAGTGATCTTTGTTATGTGTTTGGCATGAGTTTCATAGTTTCCTTTCAATATACGACATCACACAACATCCTTTTCATTTGGTAAGACACAAGATTTTAAATGCCAAAACACTTTCACCATGTCCCTCACATTATCTGGAAGTCTATCTGATAAGGTTTCCTATAGATAACACCCCAACATGAAACTTTATCATCATCATCTAATTGAACCCTAAAGTTTTTAGGCTTCCATAAACTTTTTCTTGATGTTTTTAACATTCTTGCAGTCGTAGACAACAAACGACTGTTTACAGTATTTTTTTCCACAACCCCTGTTAGAAAAGATTTACGAGAAACCATGTAATTATGAGATCGCTTGTTTGCAAGTGATGCAAGGACCGATGTCAAATTTTGTGATACAATCTCACTTGATTTATCCTCTTTGATATTTTTAATGCCCAATAATGTCATTTCATTTCTTAGACATTTTCACTTTAACAATTTATTTAACAATTGAGCTTGTTCTATGACAGAAATACCTTCAAAATATTCTTTGACTATCTTTTTAACTCTATAACAAGCTGTATGATCAGGCATCAAAGGTCCCATTTCTTCAATGTTACTTGAATCCATATTCTCCAAAAACGTATCGTCAATGACGATATTGTTCCAACTTCTAATTAATCTATGTGAATTGGTAAGTGTGGTAGGATGTTGTATGTTGGATGTCAACCCTGCATAAAAATAAATATAATTTTATCTAATTGTGAACTTTCAAATCAATATATATAATTTTATATTATAAAGTAAATTATAAACATATCAAAATTTATTTACTCACCAATCATGGTCTCAATATCGACGCTACCTGTAGTTTGCTCCACATTTGTCATTTCCTCATCACCTTCCATGTTCTTCATTTCTTTCATCAACGTGTTCCTTGACAATCTGCATTCCTTCATCACCACCATGTACGAGGTTCACATTTTGCATCTCTTCATCACCGCCAAGTGCCTCCATGTTTCTTTCCATTGCTCGTTTTCCTCTTAACTTTCCCATGTTTTCAAGCTTTATCTCTTTCTTTGCCTCTTCATCAGTTCTGGTGTGATCATATTTTATTTCGTGATTCCTTCGATTTGCCATGTTGAAGGAATTAAAACCTAAAATCCAATGCATGAAAATATATGAGAATTGAGAGTTAAATACATGTTGAAAAAAAGATAACACCAAGACCCAACAAGAGTTATATGCTAGGCACTCTTGTACGAAAAATTTACCAAATTGTTGAATGTGGTTGTCATTGATGTCAAAGGAGTTTAGTAATGACAAATGAATAAGCAAGGACATGATGGCAGGGAAAAACTCGGTGAAAGAAAAATTTGAATGACAAAGGAAACTTGATGACATGGAAAGTATGATGATATGGCATGTGTGATGAGGCTGGAAAGACACATGATTGTGTCCTGGTGCTATCATTAAGTCAGTGTTGAAACCTGACATCATTTTGGAAGAAGAATTGCAAGTTTCTCAAGACTTTGGAAATCGGCCAAGTATGGAAAAATGAGTCAAAACTACTCTAAGAGAATACCCTCCATAATTAAGGGTTTGACTAACATTCCCACACCATGATACCATGATATAGCTTATTGAAGTGGATATCTATTCATGGTCTCAAATTTCCTTAATCACTTCCGAGAAAAAAATTATAGGTCTGCCAAAACAAGGTTTTGCACCAGAGAAAGTAAAAATTACCTAAGTAGTCTGAGGAAAATGCCCGCCATAAATCATAGGTTAAAGTAAATACCAGCAGCATATGGTCAAGTTGTACTCTATTGATTTTTATACCTAAACATGATCTCAGTTTGTATTAAGCATGTCTGATGAAAATATTATGGATCTACCAAAATAGGGTTTCAGAATAAATTTTTGAGAAAGTCCTAAAAATGACTCGGTGTCGAAAAACTGGCTCAGGTGGCCTTGGGAAAATGCTTACCGTACCTAATGGGTGAATGATTAAAATAATATGAAACCACCATGCTCTAGCTTGTTAACAAGGATATCTCTCCATAGTCTTAGTTTTCACAGAAGGTGTTTGATGACAAAATTAACATCCTGCCAAAACAGGGGTTCAAGTTGTTTTTAAACCAAAATAGCAAATCTTCCTAAGTGGCACCAGGGAAATTCTCTCCATATCTTGTGGGTTGAATAAAATTACCGCACCATATGGTAATTGTGTAGATGGGTTAGGGTATTTTTTATACCTGTCCACATCTTCATGTTGACTTGAAAGTGCCCGAGGAAGAAGTTATGGATCTTCCAAAATAGGGTTTCAAGATAAACTTTGGAGAAAGTCCTGAAAATGACTAAGTGTTGGGAAACTGGCTCAGGTGGCCTTGAAAAAATGCTTATCGTACCTAATGGGTGAATGATAAAAATAATCTGAAACTACCAGGGTCTAGCTTGTCAAGAAGGATATCTCCCAACAGTCTTAGTTTTCATAGAAGGTGTTTGATGAAAAAAATAACAGCCTACCAAAACAGGGGTTAAAGAAAATACCTTGATAAAAAAACATTTTTTATGGCCTGAAGAACTTGGATAATGCGAAATAGCGGCTGATCTGCAAACTCTCAACTGATCTGCGAACTTTTGGCTGCAATATAGATATGAAAACTCTCGGATGAACAAGGGATTTGTGAACTCTCGGCTAAAAAACGATTTGCAAACTCTTCACTGAAAAACAAATTAACAATTCTCGATTGAGAAATTGATGAAAAATATCTTGGACGAGAGCCTATATATACACTTATCGTCCTTGAATTTGTGGAATTTCGTCGGAACCATGGGCATTTAATGTGTCAGCCCCAAAAATATTCTCGGAGCATTATGTGACAAAACTCTCGACTGTGATATGTTTTAAATTTTCATCCGAGATTTTAAAACAACTTTCGGGTGAGAGATTTACTTAACTCTGGGTTAGATTTCAAGCGAAAATAACTCTCGCTCAAGATATTTTAAATTTCTCAACAAAGAGTTTTTAGTCAACATTTCCGTCAACATTTCCAGCACCATTTCTGCATTTTTAAGAAATGTCTCACTTTAGCAAGGTTGAAACACTGCAAAAAGTGAGAATTACCTATCGGAGTTTATACCAGTAGATCCATCATTCAATCTACTTTGTCATCATATAATTTTCTTTTAATTTCATTTAGGATTTCTATTTTTTACTATTTTTTTCTAAACTTTATCATTAAAAAATTTAGAGACTTAAAAATTAGTGACAATGAAAATTCAATACCATCACGAAGACGAAGCCAAAAAAAGTTTTAAAAACCACAAGGTTGTTCCTTGTAGTGTTCTCTTCAAAAGGGTTCTTTTATTTTTTATTATAAAAGTCGCATTTGAAAGAAAATGAGATGACAAAAACATGTGTCAATAAGGCACCGTTTTTTGTACATATGTTATTTCAATAAATAATAAAAATTAGCGTATTTACTAAAAATCCTCAACATATAGTCCATGCACAACTGCAATCAGTGTATATTATGAGTATACATTTCATTTCCCTAAAATAAATAACTATTTATAAGAAAAATGTGGTGCACAAAGGTCACTCATTATTCATACTTAAAATTTTAAAGTATATGTCGTTGGTGCATGTCAAATTTTCCCCACTATATGTCGATATTTTTTTTTTTAAATATGAGTACATAGCTAATTCAATTCTCTAAAACATTTGTGTTTACTTCAAGGTGAAATTCCTAAGGGAGATATCGGTTTGAAGGGGTTGAAGTTGAAAAACATAAAATTTTGCAATTTGTTTTGTAAAAAAACAAGCAAAAGTGTTTCCCAACTTCATGTTTTCACTAAAAGACACTAAATCACTCGGAGTTGTTATATTAATAATTACAATAGATTTATATTAACTTTTAAATTAACTATTAGATACATTATTAGCTTAACTCCAATGATGATACAACTATGAGCCTAACTTCAACTATGATCTTAACAACCATAAATTAAGTGGTTGTTATATTAGCTTAACTATTAGATATAAGTAATTGACACATTCTTTAGTAAAAAAACATTATAGCTAGATGCCCAACTACAAGATGCGGGAGTTTATTAGGAGTTTGGAGAAATTTATTAGGAGTTCCAAAGATTTAATTAGGAGTTGGATTCTTAGCTAGACTCGTAGATGTCAAATGCAATTGGACTAAGCATTAAGTGAATAGAGTTAAAGTTAAGCCAATATTTGTAGAATCATTGGAGTTAAGCTAATAGTTGTATTTAATAGTTAAGCTAATAGTTATCCAATATAACTCTGATTAAAGTTGAAGGTAAGCTAATAGTTCTAGAATCATTGCACTTAAGCTAATAGTTGTATCTAATAATCGATGGAGTTAAGCTCGTAGTTGTATCTAATCATCTAATAGTTGAAGATTAATTTTAATTTTTACAATTATCACTAACTGTACTTATCAGGTGTTAATTAAGCTATTTTTTATTTTTTTAAATTATTAAATATTAATTTTGGACTAAGGCTCATAGAATCAATCTTGACATTACACTTGCTTCATTCTGGTTTAATCTTAGACGATGCCCATAGAATCAATCTAGACAGTACACTTGCCTCATTCTAGTTCGTAGATGAAAAAACATAGATAATAATCCACCCCAAAATTCTAAGATATGTACACCTATAAACATAACTATCAACATAATAAGCAGATGAAAATCGACCCTCTACCCAAAGGTCACCCCTCCTCCATTCCTTCTTAAACGCAATTGTTCGTAATTAAATATAAGTCTCCTAAAGCGTAATTTTCTTCCAAGCTTAATTTTCTTCCCTTCCATGCCTCGCAGGGTTGGAATTTCAAATGGTGGACACCCGTCAAAATTGCCGGTAATAATTAAAATTGCCCGTAATAATCAAAATTGTCGATTATCAACTTCTTATGGTTGTATATTTTGTTTACTCTTTCCTAACATCTTTATTTTGTAAATATTACATTTTTATTTATTTTTTATATTTATTAAATAGTTATATATTTATTAAATGGTTTTGTTAGATGGTTTCTCTTAATTTCTTAGGGACAATTTGTCTTTTACAACTATGTTTTGATTTTTTTATTTCTATTTTCATGATTTTATTTAATTATATTTTTATTATTTTTATATCAAGTCTTGTATTGATTAAAAAATGATAAATATTGATTTTCTTTTTATTATTTTATATTGGATATAATTAAAATGTTATTAGAATTATTTTATAGTAAATTTTAAAATTATTAATATACAATTTTAAACTTATAAATATTATTTATAATTTTTTTTTATAAATATTTTCAATAAATTAAAAATAAAAATTTACTTTATAGGGTTATAAAATAAATCATATTTAGTGTTACTTTGTTAATTATAGTACTATATATAAATCATTTATATTTAATTATTTACATATAGTTATGGATATATGATCTTCATAAAAATTATATAGGATAAAAACCATGACCCTTAATAGATAATAAGTTATAAAGGGATATATAACAACTTAACAAATTTAGAAATTTATATCAAAATTTATTTTTTTATTTATATATTGAGTTAATTTTTTAAATAATAAAAATAAATCACCATCCTTCACATAAATTCTATGTACCTATGATATTAAGTGATCTTTTTATATTAGTAATAGAATTTTTATTATTCTTAATTAATTAAAAAATACATTTAGTATTTTTTAAATACTTTCAAACTTTAAACAAAGATTAATAATAATTTAAAAAATCTTATTATATTTTCACTGCCAAGATTATTATTATTAATATTATTATTATGATTAACTATCCATTATAATACCTTATAAAGGTTAGATATAACATAAATTTATGTAAGGAAACTATGGTTTTCTTTTTTCTTAATCATTTTTAAACTTTTTAATAAATCTCTTAATAACAAGGTTTTGGATTTATATGTTTTTAATTATATATTTTTTTAATATTATAATGGCGATGTGTTAATTCACATAAAAATGATAATGCCCATGCTCATATCTAGTAATATCGAAACAACATAACTTAGGCGTTTATAAGAATGTTTGTAATATATTTTATAGTGAATATATTTGTCATTCAAATAATTTTTTATTTAAATCAAATCTAGTAAGTTCATAAAAACATAATTTATTTTTTTTTTTAACCAATTAATCCAATGTTCCAGAACTTCAAATTTGAGCAATACTCACGCTTTACACATTTCATTTGTTAAAAGCCCTCCATTCTTAGCATTAAACTCATGTAACTGAGGGCATCCACTTCCCTCGAGATCTTAACTCTACATTTACCTACCGTTTTGTGAACACAATTCTCATATAACATCTCCATTTTTTATTTTTCATTTTAATTCATATATTATTTTTCGTTGCATTACATGGTTGGTAAACATTCACAATACTTCAATGTCTTATAAGATCATCCATGTAGATTGTTTGTGATAAGGGGAACACTTCAATGTTCTATAAGGTCATCCATATAGATATAGATTGATAAGGAGGTCATCCATATAGATATAGACTGTTTGTGGTAAGGGGGTAAATTTTAATAATAATTTTTAAATTCTATTATATAATCTATTTAAACTTAAAGATTTATTAAACACAATACCTAAAAAAAAATTGATGTAACATCTTTAAAAATTATAAATAAATAAAAATTCCATTACCATGTGTAATTTTAAAAATTGCTAGGAAATAATTCTGAGAGATATTATATTTCTTAAACCCTCTATCGTAGTGATAAAGGCTTTAATAAACTGCAAGATTTATGTGCCTATGTTTAGTGTTTATCATTAGAATGCTTTTTTTTATGACCTTTTGTCGATATTATGTCATACATTCTGGTTGATACTATTTTGTGACAAAACTACTTTTAAATAATCTCTTGGTTGCAAAGAAGTAAAATTGCTTGTCATTCCTTCAGTTTGTTCCACTCATGAGCTCTTAAACAGAAGGGTCATAGTCTTACTTAGTCTTTACGACCAATGCATGAACCTTCTTTTCCCTTTGTGCAGGTGGATGAGATCACCCTTAAACTTTGCTGAGGAACAATCCTACGTTAAAAAGCAACAAAGCAATAAGGAAAGGTGATCCACCTTGGTTTGGGAAATAACCTAAACCTTAACCTAGTTTTAGATCTTCATACTATATACTTATACCCTATCTATCCTTAACATACAAAATTTCTAACCAAAACATATGCTATATGCCTAGACTATATCATATGATTGAAAGTCTCCACCTTGGATAAGAGATGTCGCAAGCATTACGATAACCATTAACATTACCATATGTTATAAGCTCCGAAGTGGGGAACATTATGCATAGAGTTTTGGTTTTTAATTATGATGTGACTAAAGGTATAACCCTTGGAACAATATCGATGAAATCGATATGCAAAGGACGTGACATAAAAACGTCCACATGCAGGCCATATGGTCACATTAAAATCTCCAGTTGGTGGGCAAAGGACAGGGTGCAAAACCCTAGGGTTTTAATGTGTCTTAATGGACACTGCATACGACATCACACTCAAACTCTAACTAGGATTTCAAATGTAAAGCTAATCTATTAATTCAAAACTAACTCTATATTATCTCAACCTATGAACGAGAATTGAAATTGTAATAAAAAGAAATTATTTATTCTAGAAACCAATGCTTGGTCTGAAAACAAAAGCAATGGAATAAGCAATTAATCTATCTTATTCTATGAATTGAAAGGCTATTTTACTTGTGCAAAATTAAGGATCTATATATGAAATTGATTCGATTGCAACTAATTATTTCAAAAGCAGGAAATTATGTTAATTTGGAAAATCAAACTACCTAATTAAGTTACAAAATTTAAGTCATCAACTAGCTATGAATTCACAAAAGCAAGATAGCTATGCTACTTTGAAGAAAACAAACTAACTACTCAAAAGCAAATCTAAGTACTCAATATTGCAGCAAATTATCTATTATATTCTATGAATTAGAAAACTATTCTATTAATGCGAATTTAAAGATCTATTTGAAATTCAATTGTAACTCATTATTGGAAAGCAGGAAACTATGCTACTTAACAAATTAACTATTCTATGAAATTCATTCAATAGTTAACTACAAAAGCATGAGAAAATACCTATTCTGAAGACCAAGTGTAAACAAATTCAATGCTTGAAAATAGTAAACTAATTGAAAGGAAATTTAATCTACGCAATTAAATCAACAATTAACTATGAATTGATAGAAGCGAATTGAAATGCTACTCTAAGGATTAACTACAAAGCAGTAAATAACTTGTAAGAAAATATATCTAACTCATGTCTAACAAATTGAAATGCTTCCTATTCTACCAGAAACAGGATCTAATCTATGAGACAAAATTCAAATATTATCTAAAAAAACAGAGACTATGCTTTTAATCAAATATCTAAAATGGGATTTAAAACCCTAAGCAATTCGTCTACAATTAAACTTCAAAGCAAGTAAACTATGAAAAGCAGAAACACAATGATTGTGAAAGAAATTCTATTTTCTATCTAAGGAAAACGAGATAAGACGAAACTATTTTAATAACTAAGACTCTAAGACTAAACTCTATTTCTATTTTATGACGGAATTTTGGGAATGAAGTGTAGGTTCTATGGCAGCCAAAGGAATGAAAGAAAATTCCTAAAATGGTGAAGGGACAACACAATTCCAAAATCTAACTATAGCAAAAACGCAATTCTGGAAATTAAACCAAACCCTATAGCAATCAAACATTGTGAAGGAAGAGGCAGCACACAAAGTAAAAGAGGCAAAACAAAGTTCTAAGTTCGGGCTACAAATGAGATTGCAATCTATTTACACAGGAAAGGGAAACACAATTCTCTGAAACAGAAATTGAAAAGGGAAAAATGCATTTTGATGAAACAGAGGCATGAAGAGAGGGATTCACAAAGGCAATTCTGAAAATCAATTGTAAAGGGACAAAATCTATGACTTATAATACCTAACTACAACAATACACAATGAAATTACTATCTATGCACATAACAAAGAGGGAGAACACAAATGGGAAAACGTGAATGGGAAAAACGGAATGGAAAAACGTTATTTATGTTCGACAACATTCTTCTCCTTATATGTTAATCCATTCAGAAAACTTCCATCATTAAGGGGTAAATGGGCCTCATTAACTGTTTCCTCAGATTCCTTATGGTTTGCTCACATGCTGCCCCCGAAATTTGTCTCCTAAAGTGATGACGGGAATGCATTTGTAAATGCAACAAACATAAGTGTGAAAATAAAGATGGATGGGCAGAGCATAAACGAGCAGAACTCTACAATCTAGCTAAAAATGAATGATCTATCGAGCACGAATTGATCTAACTGAAAACACACAACTGAAAACACACACACAACTAATCATCTACTAAACTGAAATTGATGAATTAAAATGTTGAAATGAAATTACTTAGCTGACAATATACACAAAGACGAATAGAATGATCCAGATCACATACAGAGAACAACTTGCAACCTCTGGTGATCCCCCTTGGGTTACAACTTCAAGCTTATCTACTCTTCAGATGAACATAAACACAGAAACCAACTTCTTATTGCAATCAATTTCTAAATTATAGAGTTCAGCTCAAGTGTGAGCCACAAAAACAATGACAATAGCTACCACTAATCCCTTTTACATGGCCAAAGTCCTCTCTATATAAAAATTTACATATGGAAGAGAGGGTGTTTTCCCCAAATCGTGTACAAAAAAACTTCCTTCATTTGGGAAATAAATCCCCATGATTCTTGTAGATGAACAAACGACTTGGGTGGAATCTTGGAGGTGGAGAAGCATGAGAGGACCACTACGAACAAAACCCATGCTTTCGTTTCTACCATAAATGCCTATAAGTACCCAAACCAATGATTTCGGAGGTACGAAACAACTGTCTGAATGACCTGTAACAGAAATTAGTTCATAAATCTGATTTCTGGGCTGAATTTCTGCTGAGTTGTTTGTCAAATTATTGGTTGGGTGCTGAATCTTTATCCCTTTGTTTCTTTGTGTGTTCCATTCCTCCGTCATGTGAAGTGTGTGAGTTCCATGACATGCACATAACGTTACATTTGATTACAACCAAAACAATTTAAATAAAATTCAACGTAAGTTTTGATGGCATATAAACAAACTAAAAATCCATCCCCATTATTTAAGGATTTCCATTATTAGATTGTTTTTTTTTTTTACTTTTTCTTTTAAAAGGAATTAAAAAGTCAGTGATGATATGTTAGTGGAGCTGTAATGATATATATGGGTGTCATTATTTATAGTTTTGAACTTTAAACCCCCTTTTTTAAAAGGTTCAACCATTACTTTAATGTAAACAAATTTATTAATGGTTTAAGTGAAAGACAAAGGAAGAAACATGTCATCAAAACACAGTGTGGAACTTAGGACCGAAAGAAAGGTTGGATGAAGGATTAGATGGAGTACCGAAATGCTTACAATTTGCACAATATTGCATTTAATACATTAAAAATAACATATTATGCTCACTTTACATTTATGATATTTTAATTAATAAAACAAAGTAAAAGATAGCCTTTTTAAAGATAGCGATATTGAATTTCGGTAAATAGGAAGGGAAATTAATGTAAATAAAATCATTATAAAGGACAATTCTGGAGCCCAACACTCCCCTAGACAGAATATCTTGCATGTCCCCATGCAAGGAAGATAAATGAAATTAAGATCAAAATTCGTGGGGAGAGTGATTAGTATGACCCATTTTGTTGATGTTCTTTTGAACACTAAAATTTTGAAATTTGAACAACTCATTCTCAGACTTAACATGTCTATCCAAAATTCCAAAAAGATGAGATTTTAATTTTCAATTTGTGTTTGTAAATGATTGGTAGTAGAAGTTGATGATGAGGAAAATGAATTATGAGAACACTATGTGAGAAGACGTAACTTAAGGAATGAATTCATACTTTTTTAAAATAATGTTGTGATCTTTGAGTAAAAATGAACAATATTCAAATCATTCCATGATTTGAATATGTCCAGTAAATCAAATAAGTATATATGCATCTTATGATATCAAGGTAACCGTAACGATTCATTGAATGTTAATAACATATATCATAGAGCATATGGACGATAAGTGAAGTAAGAACTCATGTTAAATAATGATGTGATTTACAATGAAAAGTGTTCAAAAAATGCATACAATCATTATTCCTTTAAATATGCATACCTTAATAAAAATTGCCCAACAAAATAAAATAAAATAAAAAAGAAATTATAAAAACTTAATAAATAACATTGGACATGAAAAATAAGGCATACAATCTGTGTTTTGATAAAGAATCATTGAGATAAAATTTCAGATTAAAATCACACTATAGGATTTTAAATATTACTAATCTCTACCAAATAGAATTGAAGTCAAGATGAAGTACTAAGGCTACTAGAAATATTGGAGAAAGTTTAAAATAATGAGTGTTGATCTTTTAAGAAGAAGGAGCTAAAGAATTCTCCTTCTCCCCCAGACCAAAGATTTGGCACGTCCCTGGGCCATCAATAAATTGAGTTTTGAAATTTGTTCATTTTGACACCCCAAGTATTGTTAACAACAGTTTTCAAGAAAAGTAGGCCAACATGATTTATTCTAAGAAAAACTAGAACTTTTAAGAAAACAAGTATTAATGCCATGTTGTGATAGGATCAAAACAAGATCATATTGATTATGATTCCCTAATACATAAAATTCAATCAATCAGTAACCGTTTATTCCCACAAAGACCATATGAGTTTTAGTAGGGTATTTTCCTCATGTCCCTAGAAAGAAAATATGAGGGTATAGATGGTCTATAAATCCCATAGGAAACCAGTCATCCCTACTAATTCTCAAAGGTTTATCATTATTCAAGTAATTATGGACAAATTTTTCATTTGAGTTCATTAGAATCCTAAGTTTATGGATCCCACTTCTCGGATAGTGACATCCTAGGTATAGTATGAATTAGGTGACAGGGTCTTAAGTGCAACTTACAAACATTCTCAAATGGCAGATATATCAGGTTCATTTAACCGGTTGTTCAACCATGCATGCTTCTTCTTAAGAATTTACACAAGTATATCGTTCGTACACAGAAATATAGATTAGGCATAGTGAAAGACATCAACATCAGAACCCATTTCCAACAAGTCTATTCAGTACCCCGATGGGGTAACTTTGATATTTAAGACATACCCTACCCAGACAAAATTCCCCATTGCCAGTGATCATGTTCAGTATCCCGATTGGTTTTCCTAGTCATTCCACAAGCCGGTACCCGCTGCCAGTAGACCTGCTCGGTATCCCAGCGGGTTAGCCTCTTACTCCCATTTTATAGCAGAAACTAGCCTTTACCACCACCTTTAAGACATTTACACATGTATTTATTTTTGCAACAAGATAAGGAGGTAGCTCTGAAAACATTTTATGGATTGGGATGGTATATGAGTTGGAGGACTTTTTATAAATTTCCCTTTAAAGGTTCTGTGGATGAAAAATAGACTACGTATTTAGTTAGTCCAAACACATGACATGGCCAAACTTAATTAATGTATAGTGGATGAGGCCATAAGAGAATGAATGAAAGTTGTCTCTAGTCCCAAAACTCGCCTTTTTCATTATAGAGTTATAGTAGCGTTTCCCACAACTATTTCATTCACCCTTATGCTACTGTGTCATAAAGATGCTTAAATAACAGACTCTGGTAATGAATCTAGGATGTATGAGTGACCTCTAGGTTTTATATAGACTTTAAACTTATGGTAAATCCCCATGGTATTTAAAATTGGTCTTGAGTGATTGTTATAGTCAGAAATATGCATGTATGAAAATGAATAATGATGAAAAATTGTTTCGGTTTAGTCATTGACATTATCTTCTTATTAGTTCTTTTATTTGACAAACAAAATAAGAGAAAATCGAAGTTGCATTATTCCCTAAACTAAAAATGTAACATTTTATTTATATACATATTTCCCTACCCTAAGAAGAAATAAAACATTTTTTATTCAAGTATATGAGCTCTTCCAATGAAACCAAGTGCAAAGCAAGATGAAAATTATACCTTTATCCACATATGAAAAGGTTGTTGTAGTGATTACCTGAATGTGGAAGTTCAAACAACTTACTTGTCTTTGTATCAGAAGGTGTCGAATGAAGGAATGGTATTGTGGTTGGGTTACCCCTTCTAACCCACTTTCGATGTAGTCCTCATATTCACCTTCCTTCATTATGTCATGCAATTAAACTATAGAAAAGTAAACTATCTACGTTTACGGAAATAAAAGTACACCTAACTATGAGAAAGTAAACTACCTATGTTTTCAAAAAGTACACTTAAGAGAAGTAAATCAAACATTACGTGAAGTAAACACACTTGTGCGAAAAAGGAATAACAAGGATTTGGTGCACACCACTATAGTGGATGTGAAGGTTCTGACCTATCATCTTACCATTCTCCCCTCCCCCCTGTTGTGTAATGTAAAGGAAACCTATCTACCCGTATCTACCTAGAATCCAATCCCTTTAGCACCTCCCCGGAAACAGCGCCAAAATGTTGGTGAAAATATATGCTATCTAATTCAACACTTAATTGTCATCCTAGGAAGGTAGCTAGTGAGATGAAAACACTATATGTGCAGGATTGAAGGCCTGAACTAATCTAGGCTAACCTAAAGCTGGTAATCTATCTAAAATTGAGTAAGGTTTCTAAACTATCAATTGACTTGTCAAACAAACCTTCAAATGGGACTGCATTCAGACACCACATACGACATCACACTCAAACTCTAACTAGGATTTCAAATGTAAAGCTAATCTATTAATTCAAAGCTAACTCTATATTATTTCAACCTATGAATGAGAATTAAAATTGCAATAAAAAAAAATTATTTATTTTAGAAAGCAATGCTTGGTCTGGAAACAAAAGCAATGGAAGAAAAACTACTTCAAGCAATTAATCAAACTCTAATCAATTAAAATATCTTATTCTATGAATTGAAAGGCTATTTTACTTGTGTAAAATTAAGGATCTATTTATGAAATGGATTCGATTACAACTAATTTGTTCAAAAGAAGAAAATTATGTTAATTTGGAAAAGCAAACTACCTAATTAAATTATGAAATTTAACTCATCAACTAGCTATGAATTCATGAAAGCAAGATAACTATGCTACTTTGAAGAAAACAAACTAACTGATGGGAAGCAAATCTAATTACTCAATCTTGCAGCAAATTATCTACACTATTCTATGAATTAGAAAAATGTTCTATTTATGTGAATTTAAAGATCTATTTGAGAATCCAATTGTAACTTATTATTGGAAAATAGGAAACTATGCTACGTAACAAATTAACTATTCTACGAAATTCATTCAACATTTAACTACAAAAGCATGCGAAAATACCTATTCTAAAGACCAAGTGTAAACAAATTCAATGCTTGAAAACAGTAAACTAATTGAAAGCAAATTTAATCTATGCAATTAAATCAACAAATAACTATGAATTGATAGAAGTGAATTGAAATGCTACTCTAAGGATTAAATACACAAAGGTAAATAACTTGTAAGCAAATCTATCTAACTCTTGTCTAACAAATTGAAATGCTTCCTATTCTACCAGAAATAGAATCTAATCTATGAGACAAAAATCAAATATTATCTAAAAAAAACAGAGACTATGCTTTTAATCACTGATATCTAAAATGGGATTTAAAACCCTAAGCAATTCTTCTACAATTCAAATTCAAAGCAAGTAAACTACGGAAAGCAGAAACACAATGACTGTGAAGCAATTCTATTTTCTATCTAAGCAAAATGAGATAAGACAAAACTGTTTTAATCATTAAGACTCTAAGACTAAACTCTATTTATATTTGATGACTGAATTCTGGGAATGAAGTGTAGGTTCTATGGCAGCCAAAAGAAAGAAATAAAATGCCTAAAATGGTGAAGGAACAATGCAATTCAAAAGTCTAACTACAACAAAAATGCAATTCTGGAAATTAAACCAAACCCTATAGCAATCAAGCAGTGTGATGGAAGAGGAAACACACAAAGGAAAAGAGACAAAACAGAGTTCTAAGTTTGGGCTACAACGATGAGATTGCAATCTATTCACACAGGAAAGGGAAACACAATTCTCTAAAACGAAAATCGAAAAGGGAAAAATGCATTCTAATGAAACAAAGGCATGAAGAGAGGTATTCGCAAAGGAAATTCTGATAATAAAATGTAAAGGGACAAAAGCTATGACTTCTAACACCTAACTACAACAATATGCAATGAAATTACTATCTATGCACACAACAAAGAGGGAGAACACAAATGGGAAAACATGAATGGGCAGAACGGCATGAAAAAACATGATGTCTATTTGGAAATAGTTTTATCCCTGTATGTTAAGTCATTTGAAAAATTTCCCATGATTAGGGGTAAATGCGCCTATTTTGGGAAGTGGGTTTCCAGTCATTTCCTCATATTCCTTACAGTTTTCTCACATAATTCCCTCGAAATTTGTCTCCTGAAGTGATGACGGGAATGCAATTGTAAATGCAACAAACATAAGTGTGAAAATAAAGATGGATGGGAAGAGCATGAAGGAGAAAAACTATGCGATCTATCTAAAAACGAATAATCTATCAAGCATGAATTGATCTAACTAAAAACACACACACAACTAATCATCTACTAAACTGAAATTGATGAATTAAAATGATGAAATGAAATTACTTAGCTGACAATAGACACAAAGATGAACAGAATGATCCAAATCACATATAGAGAACAGATTGCAACCTCTGGTGAGCCCCCCAGGGTTATAACTTCAAGCTAATCTACTCTTCAGATGAACATAAACATAAAAACCAGTTTCTTATTGCAATCAATTTTGAAATTACAGAGTTCAACTCAAGTGCGAGCCACAACAACAATGACAATAGCTACCACTACTCCCTTTTACATATCCAAAAGCCTCTATATATAAAAATTTACATATGGAAGAGAGGGCGTTTTTCCCCAAATCATGTATAAAACAACTTCCTTCATTTGGGCAACAAATCCCCATGATTCTTGTATATGAAAAAACAACCTCGGTGGAGTCTTAGAGTTGGAGAAGCATGAGAGAACCACTATGAACAAAACCCACGTTTCCGTTTCTACAATAAATGCCTCTAAGTACCCAAACCAATGATTTCGAAGGTGCAAACGACAGTTTGAATGGACGTTTGAATGACCTGTGACGAAAATTATTTCATAAATCCGATTTCTGGGCTGAATTTTCACTGGGTTGTTTGTCAAATTAATGGTTGGGTGTTGAATCTTGATCCCTTTGTTTCTTTGTGTGTTCCATTCCTTCATCACGTGAAGTGCGTGAGTTCCATGGCCTGCACATAACATTACATTTGATTACAACCAAAACAATTTAAATAAATTGAACAATGTATGTTTTGATGGCATATAAACAAACTAAAAATTCATCCCCATTATTTAAGGATTTCCATTATTATATTGTTTGTTTTTTACTTTTTCTTTTAAAAGGAATTAAAACGTGAGTGATGAGAGGTGAGTGGTGTAATGATATATATGGGTGTCATTATTTATATTTTTGAAGTCTAAACCCCCTTTTTTAAAAGGTTAAACCATTACTTTAATGTAAACAAATTTATTAATGGTTTAAGCGAAAGACAAAGGAAGAAACATGTCATCAAAACCCAGTGTGGAACTTAGGACCGAAAGAAAGGACGGATGAAGGATCGGATGGAGTACCGAAATGCTTATGATTTGCACAATATTGCATTTAATACATTAAAAATAACATATTATGCTCACTTTACATTATGAGATTTTAATTAATAAAACATAGTAAAAAATAGCCTTTTCAAAAGATAGATGTATTGAATTTCGATATATAGGCCGAGAAATTAATGTAAATAAAATTATCATAAAGGATAATTCTGGAGCCCAACAGATTCTTTGCCCTATAATGTATGCCTTTGAGGAGAGGGTCATAAGGCCTCTGTTAGAGTTAACTACTATTTAAAAATACTTCTTGTAAGGGTTTTGGAGAGATCCTGTGAAGGATTATATAACGCCATGAGAATACTTATTTTAATTATATACTTGTTGCAATGGATAATCACTATTTCGATTTTCTTCTCGATTTGATTTTGGTACAATTTGTATAGGTTATAAAGACGACTTTTATACTGTGATGATTACTTTTATAAAGGGTTGTAAGGCCGCAGAAAATGATATTTTGGTTAGAAAGTCATTTTACTTATATTGATAGTTAGCCGGTTTGGTGAAATCTTAAACATGATAGAGTAACGATTTTTAAATCATGAGGCTTCCTTTGATGTTACTCTTATGAAACAATAGGGTCGTGAGGCCACTCTCAGAGATAAACATTGTTAAAAATATTCCTAGCAGAGGTTTTGGTGACTTGTAGAATATCCGTGAGGATTTCACCATTGAATCCTGACTTTTTAATTCATTAATCGTCATATAAAAGAATTTAGTTTTTAAAAAGGAAAAAATAAGATGTTGGCCATGAGCTTGTGCTCATTTGTTGATTTCTTGATAGAAGTCGTAAGGCCATCCTCTGTTTACCCATTATGGTACCATTTATAGGTTGATTAATCTGTTCTTTTAAAAGGGACGATATTGTTTTCTTAGTAGATAAGACTTATTTTAAAATGAGAGATATAAAGGCCCTAACACTGCTAGGTTTTAAATATGTTAGTAATAAACTACATATAACAATACCAATTCGGCTTACAGCCTGTAACCAATGCTAGGGCTTGTCAATAACTCGATTTGGTATTGCAAGAACTTATGTTTTAGTGAGATCTAAAACTTAAATTAGTTATTGATTTGATTTACAACTTTGCTTACCTATTGTGTCTAGGGTTGGATCTAAACAAGATGGTTTATTTAATGGTTTTAGTTTGATGTTATAATAAGTTTATCCTGAGTTTAAACGTATATACTAAGTGTATTTTATTACAGTACTAAATCCTGAGTACGTTAACATAAGTACTTTTTTTTTTTAAATAAGAATCCATGAAGTTAGCTTATGAATTCCATACAGGTTTCATTCTTAGTAAGGTTTATCAGTTATATATATAATTTACTTATATTCCTCTGCATATTATAATATCTTATGTAATATATCTCATATGTTTTTTTATGAAGGTATTTACTGAGAAAAATAACTGTTAGTTTCTTAAACCCTAGACTAACAGTGGAATGCCGAAGTGGACTAAAAAAGAACTGAGATAAAAGTAGCTATAATTACAAATGCTAAGAAGAGGAATAGTATTGTTTTAAAATAAAAACTAACTTAACCAAATAGTTTATACTAAATTCATATTTCTTTTCTTTAGAAGTAATAAGGACTAATGTCCACAAGTTCTGTAGTTTATAGCCTATTTATAGGAAATACATATAAGAAAATAAACTATCAATGTGAGAGTTGCAGATACTGAGCATACTTCCAAAGTTCAGAAATAGAATTAAATCATCATTAATTACCAACAGATAGAACCTAGATAATGTGTATAAGGGGGGAAACACCTAAGAAATATCATTTCACCCAACTATCTCCTGAAGCATCCAAATTACTTTCTTAGGACCCCCGATCCCATTCACTGAACCACTAGGACAAATATCACTGGGTATAGCCACACAACAAACTTGCTGCAACTTAGCACTCAATAAAATATTTAGCTTAGCAATTCCACTTTAGCTATCCCCTCATCAAATTCCTTGTGTGCATGACTTTTCAGTTTGCAGCAGTCACAAGGTTCATTCACTTAGAAATAAGAATGAGTAGTGATCCTCCTTCTCAATTTGATGGTATATATAAGATTGCATAGGCCTTTGGGTTAATTTTGGAATTAAATGAGCCACCATCTCAGTTCACCCTATCAAGGAATATGACCATAATTTTAAGGATTATGCTTCCTGCAACTGCTAGAAAGTGAAATGCTAGTGCTGCCACTTGTCAACCAACCTTCTACAGGTGTCCATTCCTCCTAGTGGGTTAGTGAACACTCATTTAACAGTCTCTCTTAGATAGATGTCTCTTCTATTTAATTATTATAATAAATCAATGCTTCAATTACAGTCATCCTTAGCCAACTTGGTCATAAAACCTTACAATAAATTTAACATTATGTTTTCTGAAATAAATATTAAATATTTTTTTCCAGTTCTGGGTATGTTACAAACACCCCCCCCCCCCTAAGTTCAACATCATCCTCGATGTTGCTTAAGTTATTCTAAGTCTTCCTGAAACAGAGCAAGATATGCCACCCACATATTGCTCTCCAATTCCCAGGTTTCTTCATCTGGACTGAGGTGTTTCCATTGCACCTTTACTTGTCCAATGGTGCGATTCCAGAGAAAAAATTTCCTCCTGTTGAGAATATAGTTCGGTTCCACCAGAAAATCTCCTTCTGCTTCTACCTGAATCACATTCTAGTCAATCACATGAGTAGCACCATGTACATATTTTTTCAAAATAGAAACATGAAATACATTATGTATTCTAAGATTAGGTGGCAATGCTAACTGATATTCCACTAACCCCACTCTTGCTAATATTTCGAATGGCCCTCAATACCTAGGTGCTAATTTAGCAATACCTGGGTTTTAATTTAACAAATACATGCTCACCTACTTGGAATTCCTTCGGATTTCTTTTAAGGTCGGCATGACTCTTTTTTCTATCCTGAGAAGTTTTCAAATTGCTTTGTACCTGTTTCACTGTTACTTCCAATTCTTTTAAGAAGTCAAGTCCTAACATCAATCTGTCTACTGGATTACTCCATGTAATAGGAGTGTTACATTTTCTACCATATAATATATCAAAAGGACTAAGCTTTGTTGAAGGTTGATAATAGTTATTATACGCAAATTCAACTAAGTACAAATAATATTCCCACTTCTTGGGATAATCTCTAACATACATTCGTAACGTATATTTTAGTACCTAATTGAATCTTTCTATTTGTCCATCCATTTGTGGATGATAAGTAGTACTGAAATTCAATTTAGTATCTAGTCATTTAAATAAATATTTTCAAAAATTACCAGTAAACTTAGGATCTCTATCTGAGATTATAACTTTCGGAATTCTATGCAAATGAAATTTTTTTTTCATGAAAATGTCAGCAATGTTAACAGCTTTATGAATTGTTTAAGATGTATGAAATGTGTTGCCTTAATTAGTTTATCCACGACTACCATAATTGAATCATTTTGTTTATGGTTTTTAGGTAAGGCATTTATAAAATCAAGACTGATGACTTCCCATTTTGAATTTGGAATTACTAATGGTTTTAACAGACCTGCTGGGTGTTGATGTTCAAATTTAACTTGCTGACATTCTATACACCTAGCAATAAATTCAACAACTTCATTTTTCATATTAGGACAAAAATACTATTTTCTCAGCATTGTTATCATATTTTGGTACCCAGGATGTCCGAAATACGGACTTTTGTGTACTTCATTCAAAATCAATAGTTTAACTTCTAGTCTATTAGGCACATAAAATCTGTTTTTATACAACATTAGACATTTTTCATTAAAACTGTAATCTTTATTTAAATTTTCAGATATATCCTGTAATCCTTGCGTTTAGATTTTGTTGATCAAATAAATATTTTAGGCTTATGTTATCAGATATTAGCAAGAATATTTTACCTATTAGATGACGACGCCACATTTTTAAAGCATGAATTATGGCATCTAGCTCTAGGTCATAAGTTGCATAATTCTTTTCGTGTGTTTTTAACTTCCTTGATTCATACGCTATTACATGACCTTCTTGAGTTAGTACTCCACCCAAACCTTCGTTGCATGTATTAGTGCATACAACGAAATCTTTGTTTAGATCTTCTATTTTTAGAATGGGTGTAGTGGTTAATAATCCTTTTAATTTATTAAAACTTTCTTCACATTTTTGATCCCAGACAAATTTCTTGCCCATTTTCTGTAATGATGTTATAGGATTTGCAATTTTCGAAAATCCTTTTCTAAATTTTTTGTAATAGCATATTATTCCCATAAAGGATTGCACATTAGTTACGTCCTTGGAAACATGCCAATCAATTATTGCTCTTATCTTATCCAGGTCTATCGATATCCCTTCTTTGGATATTACATTCCCTAGATATTGTATCTTATCTTTATAAAATTCACATTTACTGAACTTAGTATATAGTTGATGTTCTCTTAAAACTTGTAGTATTATCTGCAAGTGTTCGTCATGTTCTTCTTTCGTTTTAGAATAAATTAATATGTCATCTATAAAAACGACTACAAATTTTTCTAAGTATTTCCTTAGGACACTGTTCCTTAACCACATGAAAGTTGCTGGAGCGTTAGTTATCCCAAAGGGCATAACCACAAACTCATAGTGCATATACCTAGTTCTGAACGCAATCTTAAATATATCTTTGTCTTTAATCCTCACTTGATGATATCCAGATCTCAAGTCTATTTTTGAAAATATCGTCGCTCCGTGTATATGATCAAATAGATCATCAATGCGGGGCAGAGGATACCTATTCTTAATTGTCATTTTATTAAGTTGACGGTAGTTTATACATAGACGTTACGTACCATCTTTCTTTTTAACGAAAATGACCAGTGCTCCCCAAGGGGATACACTTGGTCTTACATAGTTTTTGTCTATTAATTCTTGAAATTGTAATTTTAATTCATTTAGTTCCAAGATGTTCATTCAATAAGGAGCCTTTGAATTTAGTACTCCTCTTGGTACTAACTCGATTGTAAAATTCAAATCTGTCTTTGGAGGTAATCTTGGAATTTCTTCCAAAAAGATATCCAAGAAATCTTGTAGGATTGGAATATCATCAAATTCTGGCTTATCTTATTTATCAATTTGTTCAATATTTATTATGTGTACATCAAAGACTTTACAGTATTTTTTTACAGCCTTTTTCATCTGTAAGGTTGATATTTGTCTAATAGAAATTTTCCTAGGTATTCTTATGACTGTAATCATTTCTCCTTTATCATTTAAACAAGTAAAAGTTTTTTTAAAGTAATTTAAAATGACTTGATGTCTTTCCAGCCAATCCATACCTATTAGGAAATCATAATATACTAATGGTAACACATTTAACTTGACCTAAGCTTTAAACGGACTCACAAGCAAATCACAATTTTCAACATAATTAACTACTTTTCTATTAGTTCCAGATGCTAAATGGACCAGCCAAGATTTTTCAAACTTTTTCAAGGATAAATTACATTTATACACTATGCTAGGTGATATATAACTCAAACTAGCACCAGGCTCCATTAGAATGGAAACATACTGGTTTTGTATCATACCTCGCACTTCCACCATGGAAGTTTGATGATTCGCCTGTCGGTTCTCCAAGGCTGTATTTATTCCTGGCATTTCATTTGCCACATCTCCAACTGTCATTAGAGGAAATTTCAACTCAAAATGGAGCTTTCAACCCTAATTCAAATTCCATGTCATCATGTGTTAGGCAATGAAATTTCTTTAAATATGAATACCATATAGGTCTTAAATAATTTTTTAATATAAATTTGGGGATAAGTATCATAAAAAAAAACTACTTTTTTTGTTCGTATTTTCGACATATCTCACTTTGGTTTTACTCAAATTTCAATCAGGAGAGCTCGATGGATGAAAAATTAAATTCTGCATCCAATGAGTACCCACTCTACATACTTTTGACAGACCCCGCTTCCCCAAAAGCAAGAAATACCTGAAAAATGTCATCATCACATTTTTTCAAGTATTTCTTGCTTTTGGGATAGCGGTGTTCATAAAAAAAATGCAGAGTGGGTACTCGTTGGATGCAGAATTTAATTCTGCATCCAACGAGCTCTCTCGATTGAAATTTTAGTGAAAACACACGGTGATATGTCGAAAATACAAACAAAAAAGTAGTTTTTTTCTTTTCTTCTTCCAAAATTAATAAATAGTATATTATTATTTTAACTATTATTTTATTATTTTCCTTAGGAGGCCCATTTTGAGTTGAAATTTCCTCTAATGTTTCTCTTTTTGAATGGTATGCACGTTGTTGAAGTTTTCTTTTCTCTTTGGATAGTACTTGGCATAATGTAGTCCCTGTCATTCCCAGCACTTGACAAGTTCCTTATGTTCATTATTCTTAACAAAGTTGTTAGTCATATCCCTACCTTTTGGTACTGTAGTATTCTATGGTACTTTATTTTTAAAATATGCTCTTTGATAGTTATTCTTGGAGAATTTTTGAGAATTATTCCCAAAACTCTTATTTGAGTTAAACCCTCTTCTTTTTTTGTCAAAGTGACTTGTCTTCTCATTCTTCCAGTTAGGTAAACTTTCTCTCTTCTTGCTCTGCTCATAACAAAAATAAACTTTTCTCATAAATTCCTCAAGAGTCTTCGGGTTATCAAACTCAATCTTATATTTGAAGCTACTGGGAAAACAACTTAAAAATCTTTGTATTATAGGATTTTCTTCAATTATGTATGGTACATATCTTAGCAGACTTAGAAATTTGCTACTTAACTCTTTCATTAACATTGAACTCAATTTTAGTTCATAGAATCATTTAGCTCTTTCCTCCTAGTGTTGTTCGGATAAAAACTTCTTTTTAAAATATTTTTTAAAACTCTCCAAGTTAAGTACTTCTCCTTAATATTTTTCACTATTTTTATGTCTTGCCACCAAATGTCAGCTTTCCCATTTAAATTGTAAATAGCCATTCGGGATTTTAGTCTATCAAAATAGTTATAGATCTAGAAATATTTCTTCATTCCTGACAGCCAAGCCTCGAATTCTTCACCTTTCTCTACTTCTACGTTAAACATGGAAGGATTTTTTTTTAATTCCCTAGAAATTTCTTCATAGGGTTTATACTTACTTCTCCTAGGTTTACAGTCACTTTCACTACTGTCACTTGTGTATTTATACCTTCCCTTATGTGACCTTGCATTTATCTCTGAAGAAGATTCACTATGAGAATATTTTGCTTTCTTTCCTTTATGTTTGTAGGACACAACTTCAGAATTAGTTTCATAAACATTTCGTTTATCTTTTCCTCTGTTATGCATTTTTTCTAATAACATCTCATTCATTTCCAAGAATTCTTTCCTTATCTATTTTTACAGTTTGCAGTTCATCTTTTAACTCCTTAACTATTTGTAGTAACTCTAAAGGTGGATTATTCAGTTCTACATAAATATTGTCTGGATTGTTGTGCTAAGACCTATTTTCAGTAGATGCTTCAATACCTTCCATTTTCCAACAAAACAGATTTTGTATTTTTGAATAGAAATAAATCTAAAACAAGATCAGTATACTTGTTTTCTTACTTGTATGTGAGTGAGCCAATCAGGCCTAGTGTTGGAAAGTCACTTTGATACCACTTGTAGCATACCTAAAAATCATAAATAAATAAATAAAATTCCATTACCATGTGTAGATTTAAAAATTGCTAGGAAATAATTCCGAGCGATGCTATACTTCCTAAATTTTCTATCGCAGTGATAAAGGATTTAATAAACTACAAGATTTATGTGCCTATGTTTAGTGTTTATCATTAGCATTCTTTGTTTCACGACCTTTTGTCGATATTATTTCATACACTCTGGTTGATACTATTTTGTGACAAAATTGCTTTTAAAGACTTTTTTGGTTGCAAAGTTGTAAAATTTCTTGTCGTTACTTCAGTTTGCTTGTCGTTCCTTCAGTTTGTCCCACTCATGAGAGGTTAAAAAAAAGGGTCATAGTATTACTTAGTCTTTATGACTAATGCATGAACCTTCTTTTCCCTTTGTGTAGGGGGATGATATCACCCTTAAATTTTGTTGAGGAACAATCATACGCTAAAAAGAAACAAAGCGATAAGGAAAAGTGATCCACCTTTGTTTGGGAAATAACCTAAGCCTTCGCCTAGTTTTTTATCTTCATACTATATACTCATACCATATCTATCCTTAGAATGTAAAAGTTCTAACCAAAACATATTATATATGCTTAAACTATATCATACGCTTGAAAGTCTCCACCTTGGATAAGAGATATCACAAGCATTACGATAACCCTTAACATTACCATATGTTATAAGCTACAAAGTGGGGAACATTATGCATAGAGTTTTGGTTTTTATTTATGATGTGAATAAAGGTATAACCCTTGGAACAATATTGGTGAAATCGATATGCAAAGGACATGACATAAAACATCCACATGCAGGCCATGTGGTCGCATTAAAATCTCTAGTTGGTGGGCAAAGGATAGGGTGCAAAACCCTAGGGTTTTAATTTGTCTTAATTGTTGTGTTTGTCTTTTCGATGGGGTTTTGTTTGATGTTAATTGTTGTCTCATTTTAGCACTTGGCCTCCGACTGCTTGACCTAGTTGTTCTACTGTCTGCAAACAGAGATGGAGGCCCGCCAACAAACTTGGCCCTTGACACCTTCTAAATGTGTTCAAGATTGAACAAAACGCCGGTAGAGTTTGTAAACCTCGTTCTAGTGAAATTTGGATGAATCTGGATGGATTTAAGAACGTCGAGAAGGTAAACACTCCATCTATATTTTCATTATTGTTTTTCTCTCTTGTGCAAGGTTTTGTAAAATTATTGCTTAACTCTCGGGATAAAAATGTGTGCAGGAGATAACCAGAATGGCTCTCTACGATGCAATTTTCGTTTGGATACTGGCCAAGAATCTCTTACAACTAGTAATACCTATGGCTTCATCTTTCATGGCTCTATGGAAAAATAGTTGGTTCCTTAATGTGTATTTAACCCCATAGCTTTGGGGCATTATCTATGTGCCTTCTTGTCGATTTGAAAGTGATACATCTCTTTTGGTAATTTTATGAAGGTTTTTCATTTACTCCTGGAAGAAATGTAAGGAAGGGAAAACAATCGACTGTAAAGTCAATAGACCTTATGAATTTTGGTTTGAAACTATGGCAGGGTCTCATCTCTTTTTGGAAAACATCCTATGACTGTCTCTGTAATTATTCTTTTAAAATGAAGGACCTTGTGAGGGATTGTATAAACTCCATGTTTTTGTTTATGAAGTTGGATTCTGCATTTATGATGCATTTTGTTTCGTTATCCAAACCTCCATTTTGTTTACAGGTTGTAATGCTATTAAAACTGTGAAGCCATGAGGCATTTGTAAAATATACTTGATGTTTGTAAATAGCATACAATGTTGTTTTACTGTTTGTAGTTTTGTTTTGGGATTTTACAATAGTCATTAGAGGAAATTTCAATTTAAAATGGGCCTTTCAAAAATAATACAAATTCCATGTCATCATGTATTAGCCAATCAAAGTTCTTTAAAATTAAAAAAGGGATGACATCTTAAACAATTTTTTAATATAAATTTGGGGATAGGTATCATATAAAAAACTATTTTTTTTGTTTGTATTTTCGACATATCTTCCTGTGTTTTTACTCAAATTTCGATCGAGAGAGCTCATTGGATGCGGAATTAAATTCCACATCCAACGCGTACCCACTTGGCATACTTTTGACAAGCCCCACTACCTCAAAAACAAGAAATACCTAGAAAAATGTGATGATGACATCATCATCATGTTTTTTCAGGTATTTATTGTTTTTAAGGTAGAGGGGCCCATCAAAAGTATGTCGAGTGGGTACTCGTTGGATGTGGAATTTAATTCCGCATCTAACGAGCCTTCCTGATCGAAATTTGAGTAAAAACACAAGGAGATATGTCGAAAATACGAACAAAAAAAGTAGTTTTTTCTTTTCTTCCTACAAAATTAATAAATATTAATTTTATTATTTTAACTATTATTTTATTAATTTTCCTTAGGAGGCCTATTATGAGTTGAAATTTCCTCTAATGATATAATCTGTAAACCTAAGAGATTACGGTTGTGGAGTCTTTGCCCTGTGATGTATTCTTTTGAGGAGAGGGTCGTAAGGCCTCTGTTAGAGTTGACTACTATTTAAAAATACTTCCTAATGGTTTTGCAGAGATCTCATGAGGGATTATATAATGCCATGATAATACTTATTTTAATTATATACTTGCTGCAATGGATAATCGCTATTTTGATTTTCTTCTCAGTTTGATTTTGTTATAGTTTGTATAGGTTATAAAGACGGTTTTTATATTGTCCTGTTTATTTCTATAAAGGGTCATTGTAACATCCCCTCAGAACACGACCAGAAAACAGGAAGTGTAAGTAAAAAGGCTCTGTAAGTACTATCCTATCACCAACAAATTATATATGAAACTAATATTTCTAGGACACTAAAAACGTGCTTGACTAAAATGATGATTGGTGACGAATCCACTAAGGAAAAAAGGGTGTTCAGGAAAGTAAAGCCTTGGGAACTCAATGAAAGATGACTGTGTGTCATCAAGGTACTCATGAAACCTAAGAGTGGTTGTCTTTTTGATATAGGAAGGCCCTAATTCTAGTGTTCATATATATATAAGAAAAATGATTGATTTTGATATATTGAGCTAAAGTCGAAAAATACATAATTTATATAAGTCGAAGTGGTTATATTCTTGTCACCTTAGGATCTCTACTTCATCTTTGATTTGATTTGGTTACACTTGTTTTGGAGCGAATCATGGGGATTGTCCCCTTTGAAAGATGAAATGTGTAAAAGTCTTAACGCCATGTGTCTCATGTTATAGTTATGGAGGTTCCTTTTTATTGCTGCGATAATGGGGAAAAAGGGAGACGAATGGAGGGAATGGATGGTGGCTCATGAGGGTAGATACCTGGGCTAAATACCTTAGTTTTATACCTCTGCGATGGAGAATTTCGAGATGGAGAATTTCGAGAGGGACCTACGACTTGTTTTTGGAAAACCAATTCCTTTTATTTATGGTTTCTTATCTATTGGCTGCGATTTTTTTATAGATCTAGTAAAACATATAAATCATTACCAACATTTTTGGAAAACCAATTCCTTTTATTTATGGTTGCTTATCTATTGGTTGTGATTTGTTTATAGACCTCGTAAACATATAAATGATTACCAACATTTTTGGAAAACGAATTCCTTTTATTTATTGTTGCTTATCTATTGGCTGCGATTTGTTTATAGATACGGTAAACTTATTAAGGGTTACCAGCACTTTTGTAAAACCATTTCCTTTGATTTATGGTTTCTTATCTATTGGCTGCAATTTGTTTATAGATCTGGTAGACATATAAATGATTACCAACATTTTTGGAAAACCAATTCCTTTAATTTATGACTGCTTATCTATTGGCTGTGATACATTTATAAATCTGCTAAACATATACATCATTACCAAAGCTTTTGGAAAACCATTTTCCTTTGATTTATGGCTTCTTAACTATTGGCTGCGATTTATTTATACATCTGGTAAACATATACATCATTACCAAAGTTTATGGAAAACCATTTTTCTTTGAGATATGGTTGCTTAACTATTGGCCCTGATTTGTGAAACTTTCTACCCGACCATTTGCACCGATCGGACGACCAACAACGCGTGATGTGACAGCCTATGCGAGCTAGGTTGTCCAATCGATGCAAATGGTGGGTAGAAAGTTTACTCCATAAATTAATAAACCATTACCAACGTTTTTGGAAAACCATTTTTCTTTAAACTATGGCTACTTATCTATGTTTGTCATTTTTATAAGATTTGGTAAGCTTATACCTTGAATGCTACATTTTTTTATCTCAATATGAAATATGAATCGAGATCGCTATCTGCGTGCACGGAATGATAAATGGATCTACATTTTTCATAGGTTGTGATCTCTGATTTTTTCGGTGTTTCAATTATAAACGAATATAAGGGAATAAAATCGTGATCTCTTTTTGGTTGCATCTACTTCTGTTATGTGATTTAATTTTTTTAATCATTCTGCCTACATTCTAAATGATACTGGATGATATCCAAATATTAAGATGTCTTCAAATCCTGCTCAAGGTCTTTGTTGAAACGGTAAAATGAATTGTGATAATTCTTGATTGGTATATTAGTTGATTAAAGCACATAGAACCCATAAAGAAAAAAAGAAATTCATATACATATATGTTCATAATTCTATTATGAACGATGAATATTTTAGTGCAAAGCTTAAACTCATGGGATCTCATGGGCGTTGGATATTTGGTTTGATGCGAAGTATTGCTTAAATGGATTTAAGGCTTGTAAGAGCCTTGTGATTAAAGTACATAGAATCCATAAAGAAAAATAATAATTTTTCATATAGATATATGTTCATAATTTTATTATGAACTATGGATATGTTAATGGGAGACTTTACTCTATATAAATAAAATATTGGAAAAATCTTACTTTAAAGTGAAAACTGATTTTATGTAAAGTGGAAAACTTTACTATTGGAAATTCCTTACCAAAACTCTCACACACATATACACACACCGTGGGAAAATGTTATATTTATAATTAGAATGTAAATAGTACTCTCAATATAAATATACAATTAAGTATAGGACAAACATAGTTATGAGTTTAAATTTATAATTATGGAAAAGATTACCATAATTAGATATTGGAAACTTTCCCATGAATAAATGGATGTATGAAACTTTACCTTGATCAAACAATCGTATATTGACCAAGTGTATATATGAATATGTGATGTATAACTTAAGGTCTGGAGTAAAGGGGTTTATACCTGCAATACTTGGTAATAGCTCAGCTTAGATGTTATACTTGGTCACAATAAGCTTTGTAAAGAATTTAAACTATCTCTCTAACTCTATTGGATCTGTTGCCCAACTCAGGGGTGGCTTTAGACGGGTAAACATACATCAAATGAACTCTACGGTTGGGAGGAAAGTCGTAGACATGTTTTCAATCGCCTAAGATAAGAAAAGTATCCTTACTAACTAGATTTGTTTAGGGTTTTAATTTATCTTGTTTATGAAACTTATGCTCATGGATTTATAGATTGACATCTAGTACTAATATGCATGTTGAGTTATATAAAGTGATGGTTGCAGAAGTTGCGTCTTTCATTGGTGGAAAAGCTTTGGAATATTAACTCTCGAAAGACAAATGTACAATAAATTAGTTCATATATGTGCATACTTTATACATTAGTTTTTTTTTATCACATCCAGTCATCTAACTTTGTTGTTTCTCCTCAGCTGACTAGGAGACTACGCCTCCACCATGTATAATGACGTGTAAGGGGTCCGAGTACAACATATGGCGCTATAACTGAATAGAAAGGTTAACTTGTAAATGTTTTGATCATACGACTAATATAATGATGGCACATTATTATATTTCAATAAGATTCGGATACGTAGATTTGTATTAAAGTGATTGTAGTTTGAAGGTTCTTAATTGCAAACAAAATGTGATTTAATATTTGAGGTATAAGTTCTTACCATTATTCTTGTACTAATATGGGCATTAGTATATCCCTATTGTCAACTACTTAGTTGAAGTTAACTTAATTGAATTATAGTTTGCTTATATGAATAGATGAAAATAATAGTAGTATTTACAATTATGTGATTACACACTCTCAAGATACTCACATAGTTGACTTGTTGGATATAGTAAAAGTGATCAATTTACCCCATTTTCTCATAATTTTACATCGAGGAATTCGGGTATGTTACAAATGGTGTCAGAACCTCAGGTTAAAACACTGTGGGCAAATGGACCCGCATATACACAAGTAAGTTACGTACTCTCTGAATTATTGAATTATTGTTTATGTGAATAAAAAATATATATAGTTGCATAAGAGTTTATCTTGTAGCATGTGAGTTAAAGAAAGTTAAATAAGAGTTTATCTTGCAACATGTAAGCTAAATAAAGTTAAAGTTTAAATGAGACATTAAAATTCTTTACAAATGTGATCACTACAGTATACATGATTGATCCAATTAAAATGTATCAATAACAAGGGAAATATCATAAATTGTAACTTAAATTAGTTACAGGAGAACTTAAGGATAATGACTAATTAAGTTGGTCGTTAAACCTCCCCGTTAAGTAAAACTTTAGTTAGAAAATTAGAGATTCTAGTTGTTAATTTTCTTTTGAAGCATTTCATTTGTCACGAGATGCATGTATGAATTTATTAGGGCATGAATTATATATTGAAGAAAATGAAGCATTACATTTCTGCTACCTCTTCATCATTGGCAATATGGTTGCATGGTAAAATCTCTATGAAAAGATTTTGGAACCCTCTCCCCATAGATCTTGGGTGGGATTTACTTATCTCCAAATATTTAGTTAACAACAATATCTTAGTCTATGACCAGGTTATGATCTTACTTTATGGAGCTCTTGATTTTTGTCTCATTTATGATAGTTTTTTAACGTGTACTTTGAGAGGATAACCTTATTTTATTAACCACAATAAACTATATACTCCAATTTGAATTCAGTATCAAATTTTAATGCAAGACCTCATTGTAAATCATAGCTAATTTTATTTTTGGGTAGAATTATACATTTTCATAAACATTAAAAATCACTAAACGAATGAGTTACTAAAGTAGTCCTTCGCAAAGGATAGAAGGTATAAACCAAAGGAAATTGAAGTATTATTAAAATGATTGTATATGTTTTACAAAATGCCGAAAGTATCGACTTATGAAATTCCAATAAAATGTTGAGGATGATGAATATAAGTTCTAGAGGAGTTAATATAAAATGATTTTTATGATAAATTGTAAAAGATCATTTCTTTTAGAATCTATTATGTGTCATCATCATTGTCATTGTTTCGGAGTAGCTATAGGTACCGAGACTTGGTAACGGTAATAATACAAAGAGTCGTGATAGGAACCAAAAGATTATGCTTATTTCAGTTGATCATGTAATGACCAATATTATTGGAACTTGATGAAAAGACAAGAATGCATTATAGTATGCATGGTAAGCATATGGTAAGAATATGAATAAAGATCAAGGATTCATGAACAACTATGTTAAATCATGAGTAAGAAATTCCTAGACTCAAGCATGAAGGATTGAGGGGAAAATAACCTCTTCTCTTAGGGAACACCAAGGGAAAAAATTGAGGATCTGACTCTACTTTGCAACTATCAATGTGAGAGTTGCAAATACTGAACATACTTTCAAAGTTCATACATAGTATTAAATCATCATTAATTAAAAACAATTAGAACCTGGATAATGCGTAGAAGAGGACAAACACTCAAGGAAGACGATTCCACCCAACCGTCTCCTGAAGCAGCCAAATTACTTGCTTAACACCCTTGAGCATGTTCACTCAACCACTAGGAAGAAAATCACTAGATATAGTCACACGACAAACTTCCTGCAACTTAGCACTCAGTAGTAGATTTAGCTTAGCAATTCCACTTTAGCTATCCCATCATCAAATTCCTTATGTTCCTGACTTTTCAGTTTGCAACAGTCACAAGGTTCATTCACTTAGAAATCAGAATGAGTAGTGAGCCTCCTGCTCAATTTGATGGTATTTATAAGATTGCTTAGGTCTTTGGGTCAGTTTTGGAATTAAATGAGCCATCAGCTCAGTTTCCCTTCTAAGTGAACATGACCACAATTTAAGGGATTATGCTTCCTGCAACAACTAGAAAGTGAAATGTTAGTGCTGCCACTTGACAACCATCCTTCTCGAACCGCTCATTCCTCCTAATGGGTCAATGAACACTCATTTAAGAGTCTCCCTTTGATAGGTCTATATTCTATTTAATAATTAAAATAAACAATTCTTTAGTTACAGTCATCCTTGACCAACATGGTCACAAAACTTTATAACAAATTTAACATAATGTTTTTCTAAAATAAATAATATAAATATTTATTTTTTAGTTATGAGTATATTACAAATAAAAAACAATATTACAATGAAAAATGAGAAGTAATAATTTTTTTTAATAATTTCATATTACAAATTATATATATATATATATATATATATANTTTATAAAAAAAACAATATCATATATATACATATATAAACTAAAATAAATATTGCAAAGCCTATAAGCAAAAGTTAACCTACTGATTTACAAGTGAGAGAAATATGTTTTAAAAGTAAACGAATTTTAAGTGAACAATATATTTTAAAAGGGCATTTAAATGAGCTTATGATTATGTCCATATGCATTTGATTTTTTTTAAATGGCGATGTTACTTTGTTATATTTAAATGTATTTTGATTTAGATTTAAATTAGTCTTTGTTAAAGAAAAGTTTAACCATTTCTTTTTTGTTTTTTTATAAAATATTATTTGTTTTTGGTTTTTAATAAAATATTATTTGTTTTGTTTAACTATTTGTTTTGTTTTTTAATATAAATTTTTTTATTAAATAATATTTGTTTTTATAATTATATTAATTTTAACAATTTTATATGAATAATAAATATAAACTTATGTATTTTAGAGTTTACCAATCACTTTACATATAATAATTAGAGAAATATTAATTAATGTTAACATTCATATCTCCTCTACCTACTACTGAACTAGGTATAAACCACTATTAAAATAACAAACACATTTTTTCGATAAATGAAGTTACCTAGTTTACTGAAATGAAGCTTAAACTCTTAAAAAAACATCCTCGAGCCATTAACTTCAACATTTTATTCAATCCATTATGCATCACGGCAAGAGCTATCCATTGAGTTGCAGAGCAGCCGCTGCAACGGGTTCGATGACCATTGAATCTCAAGCAGCTCAAAATCCAACGATCATCAAGCTTACTATAGCAGCATTAAATACTCTGCAGCTCAATAAATAACTCTTGCAATCCATTACTATCAACCCCTGAATGCTCAGGGCTGCTTCCTCTCTCAGTTGTACTGTCCACTCATCCAGTTCAAAATTTGAAAAACATACAACGCCAGAAATATAAACTCTAATGGGTCACTTTCTTTGTTCACGTCGGGAATTGGATTGGGGCAGAGGCTAGAGCAGTTAAGCATGCTTCGGCTAATCTACTGAAATTTTCTTGATCTCCGCTGCATTAAAATTTGACCGTTGTTATTTAAAGGTAGTGAAGATAATAATGATAATAACGGCTGCTGCCCACTGCTCATGAATACATGAAATATGTATAAAAAAAAGTGGTTTGACGTGAGTATGTTGATTAAAAATTTGGACCTTCGCGAAACTGGAACTAATTTCAAAGAAAACAATGGTAGTGGAATCTTACAAAATTATTTTGTGATTCCTTTTCATTTTTTATGATTACAATATACATCTGTTTATCTGTATCAATAAGGTAGAAAATAAATATACATCTCATCATTGCATGATTGATTTCCATCTCTGAAAATAAATATTTTGCATTTTTTTTTGTTCAACAGTGTCTATGCCTTATATTTCGGTTACTTCTATAATCGTAAAACCTTTATATAGCAATAAAACCAGTATTTTCAACTAATAAAACCAGTATTTGCTTTTCCTTTTGATGTATTTTAGATGATAAAATTATTTTAAATTAACAATAAAATTATTCATCAAATATCTTATTTTTTATATAAAAAATTATAAAATGAAATAATAAATTCCAAAATTTATTAAATTATGGAATTTATAAAACTTATAAAATAAAATAATAAATTTGAAACTTTATTAATAAAAAATTAGTAAATTTAATTACCAACTTTTTAAAAATATTTTTAAAAATATCATTGTTTTAATTTTTATATTTAAAATAATGTTTTCTACCTCCTTATAATCAAAATTTCAAAATTATGTCTTAAAGTAATATACAATTTTTATTGTTTTAAATTTTGTATTTAAAATAATAACCTTATCATAATCAAAATTCCAATTTTTATTGTTTTAAATTTTGTATTTAAAATAATGTCTCTAACCTTATCATAATCAAAATTCCAAAATTCTATTTTAATATGATTGGTACATTAAAACAATAAAAATTCAAAATTTTATATAAAAACTAAATAAAGAAATAAGTTTTTATATAAAAAAACTAAATAAAGAAATAAGTTATTGTTGATCATTACATTAATAAGGTAATAAGCAATTGTTGATATTATCATTATTGATCATGTTATTTCTTGCTTTTAATATTTATATAGATTATTATTTTAATATGCTCAATTAATTTTATATAATAATTTTATATTTAATTTTTTTATTTTAAAATATTAAAATATTATATTATTTTGTTTTTTAATAAAATTTAAAAATCGTTAAATATAAATAAATTAATAAATGTTATTGTATTTAAAATTTAAGATTAATTAATTATAAATATATAATTAATATGAAGTGTGGTATAGCACAATTTAAAATATTTGGTTTACATAATAATACTTTTACAAGGTAGCTTTCTCTATATTTTTCTTTTTGGCATTTACATTGATATTTGGTTTACAAGGTTTTCCCTTCTCCTCTATTTTTTGGCATTTATATTGATATTTGGTTTACAAGGTTAGCCCCTCTCCCCTACCCTTTTTGGAATTTACATTTACCTCTACCCTTTTTGGAATTTACATTGATAAGCTATAAAAGTGTTTAGAAGAAGCAGGTTGCGCTGACCTACAATCTTACCTAGGATAGTTAACATCCGACTACTTTATGCTGATGATATTGTTCTTATGCCAAGGTGTCCTTTTGATCTCGATAAGCAATTACGAATTCTTAAATATTTTTGTCTAACATGAGTATGATTGTTAACAATGACAAGACAAAAATCATGATTATAAAATCTAAGAAATACAGGGTGCCCTCAAGAAGCTGCTACCCAATTATGATTCAATGGGAGCGCGAAAGCAGAAAAAAACAGGAACGCGCATGCAAACTTGGACATGTGCACGCGTTTCTACTTCGGCTATGCCTAACCTCCATGTCGAATTGCCGACATGGACATTCAGAGCGCATACACACCCCTAAGCACGTGCATGCATGTCTAGACATGCACGCGTGTTTAGTGAATACGCATTAAACACGTGTGCACGTCCCTGTTTTTTTTATTAAAAAAATAGACAACGAATAGTTCATTCCACTCACAAACCCGCGTGTGCGCAAGCTACAGTTGGAGTCTCCTAGGAGCCCAAAACAAGCATCCAAGCACCCCAAAACGACACCCACTACCGTTGGAATAAGGTAGGTGGATTAATATTTGCATTTCGTTATTTTTTTTGTTTTTTTATTTTTATTTTTTTCTTTGTTTTTAAAAAAATATATAAAATTAAAAAAATTGCAAATGAATTGAAATCGAACAAATTTGATATTGCAGATACATTACCTCTACCATAATGACAAATACCAATGAACCATCCCAACAAAACAGTGAAACAAACCAATCAAAGGACCCAATAAAACCTGAATTAAACAAAGAAGACCCCAAAGATGGATTTGGTGAACCACTAGAAAACCCTGAAGATGAATTACACGGAGATTTAAATGAGTTAAGGATATTGAGTGATGAACTAAAGAACACCAGGGAACCCTCTTGGATTTCCCTCTCCACATCACTACAAAACATAATTGAGTCTATCAACATTGCCCACACTGAGATAACCAATTTGAGCCAATATAGGGCCACTGGTATATCCAAAGAAGATATAAAAATCCTGAATATCACAAAATCTCAACTGTGGAGAAAATTTATAGATCTAAGAATAAGACAGTGATCCAGGAGGATATTGGTGGCCACCCACCTATTCCACTTGGATCCCCACTATTGTTTCTTTCAGTTTTCCAATTTTCTTAATTGTAGCACAATTTACTATTTTTGGCAGTTTTTAGGTCCTAAACTTTCGGAGCTGTTTTGAGGCCCTAAACGACGTTTTTTCAGCATCAAATGGCCGAGAAAATATGAGTCCGTTTTGAACTTGATATTTTATATTTATGGATGTAGTCCTTGAAGAGATCTTTCTAAAGATGTTTCATGCGCGTCAAACAGAGGTAGTATGCCAAAGTTATGACCCCAGAAAATTGATGTACCAAGTTACCCAACGGGGCCCACATTCTGGCATTTCACCTCCTAGGGTTAGGTTTTTGGATGTGTAGGGTTTCCATTGTTTCTCAATAATATATAGGCCTTCAAGCCTCATTGTAACACAAAGTTCAGAGGCATGTAGCCGCCACATCTCTTCTCAGAGATAAGCTACTAGCACTCTAGCTAGTTTATTTCCATTCTATATGTAAAGAAGTTTCAGTTCTTTGATGAATGAAATGAAGTGTTATTTCCGTTGCATATCTATTTCTATGGTTATTTGTGTATTATGTTACGTTCCTGCATAAATCCGGATCAGTGGTATTAGAGCAATCTTATCTTTCTAGATCCTTCTTTGCATGTCCCCAACGAGGGCGGGGTATAAAGAGTATTAGGGCTCAATCTGGTTGAACCTTCACAAGATCAGCCTCACAAATCCCGATGGCATCCCATGGGGGACGAAAAGGAAGATGAGGACGCAGAAGATCCTATCAAAATGTTTCTCAAGGAGGCCCTTGAAAAAAAAAGGAACGCAATGATGGATAACTTCGTCCACATCCTTCAACGACTTCCCACTGGTGGCGCATCTGCATCTAGCAGCCACTCTGGAGGCGCAACCCCTTTTAAGGTATAAGTAAACTTTAACATTCCCATATTTGATGGCCGAATAAATGCAGACATTGTAGATAGATGGTTGAATCTATTATAAGGATATTTCTTGGTTCAGGATTTTTTCGACTGGGAAAAGATTACTTTTTCACTACTCAAAGCCGCCCCCCATGTCAAGGACTAGTGGGAAACCTACTATGAGAGAAAGGACAAGGAGGAACCCTCTCTATTCTCGACCGTACCCACTTGGAATTCATTTCAAGATGCTATAAAGGGAAAATGTTATCCCATGGGGAGCTATGAGGACAAGTACATACAATGGACTACGATGCGGCAGCAAAGAGATCAAGATGTGCATGAGATGACGAATCTGTTCCATACCCTGCACACCAAGTTGCGTATCAAAGATTCATAGAAACATTTGGTGCTAAAGTACCGTAGTTGTCTACACAAATACATTCAGGAGGAAATGGAGTTCCTCAACATCTCCTCGCTTGGTACAGCATACCGGTATGTTGCCAAAATTGAGCAAAAATTCAAACAAAAAAAGTGAGACTTTGGATCTACGAATCAGAAGCAAGCGAAAGGTGCCCCCAAACCGCAGAACCAAGGACACAACCAAGGCATGGCGACTCAAGACAACTTTCCAAAGCCGCAAGCAAAGAACAACATTGCGAAGCCGAAGAAGGAAGCGAGAAAGTGGTGTGAGTTCCATAAGAGCCCCACTCACAACACCAGTGAACGTCAAGCCAAGCAGTCACTAGTGGCCAAGATAAAGGCTTATGAATCAGATGCATACTCTGACACTGAATTAGAACCTAAGAAGGGGAATGATAGAGGGAAGAAGATTATCAATGCAGATCCCAACACCACTGTTTCCACCACGAAGATCCAAAAGGAATAACCAAAAGATTCAGAGGATCATCTTTTCCACTCCCAGAACCTCATTTCAGCAGAGATCATGAAGTGGTTGGGCTTGCCGACCACAGCACACCCACAGCCGTACATCATTGGGTGGCTTTACCAAGGACAGAATCTCCACGTCAGACAATAGTGTCGCCTTCCCTACAATATCAAGCCCTTCACTGATGAGGTATTATGTGATATTGCTCCTCTTGATGTTTGTGATGTATTATTGGGTCAACCATACTTATGGAAGCGACATGTTGTGTATGAGTCTTGGCCTTGTGTTGTCATTGTTACGTTGGGAAATAAGTTGTATAGGATACCAGAGATACCACCTCCTGTCGCTATCTCTTTGGTTACTGCAAAACAATGCAGTAAGCTCATTTCCAAAACTAGGAAATTTGTTTTCTTGATGATCCGCCCTCAGGGAAAGAAGAAGATCATGGCCATGACCTCTAGACAAGGCCCATCCGCACGACAACAACAAATGGACAAGGTTGTGGAGGAGTACCGAGACATATTCACCTCACCCACAAGGGTTCCTCTACACTGTTAGGTCAAGCACCCCATCGATCTGACCCCAGGTGCACCGCTACCCAATGAACCGGTCTATCGATGCTCTATTCTGGAGAATGATGAAATCAAGAGGAAATTTCATGAGCTGCTGCAGAAGGGTCACATCCAGCCAATTTCATCGCCCTGTGGGATCCCGATCATGTTGGTACAGAAGAAGGATGGAACTTGGAGACTCTGTATTGACTATCGGGCGCTGAACAAGATCACTGTCTGGAATAGGTACCCGATCCCATAGATTGATGACCTCCTGGACCAGCTTAAAGGGGAGAAATATTTTAGCAAGATTGACTTAAAGTTTGGGTATCACCAGGTACCTATCGAACAGACCGATGTGTGGAAGACTTCCTTTAAAGCCAAGGAGGGCCTTTTCGAATGGTTGGTCATGCCTTTTGGGCTAACGAATGCTTCTGCAACCTTCATGAGATTGAAGGACAACATCTTGCGGCCATTCACCAACTCATTTTTAGTAGTGTACTTGGATGGCATCCTGATATTCAGCCAGACTTGGGAAGAGCACCTCCACCACATATGACAGGTCCTCCAAAAGCTGCGGCAACACAAGTTGTGTGCCAATTTGGACAAGTGCACTTTTGGCATGAACCAAGTTCAGTATCCGGGATACATTATTCATGAGTATGGGGTACATGTTGATCCAACCAAGATCCAAGTCATTCGAGATTGGCCAGCCCCAATTACTCTAACATAGCTTCGTAGCTTTCTGGGTCTTGCTAATTTCTACCGCAAGTTCATGTTGGGATTCTCTCATATCACTTGGCCCTTGAGTCAACTCACCAAGGGAGGAGCAAAAGCAAAATTCTTCTGGTCAGAAACTCAGCAGAAGGCATTTGCAGAATTGAAACATTGCCTCTATTGTGCCCTGGTGCTCACATTACCATACTTGCAACAACCATTTGAGATCAAGACAGACACCTCTAACTATGCTATTGGGGAAGTCCTTACTCAATAAGGGCATCCAGTGGCATATCACAGTGAGACACTATCCGATACAGTCTGCAAATATCCCACTTATGACAAAGAGATGTATTCCATTGTACAGGCTTGCCGACAATGGAAGAATTACATTTTGGGGAAGGAAACGATCATCCAGACAGACCATAGACCCCTGCAATTCATACAGACACAAGGGAAGTTATAGAACGATCTCCATCAGAAGTGGTCCACATATCTACAACAGTTTCATTTGAATATCAAGTACAAGAAGGGAAGCACCAATAATGTTGCAGACTGCCTCAGCCGACCACCGATCGTGGTGATAACCACCGTGCTCAACTCTTGTGGGCACGAGACCTCTGATTGGTCGCTTCTCTACAAGAGCGAACCAGAATTCAACCACACATATAGGATGCTCTTGGAGGGAAACCAAGTTCCAAATTTTCACCTCCAGGATGCACTACTATGTCAAATGGGACACCTTTGTGTTCCTTTAAGCGAGCGTGCCAAGATGATTTGGGAAGCGCACTACAGTCGGGTCGTTGGGAATTTCGGGTCGAGAAAACAGTGGCAATACTGCATAAGTATTTCTATTGGTCGAACCTTCGACTGGACGTTGGTAAGTACATCCAATCCTTCATTGCCTGCACCATTGCCAAACCATCCATCAAGAAGCAAGGCCTCTATACTCCATTGCATACCCCTAGTCGACCTTGGGAGTCCATCTCCATGGATTACATGTCGGGCCTTCCTTCTACTAAGCACGCCAACGATTGTGTGTTCGTGTTCATCAACAGATTCTCAAAGATGGACATAATGGCAGCCTGCAAGAAGAATATCAGAGTAGAATCCATTGCTAAACTCTTCTTTGAACAAGTGTGGGTACACTTTGGGATCCCACAGTCTATAATCTCAGATCAGGACAATAGGTTTCTTAGTACATTCTAGTTTATCCTATGGTCAATGCTAGACACCAAGCTCACAAAGTCCACAGATTTCCATCCCCAGACTGATGGCCAGAAAGAGGTTGTCAATTGGATGATCGTACACATTTTGTGCATGTACAACTCAAAGCATCCATGCACATGGGATAAGAGCCTCCCCTATGTACAACATAGCTATAACCGAGCCCTCCATAGCTCAACCGACCATGGCCCCTTTTAGGTGGGCTTGGGATTCCATCCACTATGTCCCATTGACGTAGCCATGCCATTTACAGCTACTTAGGCTGATTCAGCTCATGTCCATTCTGAAGTTTCTAAGGCGAACAGCTTCATTGAGCGCATTTAGCACATTCACCAGCAGGTTCATGACATATTGGACAGATCCAATTCGAATTACAAGTATCAGCATGATCAGCATCGCGTGCGACACAACTTCCATGTGGGCAACAAAGTGTGGCTACATTTGCAGAAGGAGCGCCTCGCTGGGCCCCACCGCAATCTTCGCCCGATTCGATATGGACCATACACCATCACCAAGGCTGTCAGGGACAATTGCTTTGAGCTCAGTATTCCACCATTCCTTGGTCTGCACCCAGTGTTCAATGTGTACCACCTTTGGCCCTACTTTCCACCTCCACTAGACACATCAGACCTGGCAGAACAACTTCCACCAACAGATTTAAACCCCGAATGCATGGAACAAACCACAACTGATCAAATTATGGACACACAAATCAAGAACACTCGCCAGCAAAATATCCATCTATATCGAGTTGTCAAAGCAAGCCAACTCCTTCACCAGGGAAAGTGGCTCACTAGAGACCAAGTTCAACAGAAGTTTCCTCATCTCATGGAGGAACTCAACGCAATGGGGACCATTGCTTCCTAAGCGGGGAGGAATGATCTAGAAGGATATTGGTGGCCACCCACCTATTCCACTTATACCCCCACCATTGTTTCTTTCAGTTTTCTGGTTTCCTTAATTGTAGCACAATTTACTATTTTTGCAGTCTTCGGGTCCTAAACTTCCGGAGCCGTTTTGAGGCCCTAAACGACGTTTTTTCGGCATCGAATGGTCGAGCAAATATGAGTTTGTTTTGGAATTGATATTTTCCATTTATGGATGTATTCCTTGAAGAGATATTTCTAACGATGTATCATGCGCATCAGACAAAGGTAGTATGCCAAAGTTACGACCCTGGGAAATTGATGTACCAAGTTACCCAACGGGGCCCATATTCTGGCGTTTCACCTCCTAGGGTTAGGTTTTTGGATGTGTATGGTTTCCATTGTTTATTAATAATATATAGGCCTTCGAGCCTCATTGTAACACAGAGTTCAGAAGCATGTAGCCGCCACATCTCTTCTCAGAGATAAGCTACCAACACTCTAGCTAGTTTATTTCCATTCTATATGTAAATAAGTTTCAGTTCTTTGATGAATGAAATGAAGTGTTATTTCCACTGCATATTTGTTTCTATGGTTATTTGTGTATTCTATTTTGTTCCTGCATAAATTCGGCTCAGAGAGCCTCCAAATGTGGGGAAGAGGCGAGTTTGCATGGACTGGTGTAATTACGAGCCATGGAGAGAAAACTGAAGGAAGAAATGGTTCATGGTTTATGACAAGCCTCCATGCAACAATGTCGAGGTCCCACAATATTTTCTCAGGAAACTATGGGTCGAGTTTTTTTTAGGGTTCCATGTGAACTACTTTGACATCACCGAGTTCCAGGGCATCGATTTTGTCTCAACCCAAGATCAACCTCACGCCCACCGGAACCCACTCAAAGGACCTTCTGCACCTAGGAGAGAGCCAAACCCACTTCCTCAACCCCCTGGGTTAGGTAGCAAGCTAGATGAGATCCATGATTCTGTTAGACATGCCACACACCACCTTCTCAGGCATACCACATGTGTGGAAATGTCCTCACAGAGTGAGCAAGACCACCTCGAGAGACACACCTCTACATGGTCTACTGGTTGTGGGCGAGGGAGAGCAGCTACAGGTGGTAGCTAGGATGATCCATCCAGCTTGGTGAGACCAATGCGACATTATTTTTCTCGCTATGGGAATCCATGCCATGTTCCCACACAGGAGAATGCCATAGAAAGCTACCTACAATAGGTTAGTTGTTGTTTTATTTAATGTTTAATTATTTATTATACGTTATGAAATCTCATAATTTCTAATAAATTTAACTTAGAATCAGATTTTGATGACTTGATTTGTTTTAATGTACAACTATTCGATGTTGAGTCTCCAACACCCAGGTGGGAGGACATTGGTTCCTTCAACCTAGATGGATCCATGGTAGCTGTAGAGGATATCGTGACACCATACACACAAGTAGTTTTATTTCAATAATTAAATGTAATGTTAATAGTTAATCTTATTGTCCAATGTAGTTAATATTTAGCAATTGAATCTAAATATTTTTGTGTTTTCATAGGTGTCCGCAGGAGTGAGTGACCAGCCATCCCTACAGGGGATCAACAGATCCCCACGTGTGCAAGTATCATGTAATAAAGTATAAATTTAATTTCAGTTTTGATGGATTAGCTTTGTATAGTTATATTTTTTATGTACTATTATACGAGGCCATGAATATGTATGTAGGTCCAAGAACATAAGCACATCGATATCACTATCTCTCCAGCGACTGCCTTTTTCCCACCATATATGCTAGGTGTATCCCCTGGCCTACATGTCCTTTTCCATGCATCCCTCCCCACCCCGTTCCATCCATCTCTTGCCTCCCATCCACCACCACACTTCCATCCATCTCCCCCTTCTTCGTCACAGCCTTTGCTCACTCCCCCCCGCCCCAACCATCCACCCCCTCCCTTGAAATTTATCATGTTTCCACCCTCCCCCTTCCAACCACGATACACCATCCATCCACATTCACCCATCCCTCCACCCCATCACAAACCTCATCCCCCTCCCCCATATTACCCCACCACCCTCATTTCCCCTTCCAGTGTGGCCCATTACATTGTACAACCAATTGGGTTTTATCATCGTACATCACCACTTCACCCACTCTAGTCCATTCCCTCTCTCGCCATGCCCCCTATTTGTGTATCCAACGTCGATGTGGCTACATCCTCCGCTATGCCATCCACCCTAGCATCAGAGCAGGTTGTCCAGCCCATTGCTCCACCTACCAGCCCTTAGACCAGCCGATTGATCCACCTGCTAGCCCCGAGGACCAGCCTATTGTGTTCATGATGAGATTGATTAGTTTATGAAAATATCGTTCAATATTGATGAAAAATTAACATAGACAGTAAATTGTATGAGTTATATTATTGTTTAAAAGTTGTAAGGTGGCATTGCCAAGAGTCTTGGATCACAAAGGAGGGTAACCCGCTCACCACATATGGTCTCGTTTGAGGTGAGCTATTGAAGATTTGAAAACTTTATTTTGATTTTTAAATTTTGTTTTATACTTTTATAATTTCCTGTAGGAGTTGACACTTGATTGTTGTCATTTCAGAGCCCAAAGGGAGGTGGTCGAAGCGGCCAGAAGGACCGAGCTTCCTCTAGCTCGAAGAAGAGGAAGATGAATTTTGGAGCTACACCTAGGAACTTCGAGGGTGGATAGGAGGATTGAGAGACCTTCTTATGTACACTAGCAACCATGATGTTGAATTTTTGCATGAGTTGCCATATTTTGTATAGGGAATGAGTTGCCATATTTTGTATAGGGAACGAGTTGCCATTATATAGACATTGGGAACGATGTTCCATTTTTCACTATTACTGTATATGATTGGAAATTTATGTATATGAATATATCATTTTGCACTTCTTTATATTACTTTTCCTTTGACTACATATTTGCATACATTATGTCGAATGCAGTAGTAGATTACAGTTGATGCGCTTGCAATACTTATTGATGACGAAGCAATAAAGTGTGTATGTTCACCATAAAATGCATAAAAATTTTAACAATGTAGGTTAGTTAACAAAAAAAATACACAACTACATAAACATGTACAATAACAATGATAATTTTAAATACCAAATACCTGATCTTGTAAATCATAGTACAAATATTTTTTCAATCTAGAAAATTTTCGCATGAAGTATTCCTCTTTCTACCAAATAATTTTATCGAGATATTTTTCTAGTTTGCCAAGCCTCCCTTCACCCCTCATCCCTTCCATTTGTTGTCTCAACTTGTCATACCTAGCTTCGTCCTTGTTATTGTAGATATAAACCCTAACGACCTAGACCTAACTAGACACCTACCCTAAAACCCTAGATTTCTACCCTTCCAAACCCTTCCTCCCTTCCCCATCTCCTAACCTACTCTCTTACCTTTCCACCTCTCCTCTCTCATTTCCTAACCCTAAGCTCTGAATATGATACTCCTATCCTTGACCTATAATATTAGACCTTGGCCCCCTTTTAAAACCCCTTCTATAGCCTTAGAATCCCTCCTAGGAATCTACAAGTCAAGCTCTCTAAAACCATGGCTACCAACAACTCCTAGATAAGAATTAATTCTAACTAAAGTCGGTCACTCATTCCACGAGTGTGTAATATTGTTTCCTTCTCTCTCCTCCACAAAAAGCACACCAAGTAACCTTAGGGTTTCCCAAATGGCACAATCCGTATCCTTCTTCTCTCACAAAATATACAAAGTTAAATACTTTCTTTGCTCCTCAAGGTTAATTTCATGAAGAATGCCATCTAGCCCTTTGTTGAACCCTAAATCCTATTGAACCAACATAATAACACATACCCTTTCCCTCCTCAACTTTACCTTCCTTTGTGATAGATATGAAGTCCTAGAGGACTATGTATATCATTGACATTTCCATCCATACATAACTTAGTTTTCATAGTGATCTACAAGTACATTTGCACTACTAAAATACCAAAAAGACCTCTAAAAACATGTACATGATACCATATTTGTTGAGGACTATCATATCAATACTTGTTGGCACTCTTGACTTGATTGGAAATTACTATTTGGGATAGTAATTGTAAATTTTGTCTTGGCTAGAAAATACATTTAATTTGACAGTGCCATCAATTGATCAAGTTGGAATTGAAACTAGTTGTATTCCACTTGCATTTATCTAACAATTGTCTTCCTAATTGCAAACTTGAAATTGACATAGCTATTGCATATTTACTTTGACTGGAAGTAACATTTTGGGACAGTCATACTTGGCTGAAAGTTATCGTTGGTTTGAAAGTCTTATTCATTGTCCAAATTGGGATATAAAGCACTTGTTTTCATTTGGTATTTACATAGTAATTATTGTCTCATTTTGCAAGTTATAAATTGATATTGGAATGATCTTCTCTTACCATTTGATTGAATGGAAATTTCATAATATTGATGAGATGAGAATCATATTGAACATGACTATTGTTGGCTTGTATTTGTTACATCTACTTGGCAAACATTGATTTTGATAAATTTGGAAATTCATAGCATTTGAAGATGAAGTTGACATTGCTTACTCTCATTGAATACATACATATTTGTTATGCTATTGTTGAGCACTTGCAATTTTAACGATCTCTTGTACTTGTTTCTTTGACATAGGCTAACTGAAGTTTAAGGGTTAACATGAATAACATAGGGTTTATAATCAACGAGGAAACCCTAACCCTAATTGAAGTTTAAAGGTTAGCATGCATAACCTAGGCTTTATAATCAATGAGGAAACCATAACCCAAACGGTTTTTGGGGGTTAGCATGCATAACCTAGGGTTTAGAATCAATGAGGAAACCCTAAACATTAGAGGGAAACCCTAACACCAACCCTACCTAACCATCTCTTGTGGGCTTTTATAGAGTAAATTTTTGTTTTTATATGAGAATTCCTAGGATTGTAGTTATATGTCACATATTCTTTATAGACTAATCAAATGAAATACTCTTTACAGTTTATTATGCACAAATTGCACAAGTTAATGGTAATCAATGGGGAAAATTTAACCCTAACGAGGAAACCATTTTGATTTGGCTGGAAATCATTATTAGTTTAATAATCCTATATTAATGAAAAGTGGATTGATTGGGGTCTATGTCAGTGTATGTCGGCTGCAAAAGAGGTTGCCTTTGTATGATATAATGATAACATCCCATCAACACCACTAACATGCTTCAACCTCATGCATAATTCAAAGGAAAATTACATCCAATGTTATTCACAATCACCCAATAAAATATTGAATCATCCTACAGTGTTTGACCCCCCTCTTTCACAAGAAATATTCATACATTACAAAGAGAGAAGGTGTGATCTCCTTATCCTTGAGGGTGCATCGATAACCTTCACTTTCATTATGGTTATTGGCTTGCAAGCATATATTCCAAGTATATGGTCTATTCTAGCTACATATATTCTAGGTATATGGTCTATTGGTTTCTAGTTAAGTGAGACCAACAAATCTAACTATCTAAACCTAATGAGTTCATAAAACTCTTGTTTGTAGCTGTATGTGTAAATGTGTAAACATTATTTTTTAGGTTTGTGGTTTGTAGTTCATCAAACACTATATTGTTTTCTATTTGTTCTTGTAGATTAGGTATATGGTCTAAGTGTATATAAACAAGTGAGACTAACATAGAATTTGATCTCTATGTATTTGAATTTCTTTCAATTCATGCAACCCTGGTTGGGTTGATACTTGTAATCCATGTATCTGTAACACCCCTCGCCACCTCGACCTAGAGCTCACAGTGTAAGTAAGCATCACTGTAAGTATCCACTATAAACCTATGTCAAGTTATGGTTATAAAATTGATAGGGTTAACGACTGAAAGCTTCGAATGACTAAAACGACATTTGGCGACGAATCCACTAGGGGGAGGGGGCATTCAAGAAAGTAGAACTTAGCAACTCGATATAAGTCATCAGAATACTTGTAAGTGCTAAATAAAATAGAGAGTTGTTTTTACATATTAACGTGATAGCCTGTTGTGGGGTGATTCCATGAAGATGGGTAACACTTTTTGGCCAAATTTGGCGATGAAAACCTGATTTTTTACTCATGTACTAGAGAGAAGCCCTGAAAACGCA
>LPNX010149510.1:639040-658491 GCA_001517045.1 Pseudotsuga menziesii
AATACCTCGTTCGAGGGTTTTTTAAGCCCGCAATACCTCGGTCGAGGGCTTAACAAGCCCTCGGTCGAGATATTAAGACCTCGGTCGAGGGCTTAACAAGACCTCGACCGAGGTGCATTTTTCTGTTTTTGCCGAAATGCTCTTGCCAAAAAGTGTTACCGAGGTCCGTGGAATCACCCTGTGCATAGATTGGAATCGATTGAGAAACAATGCTTTACTTATTAAAGAGAACAAGAGAACATGCAATTGTTGAAGTATGGTGGGTTAGCGCCTTTATTATTTTCCACGATACCGATTCCACAATGCTAGGTAATGGATATTTTGTACTCTAAATATATCAAAAGAGAAAGGGATTTGGCACTAACATGTAACTATAGAGCATAAGAGAAAAGGTTAATATAAGCAAAATGGAAAAATTTAAAGGTATAAGACCTATTATATTAACCCTCAATATAAAGGAAAGGATAATATAATCAAAGGTTAGAATAAATTTAAGAAGAAAAAAAAGATGCTTTATAATAAAGTGAAAATTGATATCTAATACTTTCATATCAACCTTGATGCGATCTTAATCTCTTGGTATAGAGGAAAGGTTAATAGGTTTTAAAAGAGAAAAAGGAAACATAGTTTAAAGGGCTAAGTTAAAAGGTTAAAATAATAATAATAATAATAATAATAATTAAAAGAGAAAATTTTGTGATAAAGGCAAAAAAATGATTGAACGCAAAGATGTGAATGTAAGATATACAAAATTATGGTTAAGCAAATATTAAACATGAAATTTATAATCCCACATGCATTGGGAGTGAAGAAGATGAGAGCACTACGATATTATTAAAGGAGTAAACTATCCGAGGAAGGATTGATTGGAAAGGCAATCATTGGGAAGTCACCGCGCCCTACAAGAGGAATCGCAGGTGACAGGCCTTGGTAAGAAGCCGAATCTAATTCCAGAGGGGGTGGGATCTGCCAGCTATTGCTCCGAACAGACGGATAATGGTAATTGTTCTTGCCTTGTCATAGTTTACTACTGTCCTTTTCGGTTGTTATTGGCATGCTGCGAGCTCTGTTGTTCTGTTTCCTAATACAACCGATTGGGTTTTAAATTATTTTGTAATTGTTTTCTTTTAAGACAGACCCGATTTGGGTGAAATGACCCTGTGGCCATTATAACGTTTTTGTGGAAACCAGTTTCCCTTCCAACGATTTTGGATAATGCCGACCCGATCCTTAAGGGAGTTTCATATTTCCTTGATATGGTAATTGTTCAACCAAAGAACTAATCCTCTGTTTGGCGATTTGTATTAAACCCGATTGTTAAAATAACATGTGTCTTAGGAAAGATCTAAACAGTAAGTTGCAAATCCTTGCGTGCGATATGGAGATCTAAGAAACTTGCATTCTAGGAATCTGATCTAGCATATATCTTTCAATTTTATGCATTGATGCATGTATAAAATATAATTTATTCCTTTTGTTTTCCATGACCTGCATTTTAAGGTTTATATTTTATGGATATGCTCTAAACCCGTATTGTGTGTCCCGATTGGAACCCCTGCGTTTATGGCAGTAAGAAAACAGTATGGTAAGTAGAAGCGGTAAATGTTTGTCTACCTCTGTAAAAAAAAGGGGGGGGGGGAATTTAAATCTCAGAACCAGATCTATAAGGCTTGACAGTGATTTGATCTAAGGAGATCGCATACCCCTTTCCCCAACGGCTCTGAAATCGTGTAAAGTGCACTTCCTTGGAAACGTGAGATCCATATCTGGGTGTGTAGGATTTAATTCTAGATTTAAATCTTAAGTTATTTTTCAAAGTCTTGACTGTGTGGAAAACCCGAGCACCAGATCTGTTTTAGAGTAAATTAATTCCCATTTTTTTTGGTTACCCTGCATCTACCATGACTAGAATATGTCATGATGTTCGGATCCAAATTCCATGTATGCTTTTGGGATGGTTGTTTCGTTTGTTCTGGATCGTGAAGAAGAAATGCAAAAATCTGAAAGATCTTTATGATCCCATCTTTATAAAATGAGTTGTTATCTCATAGGATCTATGAGAAAGCTAATTGGTTTGAAGTCCTGACTGATCTACGAGTAAAACAGCCAAGCAGAGTTGTCTACTTGTGCTTATTTCCATGTTTCCTTATTGTCTTGTAAAAGTACTGTCCTCGCAAAGGGCTGAGTTACCATTGTGGTTGAATATTTTCAATTATGGAATTTCTTCTAAGTGCGTTCTTGAATCTATTTTATACTCCTAAATGGTTAAAAATGCAAGGTTATGCCAGCTAAGAATTCCCTTTGGTTATAACATTTTCATAATTAATTACTTGGTGGTGTCTAGACAGCAGGATTTAGTGATAAGTGTATTCTTAGCCTGATTTGGGATGGGATTACAGTTTAGTAACCTAGCTGATCCTAGAGAGTTTCACTTGGACAACCTTTCCCTAGTAGATTCGTCGCCCAAGCTCGGGGGTGACTCTAGGCGGATTAATGCACGCCAGATAGAGTCAGTTGGTTGTGTGGAAGGTCGAAGTCGGACTTTCAGTCGGTCCAGTCTTTTAGCTTAGAAAATGAAGTTTAATTTTAGTTTTAATTTTTTTTGTTATTAGTATTAGTTGTTAAAGTGGCTAGCTGCATTTATAAAATGAGATTATATTTTCCTCTTGAATAGTTGAATATTTTAATGCTAAGTTGTAAAGTGCAGGGAACGAGTGTAATGAGGATGCGGATGATGAAAGTATGGTAGGGCACCATACAGTATACATATATGCATTCGATTATGAAATAGATTATTTCTATCCTAATCATCAAACTGTAATTTGTCTAACCCTGTTGTATCTTAACAGCCGCCTCGGGGATTCTTGTCCCTTCGCCTGTTGCTTGTACTTGGATCGCCTGACGAATGCTATAAGAATGATGATAGGGATTTTATTCATGCATAGTTAAAAATTTTTGATATAGATTAGTATCATTCCAAGGATTATTACATGAACAAGCATTGTATCTATCATGCCTATGTTAACTATGTCTAATGAATAACCTATGAATTGAGAAAAGATCTCCTGATTGTGATTGTATAGAATTACTGAAGTGCTTGCAGGACAAGTAGTCAAATCATCCTGCAATGACAAGAACTCAAGGTAAAAAGAACTCATGGAAATTATAAATATAATCTACATATACTTGTGTATGTCCCCTATATAATCTGGTTGTAAAATAAGTGACAAATGGAGGCAGTCAAATTAACCTCCTCGTATTCCTTGCTTGTAGTATGAAATGTGTCCTATGACTTAGTTTGGTTTAAGAGGTTTGCAAGTAACATGATGACCACATGGAAAAATAAATAATATGCATGTTATCTTTTGGGATTCCTTAAGGATGATTTTATGGTCAAACAACGTAAGAATGAGCTTAATCCAATGGGTGTGACTAAGTCTTCGTGATGTAGAGAAACTCAATTTCAATTCATTTGGGATGTCACAATCTAAGTGTCCCTGACATTGATGTTGTTGGTATATTACTTTTTTTTTATTTGTCCTCATGGTGAGGAAGTTGTAGAAAGTCTTGTTATGTTTGAATTGAATCTAAGAATGGTTGTGTAGGAAAGATTGCTCCTTAATCCTTAATTATGTATAGGAAGGTAATGCTTTAAAAAAAAAGATAATTGGAAAGATGTTAGTGTTATCTTACTAATTTAAGGTATGCAACGTAAGCCGTCTTTAGGGCACTATGATGATGACATATTGTTGTGAATTGCGTTAAAGAAAATTCTCAAATGATTGTTTACAATGTGCATGAATCTTCTTAACAAGGTTGCTCCTAACAGATTTGACTCCTCTGTAGTAATAATGTAAACATAAAAACAAAAATCTCGGCACACATTGGCACCAAGGTCTATGAGGGGCACTACATATGGTATCAGAGCAAAGGTCAAAACACTCGGGCCTATTTGGGCTCAAAAATGATTCTACCTCTTTTTGTTTTTGTAAATTGACGATCAAGTTGGCTTGAGATAACAGGAATCGACGGACTCATGTTGATCTAAAACACAAGTACTCTAAAGCGCAGCAACTTCAAGTAATTATGTATTGGTTGACCTTGTAGTTATGCAGGAATAGCCTGTCCACTTCAAGGTGAGGCCCAACAAGGTAAGTATAGAGGTATGTTGATATTTTGTTTATTTTGAAGATATTTTTTCCTTTTATCCACGATTAAGACAAACGTAACCTCTCCTTTTGAGTTGCACAATTTTTTTTTTGTAAAGGCATGGAAGTCTGCATAAATGTGCACAAGACAAATAAATTTATTTTGAGAAGCAACCTTTAGGGCTTACATTCATAGATTGGATTGGCTGCTAATGAACTGATACGTATTGGTAAGGAAAAGGTGAATAGGATTCTAAAAGTTTTGTACCTTTTGTTTGCTATTGAGCAACGAATAGAATTGTATAATGAACTGATACATATTGGTAAGGAACTGCTGAATAGGGATTTAATGTTCTGTATCTTCTGTTTGCCAATTAGCAAGAAATAAAAAGGTGACTTATAAGGAAATGTTTCTAGTCCTTTAGAAGTCCCATCTTGTCATGTAAAGTAAGAAAAAGTTTGACTTTACACCATTATTAGGGGACAAGGTAGCTATCAATGAATTTTGATGAATAGATCATTTAAAAGAGTGCATATTTTCCAAAATCCTAACAAGTGTAGCTAAATTCATTATGTGCAAATCTAACTGAGAACATAAGTGATGCTGAAAGGATGACTATATTAAAAATGCATATTGTTAGGATTATGCAGGTATACAAAAATATGCCAAATGAATGTTAGTAGTAAGGCACAACTGCTAACACCTTTATGAACAAATTGTTGTTAACTAAGAACAATTGTTTTGGTTGGGACAATGGATTCATGGGAACTTCTCAAGTTTTGGGTCCATAAAAACAACAGGAACAGACCCTTGATGCTTCCCCTACAGGTGCACACAGCAATAGCATTTGAGCTTGCGACCTAAATGAACATAAACATGAGGTAAAAACTTATCCTGGAATTACTATCGCTTTGCTTAAGAAATAATGGTGAATGAGGATATAAGATGCTATGTTGTGATCTGTTATAAAGTAGAATATGGTTTTCTTAAAGAATCTCCAATTAGATTCCATTAAATATTGAATGATTGCTAAGTGAATGCAGAAACCAGATGGAAAAATGGTGGTTAGATGCAATATCGGGCATGCAAGAGAAGCCTAGGAAATCAGGTTGTGCAAACATAGAGACTATTGATCTCTCATACATAATCACAAGGTATGAAACAAATCTTTCAAGGACATGAAAGTAGATTTGCTTATGAACTTGGGCTACAGTGCAACCTTATGACATAAAAATAAAATAAAAATAAAGATAAAAATAAATCATGATAAACAAAATAAAAGAAGATTCTAAATATTAACACATTGCACACACAAAAATAGCGAATCAAAAAGCAAAAATATAGGAATGGAATTTAAGAATAGTTAAGTAAAGAAATCCTAAATGAGAAGATTGGATATGGGATGCTTTTTACCCTAATGTTGGACGGATAAAGGCAGAGGCGGATGGTGGCTGTAGAGAGTTTGGTTCATCAGGTGTGGACAGGGTTGGGAGGCCCTTAGTGATTCTACACACTCTGAACATGCTTGGGTTAGCACATATTTTCCATGTGGCAGGTTGAAAAGCGAGAGAGGCTTTTACCTGCAAGAGGCATGCTGCTGTGAGGGTAGGCCGCGGAATCAGTCACTCACGAGGATTAACTGAGGGGCGCGCAATGAGGTGTTGACCTCATTCCTTAGTAACCATGAGTCTCTCTACAGCGTGGATTGGACTGAGTTAACATGGTCTCAGCCATCGCACTAACTCCCCACCACGGAAAGTGGGATATTTGAAGGGCATGAAGACGATCATGGCACCCTTGATATCACCTAGAGAAACAAAAGAAATTATTAAACTATAAGGTTGTAAATAAGTAATAACTAAACAATAAACTTATGACTTGAAAATAAAGTAATGGAAAGGTATGTGCAATACAGGTAAAATGGTATCTATATGTTTCCTTATTGGCAATATAACTGACATGTTATGAAAATTGTATGGTGTTAGATTCCTGAGTTTTACATTGTTAACAATGTCGATGTAGTAGACATGCATATATATGCTTCAAATTGCAGGTTGGGTGACCTAATCCCACTTGTCAAGAGGGATCAAAGAATATAAAAGCAGGCGTTAAGAACCTGAAGAAGAAAAAGAGACAAGGCTGGGAAAATTGGTAACACTGAGGACGGTGTTAATTCAAGGGGGAGAGGATGTAACACCCCTCGCCACCTCGACCTAGAGCTCACAGTGTAAGTAAGCATCACTGTAAGTATCCACTATAAACCTCTGTCAAGCTATGGTTATAAAATTGATAGGGTTAACGACTGAAAGCTTCGAACGACTAAAAAGACATTTGGCGACGAATCCACTAGGGGGAGGGGGCATTCAAGAAAGTAGAACTTAGCAACTTGATATAAGTCATCAGAATACTTGTAAGTGCTAAATAAAATAGAGAGTTGTGTTTACATATTAACGTGATAGCCTGTTGTGCATAGATTGGAATCGATTGAGAAACAATGCTTTACTTATTAAAGAGAACAAGAAACATGCAATTGTTGAAGTATGGTGGGTTAGCGCCTTTATTATTTTCCATGATACCGATTCCACCATGCTAGGTAATGGATATTTTGTACTCTAAATATTTCAAAAGAGAAAGGGAGTTGGCACTAACATGTAACTATAGAGCATAAGAGAAAAGGTTAATATAAGCAAAATGGAAAAAGTTAAAGGTATAAGACCTATTATATTAACCCTCAATATAAAGGAAAGGCTAATATAATCAAAGGTTAGAATAAATTTAAGAAAAAAAAAAGATGCTTTATAATAAAGTGAAAATTGATATCTAATACTTTCATATTAACCTTGATGCGATCTTAATCTCTTGGTATAGAGGAAAGGTTAATAGGTTTTAAAAGAGAAAAAGGAAATATAGTTTAAAGGGCTAAGTTAAAAGGTTAAAATAATAATAATAATAATAATAATAATAATAATAATTAAAAGAGAAACTTTTGTGATAAAGGAAAAAAAATGATTGAACGCAAAGATGTGAATGTAAGATATACAAAATTATGGTTAAGCAAATATTAAACATGAAATTTATAATCCCACATGCATTGGGAGTGAACAAGATGAGAGCACTACGATATTCTTAAAGGAGTAAACTATCCGAGGAAGGAGCGATTGGAAAGGCAATCATTGGGAAGTCACCGCGCCCTACAAGAGGAATTGCAGGTGACAGGCCTTGGTAAGAAGCCGAATCTAATTCCAGAGGGGGCGAGATCTGCCAGCTATTGCTCCGAACAGATGGATAATGGTAATTGTTCTTGCCTTGTCATAGTTTACTACTGTCCTTTTCGGTTGTTATTGGCATGCTGCGAGCTATGTTGTTCTGTTTCCTAATACAACCGATTGGGTTTTAAATTATTTTGTAATTGTTTTCTTTTAAGACAGACCCGATTTGGGTGAAATGACCCTATGGCCATTATAACGTTTTTGTGGAAACCAGTTTCCCTTCCAGCGATTTCGGATAATGCCGACCCGATCCTTAAGGGAGTTTCATATTTCCTTGATATGGTAATTGTTTAACCAAAGAACTAATCCTCTGTTTGGCGATTTGTATTAAACCCGATTGTTAAAATAACATGTGTCTTAGCAAAGATCTAAATCGTAAGTTGCAAATCCTTGCGTGCGATCTGGAGATCTAAGAAACTTGCATTCTAGGAATCTGATCTAGCATATATCTTTCCATTTTATGCATTGATGCATGTATAAAATATAATTTATTCCTTTTGTTTTCCACGACCTGCATTTTAAGGTTTATATTTTATGGATATGCTCTAAACCCGTATTGTGTGGCCCGATTGGAACCCCTGCGTTTATGGCAATAAGAAAACAGTATGGTAAGTAGAAGCGGTAAATGTTTGTCTACCTCTGTAAAAAAAAGGGGGGGGGGAATTTAAATCTGAGAACCAGATCTATAAGGCTTGACAGTGATTTGATCTAAGGAGATCGCATACCCCTTTCCCCAATGGCTTTGAAATTGTGTAAAGTGCACTTCCTTGGAAACGTGAGATCCATATCTGGGTGTGCAGGATTTAATTCTAGATTTAAATCTTAAGTTATTTTTCAAAGTCTTGACTGTGTGGAAAACCCGAGCACCAGATCTGTTTTAGAGTAACTTAATTCCCATTTTTTTTTGGTTACCCTGCATCTACCATGACTAGAATATGTCATGATGTTCGGATCCAAAGTCCATGTATGCTTTTGGGATGGTTGTTTCGTTTGTTCTGGATCGTGAAGAAGAAATGAAAAAATCTGAAAGATCTTTATGATCCCATCTTTATAAAATGAGTTGTTATCTCATAGGATCTATGAGAAAGCTAATTGGTTCGAAGTCCTGACTGATCTACGAGTAAAACAGCCAAGCAGAGTTGTCTACTTGTGCTTATTTCCATGTTTCCTTGTTGTCTTGTAAAAGTACTGTCCTCGCAAAGGGCTGAGTTACCATTGTGGTTGAATATTTTCAATTATGGAATTTCTTCTAAGTGCGTTCTTGAATCTATTTTATACTCCTAAATGGTTAAAAATGCAAGGTTATGCCAGCTAAGAATTCCCTTTGGTTATAACATTTTCATAATTAATTACTTGGTGGTGTCTAGACAGCAGGATTCAGTGATAAGTGTATTCTTAGCCTGATTTTGGATGGGATTACAGTTTAGTAACCTAGCTGATCCTAGAGAGTTTCGCTTGGACAACCTTTCCCTAGTAGATTCATCGCCCAAGCTCGGGGGTGACTCTAGGTGGATTAATGCACGCCAGATAGAGTCAGTTGGTTGGGTGGAAGGTCGAAGTCTGACTTTCAGTCGGTCCAGTCTTTTAGCTTAGAAAATGAAGTTTAATTTTAGTTTTAATTTTTTTTGTTATTAGTAATAGTTGTTAAAGTGGCTAGCTGCATTTATAAAATGAGATTATATTTTCCTCTTGAATAGTTGAATATTTTAATGCTAAGTTGTAAAGTGCAGGGAAGGAGTGTAATGAGGATGCGGATGATGAAAGTATGGTAGGGCACCATACAATATACATATATGCATTCGATTATGAAAGAGATTATTTATATCCTAATCATCAAACTATAATTTGTCTAACCCTGGTGTATCTTAACAGCCGCCTCGGGGATTCTTGTCCCTTTGCCCGTTGCTTGTACTTGGATCGCTCGACGAATGCTATAAGAATGGTGATAGGGATTTTATTCATGCATAGTTAAAATTTGTTGATATAGATTAGTATCATTCCAAGGATTATTACATGAACAAGCATTATATCTATCATGCCTATGTTAACTATGTCTAATGAATAACCTATGAATTGAGAAAAGATCTCCTGATTGTGATTGTATAGAATTACTGAAGTGCTTGCAGGACAAGTAGTCGAATCATCCTGCAATGACAAGAACTCAAGGTAAAAAGAACTCATGGAAATTATAAATATAATCTACATATACTTGTGTATGTCCCCTATATAATCTAGTTTTAAAATAAGTGACAAATGGAGGCAGTCAAATTGACCTCCTCGTATTCCTTGCTTGTAGTATGAAATGTGTCCTATGACTTAGTTTGGTTTAAGAGGTTTGCAAGTAACATGATGACCACATGGAAAAAGAAATAATATGCATGTTATCTTTTGGCATTCCTTAAGGATGATTTTATGGTCAAACAATGTAAGAATGAGCTTAATCCAATGGGTGTGACTAAGTCTTCGTGATGTAGAGAAACTCAATTTCAATTCATTTGGGATGTCACAATCTAAGTGTCCCTGACATTGATGCTGTTGGTATATTACTTTTTTTTTATTTGTCCTCATGGTGAGGAAGTTGTAGAAAGTCTTATTATGTTTGAATTGAATCTAAGAATGGTTGTGTAGGAAAGATTGCTCCTTAATCCTTAATTATGTATAGGAAGGTAATGCTTTAAAAAAATATATAATTGGAAAGATGTTACTGTTATCTTACTAATTTAAGGTATGCAACGTAAGCCATCTTTAGGGCACTATGATGATGACATGTTGTGAATTGCGTTAAAGAAAATTCTCAAATGATTGTTTACAATGTGCATGAATCTTCTTAACAAGGTTTCTCCTAACTGATTTGACTCCTCTGTAGTAATAATGTAAACGTAAAAACAAAAATCTCTGCACACATTGGCACCGAGGTCTATGAGGGGCACTACAGTATCTGTGTCTACTTCTATTTCATAAAATTATTTTTTTATACTTGTAACTCATAAATCCTTAGTTTCTTTGTTGTACTGAAGGTACATATCTTCTAGGTATATGGTATATTGGTTTCTAGTTGAGTGACACTAACAAATATAATTAACTAAACCTATTGAGTTCATAAACCTTGGCTTTTAGTTCTATGCCTAAAATGTGTGAACCATATTTTTTAGGTTTGTGGTTTGTATTTCATGAAACCATAGCTATGTTGTAGTGCAGGTACATATCTTCTAGGTATATGGTCCACTATTTTCTAGTTGGGTGAGACTAACAAATATAATGATATAAACCTAATGAGTTCATAAACCCTAGTTTGTAGATCTATGTCTAAATTTGTGAATCGTAGCTTTTAAGTTTGTGGTTTATAGTTCAAGAAACCCTATATTTATTGAAATTTGTTCTAATAGATTAGGTATATGGTCTAAGTTTATTTACGTAAGTATATGGTCCTAATTTGTATATGTATGTGTAAATTTGTAATCCTTATTTTTTAGGTTTGTGGTTTATAGTTCATGAAACCCTAGTTTTTTTTTTCTATTTATGCATGTAGCTTAGGTAATGGTTTAAGTATTTCTACATAAGTGAGACTAACATAGCACATGATATCTATGTATGTGAATTTCTACTTCATAAAACCCTAGTTTGTAGTTATATGTGTAAATATATAAATCATAGTTTTTGGGTTTATGGTTTGTAGTTCATGAAACCCTAGTTTTTTTTCTAGTTTCTCTTGTAGCTTAGGTATATGTTCTAAGTGGTTCTACATAAGAGAGACTAAAATAATACATCATATATATGTATGTTAATTTCTCTCAATCTATGAAACCCTAATGGACTATATACTTGTAATTCATGTATAAATTTTTACTTCTAATTCATACAATTATGTGTTTCTACTTGTAATTCAAGAAACTCCAATTTCTTTGTTGTAGTGTAGGTACATAGCTTCTAGGTATATGGTCTATTGGTTTCTAGGTAATGGCATGCCATGATACCAACAAATTCGGTGGTTCATCGATCCGACCTCCGATTGCAGAGTTATATTGAGTTGAAAGTCGCATGAAAATGTCATTCAGGGACACTTGGTGACTCTCGGCCTGGGAGCGAAAAACCAAATGAAGCAGCAAGATTGCATGTCATTGGCTTTGATAAGTGTGTATGGGAAATTTTGATATGGGAACACTACCAATATTTCCATGGTGGAGGGTTTTGTAGAGTTGACCCACCAATGCGAGAGTTGCATTGAAGGAAACTAAGCAAAACCCTAGTTTAAGAAACTGATGCACAATGAAATCACTGGTCTATCAAAATGTGGTGGAGAGGCCCCCTAGAGGTAATGGCATGCTAAGAGACAAATGGATTCGATGGTTCATCGATCTGACCTCTGGTTTCTGAGTTATGTCAAGTTGAAAGTCACATAAAAATGTCGTTCAGGGACACAAAGTGACTCTCTGTCCAAGAGAAAAAAACCAAACGGAGTAGAAAGATTGCATGCCGTTGGCTCTGAAAAGTGTGGATGGGAAAATCCAATATTGGAACACTGCCAAGAATAGCATGGTGGAGGGTTTTGCAAAGTTGACCCACCAATGTGAGATTTTCATTGAAGGAAACTGAGAAAAACCCTAGTTTACGAAATTGATGCACAATGAAGTCGTTGGGCCATGAAAACATGGTGGAGAGATCCCCCTAAAGGTAATGACATTCCAAGAGACCAATGGAGTCGATGATTCATCGATTCAACCTATGGTTTCTGAGTTATGTCGATTTGAAAGTCACATGGAAATGTCGTTCAGGTACAGTTTGTGACTCTCGCTTCGAGAGCAAAAACCCAAATGGAGCTGCAAGATTTCATTTCATTGGCTCCAAAAAGTGTGTATGGGAAATGTCGATATGGGAACACTAACAAGACTAGAATGGCAGAGGTTTTTTCATAGTTGACCCACCAATGCGAGAGTTCCATTGAAGGAAATTGAGAAAAACCCTAGTTTACAAAATTTATTCACATTGAAGTAACTAGGCCACAAAAACATGGTGGAGAGGGACCCCTAGAGGTAATGGCATTATAGGAGACCAATGAATTCAATGGTTCATCGATCCGACCTCCGGCTATTGAGTTATGTCGAGTTGAAAGTCGCATGAAAATGGGGTCCATTCAACCCTGGAAACGGTGCACCGGCCTACAAAACCTTGTGTCTGGAGGCCGGGGGTGGATTTCCCATGGTGACCATGCCCAAACAAACCTTAAAGATCCATGGAATCGTAAATTATATCCCAATTTCATTTTTGGACCCCCGATCTTAAATTGGCCCAGGCGTCCCTAGATGACTTTTGCAGGCCTACTGCAACTCGCCCTTAGAAAGTTGATCGAGGCTCCGATAGATGAATCATCAATTCCATTGGGATCGTGACATAGTATTATGGCCAAGGTGTCCTCCCCCTCGACTCCACATAGCCTGGGCATGCCTCCAGGCTAGATTTGCAAACTAGGATTTCACCCCAGTGGGGTCCATGCAACCCTGGAAACAGTGCACCGACCCTGCAAAACCCTATGTCGAGCAGATGAGGGAAGCCTTCCCATGGCTTCCATGCCCAAACACATTTGTAGAAGTTGACGGATTTAGAAATCATTGCATTATTTGGTTTTTGGAGCTCGGTCTTGAATTGGCCCAGGCATCCTTGAACGGCTTTTGCAATCCTATTGCAACTCACCATAAAACATTCAATGAGGTTCCAATAAAAGAACTCTCAGTTCTATTAGGATCATGGAATGGGATTATAGCCAGGGTGGCCTCCCACAACTCTACACGGCCCGACCATGCCTTCAGGCCAAATTTTGCAAACTAGGGTTTCACCCCAGTGGGGTCCATGCAACCCTGGAAATGGTGCATCGACCCTACAAAAACCTCTGCCAAGAAGTTGGAGGTGGCCTTCCCATGAATTCGATTCCCAAACACACCTTCATAAGACAACGGATTCAAAAATCACCACCGATTTTGGGCTTTGGACCCCGACCTTGAATTGGCCCAGGCGTCCTTGAGCGGCTTTTGCAGGCCTACTGCAACTTTCCATAGAACATTGATCAGGGCTCCGATTGAAGAACCATTGGTTTTGTTGGGATCATGGCATGGGATTATGGCCAAGGTGGCCTCACAGCGACTGCGCATGGGCCGGGAATTCCTCTAGCCTAGATTATGAAAACTAGGGTTTCTCCCTAGTGGGGTCCATGCAACCCTCACAACGGTGTACCGACCCTGCCCATGCCCCATTATGCATGTGAAATACATTGTGAAATTTGAAGGAGTAGTGGTTAACATATCTAAATAGTCATCTCATAGAAGTTGTCGAACGTTTAGGGTAGGAGTGGTTGAACCTTAAGCTAGTGTGGTAGTGTAAGAGGAGTGTAAGTGCAATTACCCAATCTCATTCAATATAGCCATTTGGATCCTCTCTATTGCTAATTGTCTCCATCAATCTCTCATGATATGAATGAGGAAAGAAGTAGCGTACCTTGGTTGAGTTCTTGTTTGACATTTTATGTAGATGGATGTTCATGCCAACAATCAATTTTGTGAAGTGACAAATCACAGAACCTCGTTGGTAATCCACGAATACATGCCCACTAGTTCTTCTTGATTTCCCATGTAGTGTAAGATATTCACCCTTAACCACCATCAAGCCAATTATAGGAAATTCATTTCCTTCATCATCAATCAATGATCTGTTCAAGATTTTCTTACCTCAAATGCATGGTGCCAGCCAATAATCTGTGCCCCATTCATTGTCTTTCATGGAAACAACTACATATATGTGTCGTGGCTGTATAAGATCTGAGATATGGTCATAGTCTGTCGAAATCATTGACTATCCCTCATCTAAGTGGGTTGTTTCAATGAATACACATGGGTCTACTACAAGTGACACACGATCCCAATCATCAAGCCAATCTATGCATTCACATTCATCCCATTCACCACTTCTACAAGGGTTGCAAAAGCAAGCAAGATTCTGTGTCCATATTTCAAATAGGGGGTTGTTTGAGCTTTGAACCAAATGAAACCCACGTGTTCTTGTACGGTGCCGCAACTATAGGAACAAGATCGATCTATGTCAACTACTTGCCAAAAATTCCTAACTTCCTTTCCTGCCCATGTTGATGTATGTTGCACTTTAGTTCGGTCTGACATTGTTGCAGAGCACCATTGAACCATGGATTTTGCATCTTTGATATGGGAGTTTCTGGTAAACCTCATATTCTCCTTTCATAGTGCGGTCTTGATGCATGCACCAGGCCCTACATGCTCACCTTTGTCGTTCCTGGTCTCAAAGTAGTTCCATATGTGTGACACATTGTAAGTCTCATGCAACATATTCATCCATTGGAAGACTCAGGAATTTTTTAACTGGCCCGCACAACCATCTAACCATATCCAAGGTTGATCCATCTGTATATATCCCTCCTTTCGATCATCATAGAAAATTCAAAAACAATGTTGCACATAATGCAAATCATGGCATCTGTCATCACTTATGTAAAATTTTATCTCCTTCTGTATTATCCTATTGTTAATGCTACTCTCAGCGCCATGCCTACATGTAATATGCACCATGATGCTGACTTGGTCGGAATGGTAGTATTGACTCTTAATTTCATTTTGTTGTTGAAGGGTGTAGTTTTATGCAAAATACACAATTGACAATATGGTCCCAATGGGAAAGTTGTCCATACATTGTTTGTACTACTCATCCTTCCATCACGCTACATGCACTTGCTGAACATACTACTCTATTTTCTTGTAGAACTTCATCAAAAAATCACATACCTATACCTGTTTCCATGAAAACAAGGGGCGTATTAGAATGTGACCTTTAAAGAATGTATATGTAGAAACTAAACATGTAAGAAGAAAAACATGCAATAATCATTTGCACCTATGACTTCACCAATGCAATCTTTTTACTTTCCTTCGCACTATCTGATTGATAGGTTATGTACTCGAAGCTCTGTATCTCCATGATCATACTGCCAAATTGATGCTCATAGCTTCCATAAATGAAATGGTTCAAAAGAGAAAACCCACTACACCTGGAACAATTCCCATATAGACATGATTTTCCATAGTATTTTTGTACTTCATGCCTTGGACACATGACGCTACCGATAAAATATATCAACGCATTCGGTGGTATTAGGGATTCATTGCAGCCCTGCTCAATGTTAGTATGTAAATCACAAAATATATGTTTATACGTGTCATAAAAATATTCATATTATACATGGTATCTATAACAGCATGTGTTCATATCAATGCATATGCAAACGTACCATGGTTTACATTTCTCAAAGGACCTTTGGCCCAGGTTCAATTGTGTGTGCTCATTTCTGAATCTCTCATAGAGTTCATCCTATGTCGTGTCAAGGAAGTGTTTGACATGGGGTTCAAGTTCAATAGAACCTTTTCTCTGCTTTAGCACATCTCTTTGGTTATATGAAGGTATGGTATGATCATTCCAGAACTTTTGTACTAAGTCCTTAACAACATCAATTAGCTTCATATCTCAACGAGGCAACCTGGCGAAAAAATCCCAACAATATTTTCCACCCAGAGTCTGAACATTTTCTCTTATAATAGAGTACTTCTAAATAGTTGTTCTATTTAATTTAATTATGTGAGAAGTGTGTGACAGGAGGCAAAATTTCCATGTGGACTTGCTTACAACTGATTCTGATAACACACGATGAGCCGCACAAATATCTTTAGTATGAGACATCTTCCCAATCACATTAAAAGCATATTGGAGATTTCTAACAATATGATTGTTATACTCTGAAATTCTAACCATCTTTATGCCCAGAATTTTCCTAACAACAACTAAACAATTTGACTTTAACAAACATAATAATAATTTACATTTACCTACATCACCTTTGGATTCAAAATATTCCTCCATTAATTTTCTACATTGCCAGTCGATAGTGTGTTTGGGAAAATTACCTTCAAGGCCTGACATACAAATTCCATCCACATGGATATGTCTAGGAGTCCTTTTTCTTGCACTAGACAATCGAGGTAGGGAAGGTGTACATGAGATATGAATCCCAGAGCTTCTTTTTTGTGGTTCTTCATTCACATGTTGGTCCATCTTGGGAGTGTGCTTGACATGGTTGTGGTCTTCTTGGAGAGATTGCAAATTAATCATTGCTCCTACATCCAATGCTTGATACTAAGAATCTCTCAATATATCTATGTCTTGAAGAGATTCAACATGTCTCGTTGATGGATTGTTGGTTGGAGACTGTGTCGATGTTGGAATTTGAGTTGGGTCCATTGGACGCAACCACTTCACCCATGGTTCTGAACTAGAGGTTGTTTTGTCATCAACTGTGTTAGGATTGATCATAGTATCAATGGAAATGTATGGCCCATGTCTCACTCTTTCCATTGACAACCTGACCTTTTCTCTTACCTCATTTTCCTTTTCAATGGGCATATTCCTTCTAGTTTTTATTACTCTGTTAAATGAGTTTCCCATCTCTAAAATTTTCTTTATCAAAACTATGAGGTCTACCCTTGCATAAGAAGCAAAAAATAAGGTATTAGTTCCATTATACAAGAAACATGACGCGTTACAACATAATTAACTAAAATACATATATGTTAGTTTGGAAATTATAGGCATTGATACATAAACACTAATTAAAGGTTTCTCTTTATGTTCAAACTAAATTTTCATTTCTATACTCTATTTGAGTCAAGTAAAGAGAGTCAAGTTTGTAGGTATTACAGCTATAGGATTATGACTTCCTTTGTGTTCAAAAAGTAGTGTAAGTCACAATAAGACAAGTAAAATATTCTTCATTTCCAACACCTTTGGACGAGATGACATTACACATAATATGCCACATTAGTTGTGAGGGAAGACACAAGTTGGTGTTTGGATGTCTTGGGAACAAATTGAATAAATTACACTCATTAAGTTACACTAACTAAAGAGAACAAATTGATTAATTACACAATGAGGAGGTTGCAAATCCCTCGAATGAAGGAGAAATCATTGAGGTAGAGGCATCTCTATCAAGCTCAAAGGCATGTTATGATAAATGTAGCATGAAGAGGAGAGCATGAACAAGTTGGTGATATATTCAATATGGACCCTTTCCCATTATTGCTTCTAAGGTTTCATACAAATTGAAGAGTCCCAAGCAAGAACCTCATCTATTCCATCCTTATGGGCAATCAAAATATATTCATGTGCAAATCATTATTGTTCCACATTGCATACTTCATCTTGTATACAAAATATGGACAACTTGGTGAACTATTCAATATGGACCCTCTCCCTTGATTACTTCAAAGGTTTTTTTTCAAATTGAAGAGTCTCAAGAGATAAATTCATCTATGCCATCATTGTGTGAAATCAAAATATATTCATGTGCAAATCATTATTAGTTAACATTGCATACTTCATCTTGTATGGAGAATATGAGACTTGTTTAGATGTGAAGTTGGGGATTCTTCTTGTGAAATTAATTGTTGTCTATGAAAGAGATATGGTTGTAGGAATATGATAAAACATAAATCAATGAAATGATCTCAAATATTTTGAATGAAAACAATTATTTACAATTCACCCTACCTATTCAAGATGATCTCTTCTTGCAATGAAAACTTGTAGTTTGAATGTATCCGCTAACTTCCAAGACCATTGAAGATGTTTGTTAGATTCCAAGAGTGATCTTCTATCCAATAGATCAAAGAGTTTCCAATTAATGATTGAGTGTGAGCCAAATTGCAAATCTTAGGAGCAAAAAACACGCGAACAGTAGTAGAAAACCCAGGAAAGAATATCTCTATTTTTTTTAACTAGCAACAGGCACTTGCACACGTGTCTAGGAGCACACACGCATGGCTATGCATATGCGCATAAACATGCATGCGCGCTGCTGCCTAAAATTTACAAAATTAACTCACTAATGTTTATCCCATTTAATGACTAGCGTTGTTCAACAATGTCTTGGTATTCACACATGTACACGTATTTTTACAATATAGTCTTCACCACTACTATATTCTTAGGCCCATGGGTTCCATTATGAGGTCTTAGGATCCTTACCTATGGCTAGTGGAGGGTAAGGGAGGCCTCCAACACTGACCAAGGATGGGTGTTAAGGTTTAACAAAGGTTTAGTTGCGACCATGATAAATAACACATGGCCTCAAACCCTAGAACGATAGTAGCAATAGTGGCGACCATGGTCACGATAGTAGTGATAGTGGCGACCATGGTCAATAACACATGGTAAATAACACCATTGTCAATAACACATGACCTCAATACCTTGGTCAATAACATATTGATGGCGCTCCAGTAGCCCTCTAAAATTTATATCATTACTAAAAAGCATACAATGGATTTGATCATCCTGTACATGGTCATTTGAGGTACAACATGTTCGATCGTTATGGGAAAGGATGGGTGACATGTTCTATGTGTGTGTTTGTGTGTGAGAGAGAGAGAGAGAGAGAGAGATAGAGAGAAAGAGAGAGAGAGACGAGGAGGGTTAATGAGAGATATAGAGAGTGGGAGGTGGGGTAGAGCAAAATCATTTGGGCCTTAGGATATAAATGAGGTAGCATGATGTGTTCTATGTGTGTGTGAGAGAGAGAGAGAAAGAGAGTAGAGATATGGAGAGTAGGGGGGGTAGAGCAAGATCATTAGGGCCTTGGACGACAAACACCACTTCTAGGGCTCAATCACCGTGAGAAACTGCTCTAATGTGTAAAACATCATGATATTGTTGAACATTCTAATGTGTATGAGCCTTCAACAAGTCCTTGAACCAACACATGAGCCCATTGTACGAGTTCTTTGTAGGTATTTAAATAGGATATGGGTGTCATGAGTAGGGTTTTATGAATTATAGAGACAAAAGGTTTATAAAATAATGATAGAGAGTGAAATGGCAAAGGATTGTTAGAGAAAGGGGGGGGAGGTGAGAGAGAGAGAGAGAGAGAGAGTTAGGATGATGTGTTATTTGTGTGTGTGTGTGTGTGTG
>LPNX010149516.1:0-13457 GCA_001517045.1 Pseudotsuga menziesii
TCGGGTGGGGGACTGTGTGTTTTTATTTTTTTTTTTAAATTTCCAAAACGCGTGCGCGTTTTAGAACTACAAAACGCGTACGCGTTTTGATGTTCTATAATGCGAGCGCGTTTTGGTTACCTAGCCTACATGTCTGCTGACATGTCAGGCTCGGATTTACAATTCCAAGCGCTATGGAAGAGGAGCGCGTTCTTTTTTCTATGTAACATGAGCGTGTTCCTAAAAAGTGAGGTTGCATCTAAAAGGTCCCTCATCTTCTTGCACACACCCTATTATAGAGCTACATTGCCGAGGCAGTTACTATCTTGTATAAAAACAAGTTTGAGAAAAGTATGCATGTTTATGGAAAAAGGGGGTGTTTCCTCAAATCGCTTTTAGTGGCCAAAACGAAACAACGCCCGCTGCTAGTAACCACTTATTCTCTCATTATTTTTGGAAAAAAATGTGTGAGAGTCACACATATCCCGGTTGTATCCTCTGAATATTTGCATAATTATATTATAGAAAGTATTGCATATGTTTGGAAAGGGAGGGATTACCGCCGTTGTAGAGATATTAATTAATGGATTTTTACCCCCGATGACCTCCTCGAAATCCGCCGAACAACTAATTTCATGGGATTCCTTTTGCAAGAGATTATAGAGGCTAGTAAAAGCCGTTACCGAGGGAGTGGAGTGCATTAATTACCGCGGCGTGATTTTCTGAGAGAATCGCTGCGCTTGCCAAGGGGGAAGTATCACTACGATTGCATAGAGGGCATAGAGCGCATCACTGCGATTGCATATAGGGTATCAATGCGATTGCATAGATTGCATAGAGCGCATCACCGCGATTGCGTATAGGGTATCACTACGATTGCATAGAGTGCATCACTGCGATTGCATAGAGCGCATCACTGCGATAGCATATAGGGTATCACTGCGATTGCATAGATAGCATAGAGCGCATCACTGTGATTGCATATAGGGTATCGCTACGATTGCAGAGAGCGCATCAGTGCGATTGCATAGATGGCATAGAAAGCACCACTGAGATTGCATATAGAGTATCACTGCGATTGCATAGATTGCATATAGAGTATCACTGCAATTGCATAGATTGCATAGAGAGCATGAGTGCGATTGCATATAGAGTATCACTACAATTACATAGATTGCATATAGAGCATCACTCCGATTCCATGAATAGTTTAACTTTGCGTTTTCATGGAGTGTTTTCTCTGCGATTCCATGAGGAGAGTTTACCTCTCGGTTTTCATGGAGTTTTTTTCTTTGCTGTTCGATGAAGAGTTTATCTCTATGTTTTCATGTAGTGTTTTTCTCTGCAATTCCTTGAAGAGTTTACCTCTGTGTTTTCATGGAGTGTTTTCTCTGCGATTCCATGAAGAGAGTTTACCTTTGCGTTTCCATGGAGTGTTTTTCTCTGCGATTCCATGAAGAGTTTATCTCTGCGTTTTCATGGAGTGCTTTTCTTTGCGATTCCTTGAAGAATTTATCTCTGCGTTTTCATGGAGTGTTTTATCTCTCCGATTCCATGAAGAGTTTACCTCAGCGTTTTCATGGAGAGTTTTATTTGCGATTTCATGAAGATTTTTATCTCTGCGATTTCATGAGGAGTTGATCTCTGCGCTGTCCATAGGAGCTGATCCATGTGCTCACAATAGGGAAGTGATCTTTGCGATTTAAGAAAACTGAACGCAGTACATTTTCAAAATTGTGGGTTCTCGTAAGTATAGGTTATCTATTGTTTTGACTTACTCGTGTTCTAGATATATTCATGCACATTGTGAATAGATTTAAATGCTGATTGTTTGTTTCATTTACCAAGGTTTGGTATGCGTGCGATCTAAGATGTTTTTTTTACATCAGGTTTTGGATCCGACGCATGCACTTGGATCGAACATATGTTTTAGCAGTAGATCTAAACATTGAATGTTGTTAGCTTTGATATTCGATCTAATTCCTATGAACCGAATGCTCTAGAATTTATTTTAGATCAAAGGCTGCTACTTAGTCTAGTATACCGTCTATGTGTGTGACTGAAACGGTCAGAGTTTGATTCCAACATCCGCTTGCTTAAACCCCAAGCCTACCATTTAGCATATTATACCTTATGTGCGTGATTGGAGTAGGTACTCGTGAGGGAATGCGGTCGCGTTTTTATTAAACTATGTTAACATAATATCCAATTGCCGGATTTACTATATTCTTGCACTGTAATTTTTTCTGTACACTTCTTTGGAAAAAGATGAAATCCTAAGTTACAAGTAGTTGTTGAGTGAATTCAGTGATTAGGTCCCTTGACAGAATTATTAATCGTTTGTTCTGTTTATGTGGCCCGGCATTATTGAGTAAAAGTAGGATTGGATGCCTAAATGTTGTTAGGAAAACTGAATGGAACTTATTATAATTTGATGAAATTCATATTGTAGTTTGATCTTAGGAATGAATAGATTTTATCCTCTCATGTGAGAGAGTCCATGTGAAAAAAATTGAAAGAAAGTATGGCAACGATGTCGTTGCAGATGTGCAACCTTTCTAATAAAATAAATGCCGCATGATGCGATATTTTGGTGGACGTAACCCCGAGTTTGGGGTGAACCACATACTCCGGTGTCTCTTTCATGTTTCCGCCTCATGTTGTTATCTTAGTTGAATATGGGTGTCTCTCTTTGTTGTGTCCAAACGTTTCACTTTCTTCATGTTGTTTCTGCACATATGATCCTGTTTTGCAAATGACTCTAGTACTGTAAAGGATGATCAAGTTCGTTGGCCGTTACCCGTCTCTCATAAATTTTCACCGAAACTTTAGTAACCTCCTTCTCATCTTTATTCAAGTTCATGCTTGTTGGATAACATTATTTTAGGCATTTTCGTGATGATTCATATTGCCAATTAGCTTAATACTATCTCTAAAACCGCAAATGGACATCTCTTTTATTCTTCTATTCCTTGTAAGTTGTAACTATTGGTACTCTTCATCTTCATGGAAAGTAATAGGTAACCATGGGTGGAAAAAATATTTAAGACAATAGAGATTTGTCTTGATTTTAATCAATAAGTTCTTTTAATCTTACAATTTTCAGTAGCACATGTGACGGTGGATCTGGTAAAGAATGACTTTTCTAACATAATCAACCCAACAATAACTCAAGCTATGTAAAGACAATGACACTTAACGAGGTAATTTTTTGAATAACACGGCATCAATACCAAACCACAAAAGAAACTTTTTCTATTTTCTCGATGGGAAACCCATTTCTTGACAAACTATCGACATTTGTAACTTTCTACAGGTAGTTTTTCCTAGGTTGTTTACCTAGGAGAAACAACCAAAAGAAAACCCTGGTTCAAGTCTCATTTGTCCCTTTTTATATCATACCATCTCTATTTCACTATACATGTGACTAGCCCAAGACATGGTAAAACTGGAGTGAGTGTCCGTTCATCCGTCGTTTAAAAAGGATTCATATAGCCTCCCAAAAGCTTTAAGTTGTGGAGTGCCACGTGAATCTTCTTCATCTTCTATTATTACAAGAAGAATAACCTATGATAAATGGCCAACATGAAAGGCCCTAGTTCATGTTTCAAATATTAATTTCGTTATCACGCCACTTTTGTTTCTTTGCACATGTGACTACTTCAACGACATGCTAATGAAAGTGGAGAGGGTATTCCTTCATCCCTTATGTAAAAATCACTCCCATAGCCTCACAAAAGTTTCAAGTTGTGGAGTGTCACGCAAATATCCGTGTTCTATTTGTGTTGCTAACACGAGTCTTAATGGAAACCCCTAGCAATTTAAGCAAGAATATATACTTTGGAGTAAAGTAAATATGTTACCACCCTAGATTGGTATAGACATCAAATTATCATGTGAAAAGTCAGTTTATGTAGTCTCATAAACTATTTTCCGTGATATGAAGCATGCCACTCATAAACATTTTTTTCTTTTTTATCATTATGTTGGTGTAGACATTTTGTTATTGTTAGTATGCATTTAAGAACATGGTTTTGGGGCGAGAGTGAAGGCCATCTAAAACAATTGAAGGGTTGGCTTAGCGTGGGCATACAAACAAGATATCGTGATGAGCAAAGTAGGAAAGGAAAAATCACATCAAACTTTGGGGACTATAATAGGTGCGGGGACTTAAAGAAGCCTACAAGAGGTTTAAAACATGGGGAGAAAATATGGGAAGATACACCATTTGAACAAGTGGCCGAAAACATACAAGAGTCACTTGGAGATGCAATTGGAGAGAGTATTTCTTCATCCATTAGGTAAAGGTTTAAGTTGTGGAGTGTACTCAAATATTCATGTTCTATTATTGTGTTGCCAAGAGGCACTCTTAATGGAGATCTCTAGTAATTTAAGTAAGAATACTTTGGAGTGAAGTAAATATGTTACGGCTCTAGATCAGCATAGACATAATATTATCATGTGAAAAGTCACTTTATGTAGTGGCATAAAATATTTTCCATAATATGAAGCATGCCACTCACAAACGTTTTTTTTTTTCTCATTACGTTGGTGTAAGCATTTTGTTATTAGTCATATGCATTTAATAACATGGTTTTGGGGCCACAGTGAAGGCCATCTAAAACAATTGAAGGCTTTACTTAGTGTGGGCATACAAACAAGAGATCGTGATGAGTAAAGTAGGAAAGGAAAACGCAAATCAAACTTTGGGCATTATAATAGGTGTGGGGACTGAACCAAGCTCACAAAAGGTGTAAAACAAGGGGTGAAAATATGAGAAGAGACACCATATGAAATAGTGGCCAAAAAAATAAAGGAGTCACTTGCATGACTTTTCGGTGTAAGCTGAAGGTGTATTGTAAGTGACATACAAGTGCCACGGGCAAGAGAAATTTATGTTAGGTAACAAAGGAAAACTACACCTAAGGAGCAGGGTTGCATATTAAAGTGAGTGGTGTGGGTTTTTTATGGAAGACATTCATAAAAGGTTCCATGATTATGGTGAGAGAAAATCACAATTCATAGAAAAAATATTAACTAAAAGAAAAAGAGACAAACACAGTAATAGAATATATGTTTAAGGTCTCATAGAGATTGACGCCACTTGGTGAATGATACCTCTACTCTTTTTGCTTACAAATTTATGTTCGAAATGCATCTCAAGCAAAGTTACTATTTGCATCTCAAGCACGATTGGTAGATTTATGTAAGTAACAATTTGCTTTTTAGAGTAAATTTTGTAAGTAAAAGCTTGTTACGTAGAATATTTTTTTTGTGTGTATTGAGGCTTTTTGAGACTTCAGCTCAACATGTTGTAGATGTTGTTTAGGATAATTGTTTTTAAGTTATGTAGAACATTTTTCTTACAATGAATTTTGTTTAGGAAGTTTAATGTTGATTTTTTGTAAGTGTATGAACAGGTTATAAGAAACAGTATGGGTGTCTACATTTTGGTCGTGACCATGGATTTTGGTTCAAATTCTAAACATTGATACAACATGAAGGTTATTGTTAGTCCAAGAGCCTAACCTCTCTTGAGATTTGATTTTGAATGAAATGAAGGATATGATTTCGAAACTTAATCTAGAAGATTTGTAAGTTTTCTAATTTTGATTCAATCGTTCAACTTCTAGAAGATTTTATTTATTTATTTTCGATGTGATAATTTTAGTTTTAATTGTAAGGTCATTGCCACTTCATATAATCTATGGATTCAATTGGACACTTTCACTTGTCATAAGTAAAAATAGAAATGGATTAAATTTCAATTATTTTTATGTTGCTTGTTATGTAATGATGGACATGGATTTGGAACTGTAACATTCCTCTTGTATGCCCCAAAATTTTGATAATTATGAACTGTATATTTCACTTATTCTCTCATGAGGAGCTCGAGGCCAAGGCCCCACGAGCAGAAGCTTATATGTCAGGTGGAGTACTACCTTAAGTTATAATCTTAGGAAGACTTAAGACCTGAACAAAACTTAAGCGACAAGCAACTAATTTCACTACGGAGCAAGGTTAAAATGGTGAGTGAACCTTGAGAATTGAAAGAAGACTATACTTTTAACAACCTAAGCTCCTAGGCATCACCTTAGGTTGAGGTAATTCCTAAGTTGACTAACTCACCTTTTGAGCGTTTTATGATAACTCTACATATTACGCCTTAAGGCATCAAATGCCAAGAAGTTCCCGAGAACCTATACGAAGAAGCTTAAGCCTTATCTGATTGTATGTATATACATATATATTATAGTCATATTAAATTAATTAAAAATGAAAATCTTCTAAATGTTTAACTACCTGAAAATTCTAAAAGAAAACATAAATGATACGATAAAGGGAGTGACTTACAATCTATACTCTACGTATATAGATGCTTAGAGAATCCTTGTCATAATTAAAGGAAAAATCCCTACCCTCGGACAATAATAGTCCTATTGACTATTATAGAGCTACACTGCCGAGGCAGTTACTATCTTCTATATAAACAAGTTTGAGAAAAGTATGCATATTTATGGAAAAAGCGGGTGTTTCCTCAAATCGCTTTTAGTGGCCAAAAGGAAACAACGCCCGCTGCTAGTAACCACTTATTCTCTCATTATTTTTTGAAAAAAATGTGTGAGAGTCACACATATCCCGGTTGTATCCTATGAATATTTGCATAATTATATTATAGAAAGTATTGCATATGTTTGGAAAGGGAGGGATTACCGCCGTTGTAGAGATATTAAATAATGTATTTTTACCCCCGATGACCTCCTCGAAATCCATCGAACAACTGATTTCATGGGATTTCTTCTATAAGAGATTATAGAGGCTAGTAAAAGCCGTTACCGAGGGAGTGGAGTGCATTAATTACCGGGGCGTGATTTTCTGAGAGAATCGCTGTGCCTGCTAAGGTGGAAGTATCACTACAATTGCATAGAGGGCATAGAGCGCATCACTGCGATTGCATATAGGGTATCAATGTGATTTCATATAGGGTATCACTGTGATTGCATAGATTGCATAGAGCGCATCACTGCGATTGCGTATAGGGTATCACTGTGATTGCATAGAGCACATCACTGCAATTGCATATAGGGTATCACTGCAATTGCATAGATGGCATAGAGCACATCACTGTGATTGCATATAGGGTATCACTACGATTGCACAGAATGCATCACTGCGATTGAATGTATCACTGCGATTGCATAGATGGCGTAGAAAGTACCACTGAGATTGCATATAGAGTATCACTGCGATTGCATAGATTGCATATAGAGCATCACTACGATTGCATATATAGTATCACTGCAATTGCATAGATTGTGTAGAGAGGATCAGTGCGATTGCATATAGAGTATCACTACAATTGCATAGATTGCATATAGAGCATCACTGCGATTCCATGAAGAGTTTACCTTTGCGTTTTCATGGAGTGTTTTCTCTGCGATTCCATGAGGAGAGTTTACCTCTGCATTTTCATGGAGTTTTTTTCTCTGCTGTTCGATGAAGAGTTTATCTCTATGTTTTCATGTAGTGTTTTTCTCTGCAATTCCATGAAGAGTTTACCTCTGTGTTTTCATGGAGTGTTTTCTCTGCGATTCCATGAAGAGAGTTTACCTCTGCGTTTCCATGGAGTGTTTTTCTCTGTGATTCCATGAAGAGTTTATCTTTGCATTTTCATGGAGTGTTTTTCTTTGCGATTCCTTGAAGACTTTATCTCTGCGTTTTCATGGAGTGTTTTATCTCTGTGATTCCATGAAGATTTTACCTCAACGTTTTCATGGAGATTTTTATCTGCGATTTCATGAAGAGTTTTATCTCTGTGATTTCATGAGGAGTTGATCTCTCCGCTGTCCATAGGAGCTGATCCCTGTGCTCACAATAGGGGATTGATCTTTGCGATTTAAGAAAACTGAACGCATGACATATTCAACATTGTGGGTTCTCGTAAGTATAGGTTATCTATTGTTTTGAATTACTGGTGTTCCAGATATATTCATGCACATTGTGAATAGATTTAAACGCTGATTGTTTGTTTCATTTACCAAGGTTTGTTATGCCTGCGATCTAAGATGTTTTTTTTACTTCATGTTTTGGATCCGATGCATGCACTTGGATTGAACATCTGTTTTAGGAGTAGATCTAAACATAGAATGTTCTTACCTTTGAAATTTGATCTAATGCCTATGAACTGAATGCTCTACGATTTATTGTAGATCAAAGGCTACTACTTAGTCTAGTATACCGTCTATGTGTGTGACTGAAATGATCAGAGTTTGATTGCAACATCCGCTTGCTTAAACCCCAAGCCTGCCATTTAGTGTATTATACCTTATGTGCATGATTGGAGTAGGTACTCGTGAGGGAATGCGATCAGGTTTTTATTATACTATGTTAACATAATATCCAATTGCTGGATTTACTATATTCTTGCACTGTAATTTCTTCTGTACACTTCTTTGGAAAAAGATGAAATCCTAACTTACAAGTAGTTGTTGAGTGAATTCAGTGATTAGGTCCCTTGACAGAATTATTAATCGTTTGTTATGTTTATGTGACCCGGCATTATTGAGTAAAAGTAGGATTGGATGCCTAAATGTTGTTAGGAAAACTGAATGGAACTTATTATAATTTGATGAAATTCATATTGTAGTTTGATCTTATAAATGAATAGATTTTATCCTCTCATGTGAGAGAGTCCATGTGAAAAAAATTGAAAGAAAGTATGGCAACGATGTCGTTACAGATGTGTAACCTTTTTAATAAAATAAATGTCGCATGATGCGACCGTTTGGTGGACGTAACCCCGAGTTTGGGGTGAACCACGTACTCCGGTGTCTCTTTCATGTTTCCACCTCATTTTGTTATCTTCGTTGAATATGGGTGTCTCTCTTTGTTGTGTCTAAACGTTTCACTTTCTTCATGTTGTTTATGCACATATGATCCTGTTTTGCAAATGACTGTAGTACTGTAAAGGATGATCAAAGAATATTATTGTTATCTTAATGTTTTATTGTATGCATAGTAAGACAATTTCAGGGCACTATGATGATGAGATGCTTGTGGTTATGAAATAATATCTTAAGGGATTTGTATTAAAGAAAATTATCGAATGATTGTTTTACAATGCACGTGGTTCGACATTATCAATTTGATTGGACATATTTTTTAATGAAATACCATGTAAAAATCTGCGGCTAGTAGTCTATAAGTCATTTCAGTGGGTTGTAAGTCACTTTATGTAGTCTATAAAATATTTTTGGTAATGTGAAGCATGCAACTAGAAAGTTTATTTTTCTCATTATGTTGGTGTAAACATATTTTTATTGTTCTAAGCATTTACAAACATGGTTTTGGAGCCATAGTAAAGGCCATCCAAACCAACTGAAGGATTAATTTAGTGTGGGAATACAAACAATATATTGTGATGAGGGATGTTGTAAAGGATAAAGACAAACTGTCACCGAGAGACTAAAGTGGGTGGGTAGCAATACCAAGCTCAAGCATATTTGGGATTGAACACGGACACCCAAAATTATGTCGGCAATCAAAGTGAATTTGCTGATCAAACTTTGGGCACCTTAATAGGTGTAAGTACTTAAACAAACCTAAAATAGGTGTGAAACATGGGAAGAAAATATGAGAAGAGACACCTCACATGAATCGGTGCCAAAAACATAAGAGAGTCACTTGCATGTATTCCTAGAAATTGAACTAGAGAGTCTCGGTTACCTAAGGCACAAAATGACGTAAGCACATACCTCTATATGATGTTCATTAGTATGAAATAGGCATGAGAAAAAATATGATGTTTATTAGGATGGAATAGGAATGTGAAAAGTGGAACTCAACCTAAGGTACACGCACGAGTAGATGCATAGATTTTGGGTGTAAGAGGGAGGTGTATTGCAAGTTACATGCTAGTTCATCAGCAAGAATGGATTATGTTTGGAAATGAATGAAAATGACACCTGAGAAACAACATTGCGTATTAGAAATGGTTTTGTGCGTTTTCTATGGAATACATAGGTGAAAGGTTTCATGATTACCATGAGAAGGAATCACAATTCATAGAAGGAGCTATAACTAGAAGAAAACATGATAGAAAATTATTATTATTTCATGCTAGCTTAGAATCAACAAAGCTTGAATCCTATGCAAATATTTCCTCTAAATATATTTGGATATTGTCATACCAAGTATTCTCACGAAAGAAATATTATTTCATCAAATTAATTTCTACTCTGGTGCTAACAAAGACTTTAAATAGTTCCATCTTCTACTTGTTATGGACAATTAGACTAGTCATTTTTTTTATTTCCTCCTCTAATGTTTTGTGAAGTTCATTGGCCATTACCAAACTGTATAAATTTTCACTTATATTTTAGCAACGACCTTCTCGACTTTATTCAAGTTCGCGCTCGTTTGATAACATTGTTTTGGCATTATCAAGATGCTTCATACTCCTATTTAGCTTAATGCTATTTCTAAAACTTCAAATGATTATCTCTATTACTCCTTCTAACTATTGGTACACACCATGTGCATGGAAAGTAATAGGTAGCATTATGTGTACAAAACAATTAAGACAATAGAGAGTTTTCTTGATTTTAACCAACAAGTTCTTTTAATATTACCATTTTTTCTAGCACAGGTGATGGTGGAGCTCGTCCGAGAATCACTTTTCTAAGATAATCAGCCAGGCATAACACTACTGTGTAACAACAATGGCACCAAAGGAGGTAGTTTCTGGAAGAAAACCACCTCAATACGAAACCACACAAGAAGTGTATGTATTGCATTTGTTTCCAATTCCTCCTCGATGGGAAACCCATTTCTTGACAAACTATCGACATTTGTAACTTTATACATGTATTTCCACATATGGTTTGTACCAAGGAAAAACAACCAAACAAAAACTCTAGTTCAAGCTTCATTTATTTCTTTTTCTATGACACCATCTCTATTTGGCTATACGTGTGACTTCACCATGAAAATGCCAAAATTGGAGTGAGTATTCCTTCATCAGTCATTTAAAAAGGAGTCGCATAGCCTCGCAAAAGGTTTAAGTTGCGTAGCATCACCTGAATCTTCTTCATCTTCTATTATTACAAGAATCATAACCTACGATAAATGGCCAACACGAAAGGCCCTAGTTCATGTTTCAAATGTCAATTTCGCTATCACACCACTTGTATTTCTTTGCACATGTGGCTACTTCAACGACATGGTAATGAAAGAGGAGAGGGTATTTCTTCATCCATTACATAAAAAGGACTCCCATAGGCTCACAAAGCTTTCAAGTTGTGGAGTGTCACTCAAATATCCATGTTCTATTTGTGTTGTTAACACCACTCTTAATGGAAATCTCTAGTAATTTAAGTAAGAAGCTTAAGGAAATAATTATTATTTCATGCTAGCTTGGAATCAAAAAAGATTGAAGCCTCCACAAAGCTTTTCCCTAAATATATTGCATCCTCTACTTGTTATCGACAATATGACTACTTAGTTTTCTTATTTCCTCGTGTAAATTTTTGTCAAGTTCGTTTGCCATTACCCATCTCTCATAAATTTTCACTGAAACTTTAGTAACCTCCTTCTCATATTTATTCAAGTTCATGCTTGTTGGATAACATTATTTTAGGCATTTTCGTGATGATTCATATTGCCAATTAGCTTAATACTATTTCTAAAACTGCAAATGGATATATCTTTTATTCTTCTATTCCTTGTAATTTGTAACTATTGGTACTCTTCATCTTCATGGAAAGTAATAGGTAACCATAGGCGGAAAAAATATTTAAGACAATAGAGATTTGTCTTGATTTTAATCAATAAGTTCTTTTAATCTTACAATTTTCAGTAGCAGATGTGACATTGGATCTGGTAAAGGATGACTTTACTAACATAATCAGCCCAACAATAACTCAAGCTATGTAAAGACAATGACACTTAACGAGGTAATTTTTTGAATAACACGGCATCAATACCAAACCACAAATGAAACCTTTTCTATTTTCTCGATGGGAAACCCATTTCTTGACAAACTATCGACATTTGTAACTTTCTACAGGTAGTTTTTCCTAGGTTGTTTACCTAGGAGAAACAACCAAAAGAAAACCCTGGTTCAAGTCTCATTTGTCCCTTTTTATATCATACCATCTCTATTTCACTATACATGTGACTAGACCGAGACATGGTAAAACTAGAGTGAGTGTATGTTCATCCTTCGTTTAAAAAGGATTCATATACCCTCCCAAAAGGTTTAAGTTGTGGAGTGTCACGTGAATCTTCTTCATCTTCTATTATTACAAGAAGCATAACCTACAATAAATGGCCAACATGAAAGGCCCTAGTTCATGTTTCGAATATTAATTTCGTTATCACTCCACTTTTGTTTCTCTACACATGTGACTACTTCAATGACATGCTAATGAAAGTGGAGAGGGTATTCCTTCATCCCTTATGTAAAAAGCACTCCCATAGCCTCACAAAATTTTCAAGTTGTGGAGTGTCACGCAAATATCCGTGTTCTATTTGGGGCGAGAGTGAAGGCCATCTAAAACAATTGAAGGGTTGACTTAGCGTGGGCATACAAACAAGATATCATGATGATCAAAGTAGGAAAGGCAAAATCACATCAAACTTTGGGAACTATAATAGGTGCGGGGACTTAAAGAAGCCTACAAGAGGTTTAAAAAATGGGGAGAAAATATGGGAAGATACACCATTTGAACAAGTGGCCGAAAACATACAAGAGTCACTTGGAGATGCAATTGGAGAGAGTATTTCTTCATCCATTAGGTAAAAGTTTAAGTTGTGGAGTGTTACTCAAATATTCATGTTCTATTATTGTGTTGCTAAGAGGCACTCTTAATGGAGATCTCTAGTAATTTAAGTAAGAATACTTTGGAGTGAAGTAAATATGTTACGGCTCTAGATTAGCATAGACATAACACTAGTAGAAAATGATAAATTAATGACTAAAAAAATGACTAAAATCAGGCTATAAACGACTATTTTTGAATCGGTGACTAATAGTAGCAAATTACCACTATCTTATAGCTAGTCGTATTTCACTAGTCATTAATAGCTTGACTTAGTAGTCACTGATTTAGTCATTGATTTGGTCATTGATAGACAATGATTTAGTCATTGATAGTCAATGATTTAGTCATTGTTTTAGTCATTGATAGTTAATGATTTAGTCATTGATTTAGTGACGGATTTAGTCATTGATTTAGTCACTGAATTAATCATTGAGTTAGTCGCTGATTTAGTCACTGATTGCAACCATTAATGACCAAATATACGACTAAATAAACTACTAGAAGTTAACATATTAATGACTAAGCTAAATACGACTAAGATACGAGAAATTAGATACTAATAGTCGTATATATGTGAATTTAGTCGTTTTTGTAGTCACAAATTTATGATAGGGCATGGAGGAATCGAACCACCAACCTCCTGCCCATAATTAG
>LPNX010149516.1:20244-35747 GCA_001517045.1 Pseudotsuga menziesii
TCTAATTCCATTTTATTTTATTAAACCATCGGAACTTAGCAATTTTCTGAGAGTATATGCAACAACCTGCAAGCCACATATACCAATAGCGCATAGGTCAGCCTCGGCTGGGACTTCACATCAAGGGGATTGTTACCCTTTCAGCTTCACTACGATGGGTCAATTTGCGCAGCCATACCCCCCACCGAAATTGAACTTGTGACCTCCTTGGAGATAACACATGTTCTTAACCATTGGGCTCAATCAGGTGCACACTTCACTACGCCCACTGTTACCTCAACATACATGCTTCCTGCTCAGGTTTTGTTTTTGTCTACTCTAGGGGTTATCCCCAACTGTACATGCAACTTATCAGTAAATAGTACAATAGACTTTGGTCACAGGTACTTGAACTACTAGGTAAAAATGGAAGTTAATGGAAAGAATCAGAGGAAACTAGTGCTGACCAAGGGATGGAGTCAAAATCAAGCCAGAACATGCGTCTGAAGGAAAATGGAGAATAATGGTGAGGCTTCTGAAATGGAAGAATCTTTCCACACACAAAATATGACTGAAAGACTTGGGTTTGGTGCTGATAACAACCTTTGTCCTGGCTGCTACTAGGTAGCTAAGGAATGGATCTCTCCAATCTATAGATTGTCAAGGCCTTGGAAAGCTCGCTGAAACCTGGAATAGTTCAGGAAAATCAGGGTTAAAGAATCTCTATATCTGCAAACTATTCTTAACAATGGAACAAAAATGGCTGAAGTATGTACTAGTTAAGTATCAAGCATATAAAAACAGGGGTACAAAAAGTGGATCAATTATTCCAGCGTTATTTAATTGTAAGCCTCTGAAATTACAATGACAAATGTCCTTGGTGATCCAACCCCATTACAATAAGTATTTATACACATATTGTAGACAACTCCATTTTTTTTTATCTACGATGATAGACAGCTCCATTCTCCTTTAGAGGTAAATTTGTATACACTTAGAGGGTATGCTTTGGCATGCAAATGATGAGTAATTAAGACGAGTTCTAGAAAAATAGGGGATTTGATGTTGTTAATGGAGATGATACGAGGATCCTTTACATAAGGGATCTAAATTAATCCTATTCATCTGGCTTGTCCAGATAAGAAAAATCCCCTGCATGTATACTAGATAGAATTTAGTTTTGGCACATCACATCATGGTCCATGACCTGTTTTCAGGGTTTGTAAACTTTGATTGAACTGGCAATAACCAGTTCATTGCATGTATATTAGATTGAATTTACTTTTAGCAGATCACATTATGGTCTATGCCCTGTTTGCAAGGTTTGTAAACTTTTGTTGTACCATGAAGTTATGCCTGTGTATTACTAATGAGTATTGTGTTGTAAAGAACCTTTTTAAATCACAAGAAAATGTTGCAACCTGCCTGGAAAGGACTTTTGGCTATTTTTTGTATCAAAACAAGCTTATCAGATTGAAGCACTCATTATGATGGGTTTGTTGAAACTAGCAATAAGTTTAGAAATTATATCCATCATGAAAGATGATAGACGAGCATTGATGTCAAATTGATGTCCATCCTCGGTTTCATGTAGACCTTAAAATTGCTTTTATTCGGTTTCATGTAGACCTTTCTTTAATTTTGGATATTGAATATTTGGCACATATGCCTCACATTTTAGAATTTGCACCCAAAATTTAGAAAAGGTACTTTTCAGGGGCCAGATATGATCTTCGATTACACTAGCGTTATCTCTCTTTAATAGAACCTCTCTTCATCATTTCACGTGCTTAATCCTTTTCCTCCAAGCAAATCTTTCTTTTAAATACAGATTTTCAATTTTGTTAACTCTTTCTTTTAAATTCAGCTTTTCAACTTTTTTATTTGTTGCATGGCCGTGTATATATTTGATTTCCAATGACATTTCAATATAAGTTCGAGCACAATGAAAATATGGTTATGATTTATCTCATCCTTTACGATGTGGCTTTGTAAATATGTTGCAACCAACCCTATGATGGAACATCCACATGCTGCTTGTAGAAGACTATATACTGAAGCAAGACACTGCATAAAGAACCAGGCTACCTTTTTGGACACCCTGCTGCTCAGAAGAAGAATTACCTGTTGTCCTTGTTATCATTTTGATCTATAGGATGATTTGCAGTACTATAATAGTAACATAGTTGATTTTCAAATGTATCATGTTTTATTTTGAAACTAAGAATAGTTGTGATATTTTTATCATGGCTTCTCGAGTAGATTGTTGCTGAACTTTTGACATTGGAAGTCCACAAAGGAGCCGAGTCATCCCTTGGGCATTCAGAGAGGCCGTGGCTGCACGCGAGCTGGGCTATTCTAGCCGTAGCTGGTCTGGAGGAAGCTGCCAGGTCTGCGTGGGCCTCTCAGGCTCAGGATTGGGCCCCTCCTCGAAGGAAGTAAGGAAGCAGGTCATGTGCTGATTGGTTTTCTGGTGTGGAAGGCAGATGGCATCAGAGGGAGATAGAGATCCGCCCACTGAGCGCTCAGATGCATTCAACCGGCTTATAACCTCTCAATCCTCAAGATCTGGTAAAGGGGAACCTCCGAAATTCATCAAAAGAATCGAAGATGTACCAAAAGTGGCCCTACCTCCGGAAGAAACCATCCGGGTTGCCCTCTCTCTGGCAGACCGAGCCTTGATCAATCAATTCACGGGGCTTTGGCACTCGGCAAAGACAACTGATAACTGGATCCAATGAAATTGGAGGCCACTAATCTCAAAAAATGTGGCCTCATACTCCGTCGGCAGGGCTTACTTCCTCTTCGACTTCGAATCCAAGGAGGATAAATATTTAATCTTTAGAAACGGACCTTATTTCATGGGGCCGCAGGGCCTGTATCTTAATGGATGGACCCCGGATTTTGATCCTGAAGCAGACATTCCCAAAGCTGTCCCAGTCTGGGTCAAACTGCCAAATCTCCCTATGCATTGCTGGAATACCAAATCTCTCCGAGCCATTGGGAATGCCTTGGGAAAATACATTGACATGGATAGCCCCAAGGACCAATACTCTTGCGCTCGCATATGTGTGGAAGTGGATCTAGAAGCTGGACTCCCATAAGCCGTCAAACTAACAATAGGAAATTGGGCTCACTACCAAAAGCTAGACTATGAACAGCTCCCATTCAAATGCAGAGGCTACCATGAATATGGGCACTTCATTCGAAACTGCCCCAAAAAGCCTAAGCTCCAACAAAACAGGCCGGAGGGCTGGCAGAAGGTGAATAGGGATAAATCTAAAAATCAACCTGTAGAGGAGCCAAAGAAGGATAAGGGGATTAGATCCACTACCCCCCTTGAAGGATCTCAAGAAATCCCCCCCAAAAAAGTTATCATCGAAGTAAGGGACGAGACTAATGAACCTGAAGAGAAATCAAGTAATGGAGACATCAAGGAACCTGAAGAAGCCATATCAGAGCCCCAAAAGAAATATCAAGACGAAGATGCAACAATACTAAAAGCAGGAGACAGTATAGGGCAATCCGAGGAAGAGCCAGAACCAGAAACGGAAGAGGAAGAAGAGGAGGAAGGGGAAATCGAGTTGTCTACCCCTAGAAAAACTAAAACCAAGGGAAGGAAAACTAATAAAGAAGTAAGGGATCAAGCTACCTATAAGGACAGGATGCTAGGGTCTCAGATAACCCTGGAAAAGCTGCTGATGAATCCCAGAAATACTCGTCAGAAAGGGCATGCCCAGAAAGGGATGCCCACGTCCACCAAAAGTAAGTAATGAAGGTCCTCTCCTGGAACTGCAGGGGTCTCGGTAGCAAGTCAAAAGAAGAAGCTATGACAGATTTAATATCCATCCATCAACCGGACATCTTGCTGATTCAGGAGACTAAAATGGAGGAAGACATATTCCTCCAAGTAAGTCTGAAATTCTGGAAAAAAAAAGGCAAAGCGACAACTAGCTCAAGGGGCGCATCCGGAGGCATTGGCACCCTGTGTGATGATAAGAAGTTTGAAGCTGTTGACATCAAGCATAACCCCTTCTGGATCCTCACTCAGCTGAGACACTTAGATAACAATAACCTGGTTAGTATTTTTAATATTTATGCTCCAAATTCATATGCTGAAAAAAAAACCTGCTGGAATCTCCTTCGTGAGGAAAGGAGAAATCTGGTTGGGAATATTATCCTTGCTGGGGACTTAAGTGTCACCCTCAGTCAAGATGAAAAGAGAGGGGGCTCTCTAGTCAGAGACCCTATGAGAGAAATGGTGGATGACACCATTATGGATTGGAATCTCATGGATGTGAAGCCCTTTGCTGGTAAATATACCTGGAACAATAAAAGGACTGGGCCAGGGCACATTGCTGCCAGACTTGACCGCTTCTTGATCCAGGATTCTTTCCTTCTGCTTGGGTTGAACCTGTCCTCTAAAATATTACCTTTCGGAGGCTCGGACCATAGGCCTATCCTTCTAGAGATGATGAACCCCAAGAATTTGGGCCCGATACCGTTCAGGTTCAACTCATTGTGGGCCAAAAGTCCTGAGTTCCTCAAAATTGTCTCTAAGGCGTGGGCCCCTCTAGTCACTGGGTCCCCCTTCTTTGTTTGGGAGGAGAAGTTGAGACGTCTTAAGAAATCTTTAAAAGACTAGGCCAAATCGCTAACCCCTCCTGGCTAAGCCAAATCTCTTGCTGCCCACGCGCTGGAACTACATCAAGCCAAAATCGAGGATGGCACTGTGGATTATAATGACCTTCAATTGGAGGCCAAGCTCCACTCAGATCTCCATAATGCATGCTGGTAGGAGTCTGAATGGTGGAGGCAAAAAGCTAGGTGTAAATGGCTGAAAAATGGTGACCGAAATACCAGCTATTTCCATAAACATGCAATGGCCAGAAAGAACTTTAATTATGTCAATGAGATCCATACTCAGGACAAATTGATTAACAAATTTGAGGACATAAAAATCGCAGCGACTAGCCACTTCTAAGATCTGTTCATGGCTCAGCCCACCCTTGAAGACGCCGATCTCCTTAGTCTAGTCCCTAGAATAATGAAGACAAAGGATAATGACCTGCTGATTAAGCCCATCACGCTGGAGGAAATAAAACAGGCAGTCGAAGTTATGGAAGAAGACCGAGCTTCGGGGCTAGACGGTTACACAGTCAACTTCATTAAAATCTGTTGGGATATAGTAAAACATGAGTTATTCAAAATGATCTCTAAATCTCAAAGGTGCAGTAGAATTGGAGGAAGCACCAACTCTGCATTCTTGGCCCTCATCCCCAAAGAAAAGGATGCCAAGTCTTTTGATCGATTCCGGCCAATTTCCCTATGCAACATAGGGTATAAAATTATTACCAAGATCATGGCCAGCAGACTAAAAAATATTCTGCCTTACCTTGTTCCAGAGAATCAAGGAGGTTTTGTTAAAGGCAGAAAAATCTGGGATAATATCATCTTAGTTCAAGAGGCTATTCATTCTAGCCTGAAGAATGGGGAAAAAGGAATGGTGGTAAAGCTTGACTTAGCCAATGCTTTTGACAGGGTCAACCACACTTTCTTATTCCAGGTAATGTAGAGGTATGGTTTCGCCCCATAATTTATCAGTTGGGTTAAGGCCTGTATCAGTAAGCCTTGGATATCCCCGCTTATCAACGAAAGAGCAGCCCCTTTCTTTCAAGCTTCGAGAGGTCTAAGGCAAGGGTGCCCTCTCTCCCCCCTGCTTTATGCCATTCAGGCTTCTGTCCTTAGCTATCAGTTGGAAAATGCCAGGAAGGAGAAGGACCTTCCAGGTATTAGAATGGCCAGAGGCACTAAAGATATTAATCATGCGCAATTTGCAGATGATACCATCTTACTCGGAGGGGCCAGTCAAATCATTGCTCGCCGTTTCCAGAGAGAAATTACTCGTTATTGTCTCGCCTCTAGAAGTAAAATCAATTTAAGAAAGAGACAAATCTATGGCTGGAATGTAAATCCCAGGGAAATGCTAGAGATCTCCCGAGTTCTCAATATGAAAGGTGTTGTTTCCTAGGAGTCTTTCAACTACTTAGGGGTGCCTATTTTTAAAGTCAAGACCAATAGCTCAGCTTGGCAACCTATTGTGGATAAAATTAAAAGTAAAATAACAGGATGGGGGACAACCTGGTTAAATCTGGCTGGTAAGGTAATTCTAATTAAGGCAGTGCTGAACAGTTATTTGCTGTACCAGTGCTCTATGATTCTTGCTCCGGTCAAAGCCATTTCTCAAATAGAAGGTATGTTGAGATCTTTTCTGTGGCAAGGTGGAGCTAACGGGAGTAAAAAATTTGCACTGGTTAAATGGAAAACTGTCAAAATGTCAAAACAGGAGGGTGGCCTCCAAATCAGAGATTTAAGAGCTCAAAATATTGCCATGGGATCCAAGCTGCTTTGGAGCATGCTAGCTCCCAATCTGTCCTGGTGTAGCACTATGCTGACATGCAAATACTTCTGAGGCCAGCGACTGAGATGTATTGATGAAGACAGTCATGTAAACAATGGATCAGCGATCTACAAATTATGCATGAAGGCGTTGCCTCAATTCAGGGAGGTTCTCTATTGGATTCTGGGCAATGGGCAATCCATCAGCGTTTGGAATGATGTAATTCTTTCTAAAAATCCACCTCAGCTTCCACGTCTTCAAGTCTGGATGGAGTCGCTGGGCTTGTTTTATCTATGGGATATTTCCACTTGGGAGAGTGACGTCCCAAATTGATGGGGAGGCTGGGTTGTTCCAGCGTGCCCTGAGGAGCTGGAGGATGAAAGGAATAGGCTACTACATCACTTGGCAGGGCTCGCTCCACTGGCAAAATTCAAGAAGGACAGGCGTGGTTGGGGCTCTGGAAATTACACAGCTTATGCCGGTTACCAGCGTTTTGCAGCCAGTTATAATGTTCCAGGAAATCCAAAGAAATGGAATAATTTATGGAACTGCAGCACGTTACCAAAGATTGATTTGTTTTTATGGACACTGCTGCATGAGAAAATTCTCACGGGGGAGAATTTGGTTAAAAAGGGATTTGCTGGGCCGTTCCGCTGCCCCCTTTGTGCAAAAGAATCTGAGAATATCAGTCACTTGTTTTTAAATTGTCCTTATACTATATCAGTTTGGAAGGATGTGATAAAGAGCTGGGGAGTTGGAATGAAGTTACCGGTTAATATTCAGGACTGTTTCCTTAGTTGGAGCAATTCTTATCAAGGAGAGTTGACTAATAAAAAAGGATTGAAGGCCTGCTGGATGAAAATCCCCAAAGTCATTTGCTGGGGTCTCTGGATTGAAAGAAATCACAGAATTTTTAAAGACAAGCACCAACCAGTGTGGAAGACAGCCATAGAAATAAATGTTCTTTTTAAGGAGGTCGTTAGAATTTCAAAAATTCCAAATAATATAGAAAATTTGACGGTCAATGAAAAAAAATTGATGCATAGTCTTGACATCAAGACTGTACATAATATGGCAGATAGTAAGGTGGAGGATTGGGAGATCAGGCTAGACAATTCACAGTTTGAGAATTGGCTAAAAGAGAGGAAAATTTTTAAACTTTTCTTCGATGGAGCCTCCAAAGGGAATCCAGGAAGAGCGGGAGGAGGTGGCGTTATTTTTGACCCTGGAGGAAATAAGGAATCAGAATACTTCTGGAATATTGGTTATGATTCCAATAATATGGCGGAGGCGTATGGGCTTTGGCAGGGTCTCAAACAGCTAAAGGTAATAGGCGCGGAAGAAGTTATGGTTTTTGGAGATTCCAGAATAATTATTCAGGAGCTGAATGGGGGAAGTAGGGGCAAGAATGAGAGCATTGCAAGACTGATTAAGAGAATCAGATCCAAGGCCAACACGTTCAGGAAGATTAATTTTTTCCATGTTCTTAGAAATCTTAATGTTTTGGTGGACTCGGTGGCCAATAAATCCATAGCTATTGGCCTTAATGAGCTATCTGTTAACTCGATTGTAACCATTGACATCCCTCCTTAGTTTGCTTTTGGCTATATGCTTGGCACTGGTTGATATTCTAGTTGGTTGTTGTATCGTGTTCCTCTGTTCAGCATTTTCTTCACTGAGCACTCCTCTATAATATAACCGTTCTTGTCAAAAAAAAAATAGTAACATAGTTGATTTTGTGTTCTGTATTTCCAATGTAAATGGCAGTGTTATACATATATTGCAGTACAATCTGCCAACTGCAGGTAAATTAGCCAGACATTTGTTTGTAGATGGCAGTATTCGAAAATCAAGATAATAGAAATAATGTATATACCTATAAAGAGCAATGGTAAGGACAATTCAGAGAGAGAATTGCAATCCATGTTCAAACTATCTCAGGTTGCTAGTTTCTGTCTACCCTATTTTATATAAGTATTTGTATCATTAATGAAATTATAAGCTCTTTTACCAACCAAAACAAAACATGTATAGAAACTCTGGAAAAGAAAAAGAAACAAAAGATATGTATCAATTGATATATTATGTGCCAAAGCTCAAACACACAGCTGTGACTTGTGCTGTGCCTACAAAGAATAACAAAATTACATCAGTAACAAAAATAGTGGACATCAGAAAAGCAAGGGATGACTACAATAGTAATAAGATAAATAATTTTTGAGACTGCCATTGTAAGTTCCATCTCAGAAACAATATGATGTCGGGAAGGTTTATTGAAATACCTTTGATGTTCTTCTTCTTCTTAGGCTTGTTTTCATGAGAGGGAGGAACATAATGAAAGGTGTCCCTAATAGAATTAGAAGGCATCGAGGGAGAGCCTTCAAAATCATAACTAGGATATTCTTGAAATCCAGATACCCTCGTCATTGAATGTTACCTCTTTCTCCCTATTTCAACATTTATTTCTGCATGTTAAGCCTTTTCTTCTTAAAAATTTTCAAAATGACTTTCCAATTCCAATCTTATATCTCCAATATCTTCTGCTATGATTAAAGGGGGCAATTTGGATTTTTATAACAGCCAAGTGTTTATTCAACCTATGAAAATCCCCCCTTGTCTGATATGTTTCCTGCAAAATTTGCAATACATCTCACTATCAACAAGATCGGCATGGATCCATGCATGGTCTTTCACTCTCGGGGCCATTGTAAATTCAAATAAATCTGCAAATACAAATGTGCCAACTTTATCTCAATTTTTTTTGCAACAAAAGAGAGATTTGTTTTTATGAGAGAAAAGAAAACAGGGGTGGATTTGACTACAAACCTACTTGGGAATGAACTCAATGGGCACAAGACTTTGGACAACAACCTGTCCAAGCTTGAATATGGGATGTAGCCTCCTTCAGTAGATGCCAACTCCACTACAAGCAACCCAAGAATATTTTCCAAATGAGATCCCAGATCACTCCAAATCACACTCTTCTCTGCTGCTCCAAAAACTCCAAATGCTCAATGAGACAGGTGTGAGGAAAATAGAGGCAGGGGTGGGGTGGGTAGGAAGTGGGTCTCTTTATAGTATGCATTTTGGGTTTAGGGTTTTATGAAATACATTTTTAAGGTTTAAAGAATAATTATCTTAAAAATGGCCCCACTGGCTGGTTAGGTACTGACTTTGCCGAGTAGGTACGGAATCAATTGAGTTGGATCGGTTTGGTCTTTTTCACACTCGAACCTCCACTGCTGATTTCGATGGAGACTTGGTGTAATTGTAGACACTACTGTCTATTTCCATTGTATTTTTTTAAACCATGGGAACCTAGCAATTTTCCGAGAGTATATGCAACAGCGTGCAAGCCACATATACCAATAGCTCATAGGTCAGCCTGGGCTGAGACTTCACATCAAGGGGATTCCTACCCTTTCAGCTTCACTACGATGGGTCAATTTGCGTAGCCCTACCCCCCACCGAAATTGAACTTTTGACCTCCTTGGAGATAACACATGTTCTTAACCATTGGGCTCAATCAGGTGCACACTTCACTACGCCCACTGTTACCTCAACATACATGCTTCCTACTCAGGTTTTGTTTTTGTCTACTCTAGGGGTTATCCCCAACTATACATGCAACTTATTAGTAAATAGTGCAATAGACTTTGGTCACAGGTACTTGAACTACTAGGTCAAAATGGAACTTAATGGAAAGAATCAGAGGAAACTGGTGCTGACCAAGGGATGGAGTCAAAATCAAGCCAGAACATGCGTCTGAAGGAAAATGGAGAATAATGGTGAGGCTTCTGAAATGGAAGAATCTTGCCACACACAAAATATGACTGAAAGACTTGGGTTTGGTGCTGATAACAACCTTTGTCCTGGTTGCTACTAGGTAGCTAAGGAATGGATCTCTCCAATCTACAGATGACCAGGGCCTTGGAAATCTTGCTGAAACCTGGAATAGTTCAGGCAAATCAGGGTTAAAGAATCTCTAGATCTGCAAACTATTCTTAACAATGGAACAAAAATGGCTGAAATATGTACTAGTTAAGTATCAAGCATATAAAAACAGGGGTACAAAAAGTGGATCAATTATTCCAGCTTTATTTAATTGTAAGCCTCTGAAATTACAATGACAAATGTCCTTGGTGATCCAACCCCATTACAATAAGTATTTATACACATATGATAGACAACTCCATTTTTTATATCTACGATGATATACAACTCCATTCTCCTTTAGAGGTAAATTTGTATACACTTAGAGGGTATGCTTTGGCATGCAAATGATGAGTAATTAAGACGAGTTCTAGAAAAATAGGGGATTTGACGTTGTTAATGGAGATGATACGGGGATCCTTTACATAAGGGATCTAAAGTAATCCTATTCATCTGGCTTGTCTAGATAAGAAAAATCCCCTGCATGTATACTAGATAGAATTTAGTTTTGGTAGATCACATCATGGTCCATGCTTTGTTTTCAGGGTTTGTAAACTTTGATTGAACTGGGAATAACCAGCTCGTTGCATGTATATTAGATTGAATTTACTTTTAGCAGATCACATTATGGTCTATGCCCTGTTTGCAGGGTTTGTAAACTTTGGTTGTACCATGAAGTTATGCCTGTGTATTACTAATGAGTATTGTGTTGTAAAGAACCTTTTTAAATCACAAGAAAATGTTGCAGCGTGCCTGGAAAGGACTTTTGGCTATTTTTTGTATCAAAACAAGGTTATCAGATTGAAGCACTCATTATGATGGGTTTTTTGAAACTAGCAATAAGTTTAGAAATTATATCCATCATGAAAGATGATAGACGAGCATTGATGTCAAATTGATGTCCATCCTTGGTTTCATGTAGACCTTAAAATTGCTTTTATTCAGTTTCATGTAGACCTTTCTTTTATTTTGGATATTGAATATTTGGCACATATGCCTCACATTTTAGAATTTGCACCCAAAATTTAGAAAAGGTACTTTTCAGGGGCCAGATATGATCTTTGATTACACTAGAGTTATCTCTCTTTAATAGAACCTCTCTTCATCATTTCACGTGCTTAATCCTTTTCCTTCAAGCTTCTTCCGTTGTTGGTCAGATTTGGTCTTACAATAATAAAACGAGTCTTAGCCTCATAGAAATATATGTTTAGTCTATTTGAGGGTACCCCCTCTCTAGCCTAAAAATTGGCTCGAAGTCCTAGATTGGTGCAAGAAGGTTGTCCTGCACATTATGCCCATGCATTTGTCCCTGTGAGAGTAGAAACAACCTGGGGAACAACAAAAGAACTGGCACAGTTGTCAGGGGCTCTATCTCAGTAAATGACATAAGGGTTTCTTTCTAGTTGAAGAGACAAAAAGCTCGCTAACAAACTCTGATTAGTGTTTCTAAGTACCCTAAATTTTTTAGCATAGTAAGGTGATGCACTTTCACAGAGATGGGAATGAAAAATATTCACATAGAACTTTTGGATGGATGGGTGAACATATAACATTCATAGGCTTCAATAACACTTGCTTCAGGAAAGGAACTTAGCAGTAGCAACACTATTGTTATTTTAGGTGTGGTCATTCATTTTGCTGGGCACTAAAGAACTGAATTCTTACCAGTTATTGAAAAACCAATTATTTAGGAATCAAAATTCACAATAAAGAATCAAGATTCAGGACGCTAGACAATTTTGAACATTCACAATGTAGGATGCTAACCAAGATTAACATGCATGAGCTAAATTTCCAAATAAAACCAAGAAACCAACCTGCAATTCATCACCCACCTCTTTAAGAGCCTCCAAGCTCTCTCGAATGCCCTTCTATCCATGGAAGAGCTTGAAAACAAATACCCAAATTCTAAACCCTCGGCAATGGTTTCTAAGCATGACAATTCCTCGACGAGCATCAATGTGACCTAATAAATACCCAAAACACCAAAAGCACCTCTTAGACCAAATTCACAACTATTTTCCTCCCAAAACCCACCAAACCCTCATGGCTTCTTGCCAATAGAAAATATTTGGCGTCAAACGTCTATTTAGATAATCTGAGTAGGAAATCTCCACGAATTCAACATAATTCTTCATAATTGGGTAATTTGGGGAGGAATTCACCATGAATTCAGATAATGTTGATTCTGGAATGATAGAGTTTACTATGTATGAAGCAGGAACAGAGTAACACAGTCGTAGTTGCTCAACAAACAAGGGATTCATAGGGTAGCCTGATGCTTTCACAATTTATGCGCCTCAATTTTCTCAGTGAAGCTGTTGTCCGCACTGATTTGAAGAAATCCCTTTGCAGTCAAAAAAAATTTCTATTACGTTAATCCTATTGGCTATTAGATCCGTTCCATTGATCCAGTGCAAAAAATTAAAACAATAAACTTACAAAGAACTGTGCAGGTCGTCTTAGCTTTCTCATAAGCCATTTCCTTCTCATAATCCTCCATGAATGAACTCAGGAAGAGTTTGGTCGTATGTTTGTCTTTGCGCTGGAGGTATTTTGGTCATATTCCAATGATCATTTTATTAGTTTACATAGTACATATTATATGGTATATTTTATATTTTATTTCATTTATTTTATATTGTATCATAAGTTTTATTTTATATATATGTTTTACAATAATATATATGTGTTCGAGCATTTATATTGTTTATTTTTATGTTGTTTTGTGTTATATATATATAATCATCTAGTGCAGGGTTTTGATCTTCAATAGGCGAGATGCTGGTAATGGAATTGAATTTTGAACAGACGAAGGAAAGCTTGGGTATTATCCAGTTGTAATTTATAAATCCGAGAAGGCAGTTCCGAGATACCCCAGAAATAGGAAGGAAGGAGCCAGGAACCTTTAGTCTTTTGGGATAGTTTGTTAGACCTTTCAAGCCTACCAACCACACTGATTATATATTTGTTCCTTTAGCACTCTTTTGTAGCAAAACAAGCCCTAATAAATTGATATGGACTTGTATGATTCAGAATTGGATGATAAAGTACTATAATGAGGAGGACGACAAGAGACAAAAGCTGGTTTGCTTTCTTAGTATTGGTTTGAATCCAATTGTCTCTGCCATACAGTATTTTCAGAAGCTAGTGCAAGTTGTACCAGTACAAGTAAGAAATCTCTCCTCCTCAATCAGAGGATAGAAGCAATTAGGCATGGATAAATTGATCGATCAGGTGACTCGGCTCCATCATTCTCCCCACCCCGCCCTATTTGTTCCAACTAGGCTTTCTGTAATCAATAAATAGATTGTCTGGTGGGAACTTGAACTCACTCAATATAATATAACTATCATGGCAACTTAGAAACATATATTATATCTCTCTCGCGTATGGTGTTTCAATAGGTTTAATAATTTTACGCCGCTAATTGTTCAGGGGCTCATGATTGGGTTAACCCCGGCCGCCCTAAGTTGGGCAAGTAAAAGAAAAGAAAGCAATCCATTTCCTTTTCCTTGTCTCTCTTGCTAAGTTTTTTGGGGTCTGTGTTGAAGGTTCCAAGGGTATTTAGATTTAACGGGGTCCGGCGCGATGGTGAATCATGGTGAATGGGGTATTTATTTAATGGGGACTACTTTCTCGTCTAGTGAACATCTCTTGTCATCTGTTGGAGACATGAGGGGACATATATCTTCTTGGCCAATGGTGGGGGTGAGGGTATGAACTCACTCGCTCGATAGAAAGAGGGCAAGGGCCGCCATCGGTCCTAATCTCGTCTGGTGGGAGTGATGGGGTACTGACTGGGTGTGTTATTGGGGATGTATAAAATGCTATACATACCTGTAAATTCATGACAACCAAGTCGACAGCTTAGCTCTGCATAATCTTTTGGAGGAAATAGAAATTAGGGAGACACTGAAGCATAGAATTGGAGAGTTGAGAGTCTGAGTCCTGACCTCCGACTGTCCTATACTCGTAAACCCAAAATAGTGTTTTTTTTCATGAGATTTCACCAATCTCTTTAAGTTCAGGGAAGCTCAATCTAGCCTACCCAACGTTTTACCTTTGCTTCTCTTGCTCTTACCTATGAAAAACGTGGAACCTTCGAGTTTCCCACCGTAAAAGACAATGAGGAATTAGAGTGTGCAACTGTTTCCTTCTACAAAAAGATGATTGGAAGCAACGCCATGTCAATTCCACAATATCCCCTCACTCTTGAGTTGGTTTACCTTTCCCGAGGTAGGAGAATGCATGTTTATGTATTTCAGATGATTACAAAAAAAATAATTTTATAATTGCTTCTACATAACATAGATATATCTGTGCAGGTGAGGGAAAACTGGGTATTGTTTCCCCGAGGTTTCTAGAAACTTTCAATGATAATTCTTCATTACGAGGGCACTCAGGGCGTAAATCAGAGAGCTCAGAGAAGGAAGAAGAAGAAGAATAAGAGGACTCAAGTGAAAAGGTGAGGTGAGTGAGGAGGGGAGACGTAATAGTGATATTTGCAAGAGAAACCCACTGGTTCTATAATGATGGGAACGAGACTCTCTAAATCGTAGCCATTATAGATCATAGCATGTTCTTGTACGTTGTTCCCTCCAGAAATAGCATCAAAAATGAAAAAAAAGACAAATGAGGAGAAAACAGACGTACGACCATAAATAAATATCATAGAAAGAATCATATCCAACCACCTAATCCTTTTTCCCTCGAGGCGACCACCGTTCTCTATCAAAAATAGACGCAGGAAGAGATGCCTACTCTCGAGACTCAAACACTGACATCCAGATTCAAGAAAGACACAACACACCAAACAAGAAGATATGATCCATCTTGAAAGGCGAGAAGATGGACCAGCAAGCGGAAATTACATGGCCATGGAAAGAGGAGAGGAAATTGCAGAAGCAGAAATGCCATAAATGCTGAAATGAAAAGATTGTGATTGTGATTTCCCTCCTACCATTGTTGGTTATCTCCATTTGTTGGTTCTCTACATTCCCTATTCAATCCAAAGTGTACAAAGTATTAAAAGGAAACAACGTAAAGCAATTCAATCTGAAGCTTAAAAAGGAAACAACCTAAAGCACTGGTTAAACAAGAAAAATGGAAACAAATTTATACATAAAAATATATATTATATATTTGTCAAAATAGGTTGTTTTAAATTGTGTTTTTTCCAAGGTGTAAA
>LPNX010149584.1:4360-35288 GCA_001517045.1 Pseudotsuga menziesii
CCATTAAAGTAGTTGAGATTTCAAATGATTAAATGTTGTTGTTAGAGACTATGAACTTTTTCAATCTATAGATTGACGTTTGAATCAGATCGATACTTCATATCCTTACAACAACAACATTAAATACACCGCTACAATTTACATATTGAACTTGTACTAATAAGTCACAATTTATAATTAAAATAATTACATCAATGTAGTTGACAACTTAAAATAATTAAATGTTGCTGCTATATAATTATGAACTTATATGAACCATTAGATTGACTTTTAACCAAGATTTAACACTTCACGTACCCACAACAACTACATTAAAATACACTAATACAAGGTTCCAACACTTCATATCCTCACAACAACAACATTAAATAGACTACTACAATTTGCATATTGATTTTGATCTTCATTTTTTATAATTCAAGTAATTTCATTAAAGTAGTTGGTATTTCAAATAGTTAAATGTTGTTGTTAGAGACTATGAACTTTTTCAATCTATAGATTGATGTTTGAATCAGATCTGATACTTCATATCCTTACAACAACAACATTAAATACACCACTACAATTTACATATTGAACTTGTACTAAAAAGTCACAATTTATAATTAAAATAATTACATCAATGTAGTTGACAACTTAAAATAATTAAATGTTGCTGCTATATAATTATGAACTTATATGAACCATTAGATTGACTTTTAACCGAGATTTAACACTTCACATACCCACAACAACTACATTAAAATACACTAATACAAGGTTACAACACTTCATATCCTCACAACAACAACATTAAATACACTATTACAATTTGCATATTAAATTTATACTAATAATCATAATTTATAATTAAAATAATTACATCAAAGTAGTTGAGAACTTAAAATAATTAAATGTTGCTACTATAAAGTTATGAACTTATATGAACCATTAGATTGACTTTTAAGGGAGATTTAACACTTCACATACCCACAAACAACTACACTAATACAAGATTCCAACACTTCACATCCTTACAACAACAACATTAAATACACTACTAGAATTTTCATATTAAACTTATACTAATAAGTCATAATTTATAATTAAAATAATTACATCAAAGTAGTTGAGAATTTAAAATAATTAAATTTTGCAACTATAAAGTGATGAACTTATATGAACCATTAGATTGACTTTTAAGAGAGATTTAACACTTCACATACCCACAACAACTACGTTAAATACACTAATACAAAATTCCAACACTTCACATCCTTACAACAACAACATTAAAATTTGCATATTAAACTTATACTAATAAGTCATAATTTATAATTAAAATAATTAAAACTTAAAATAATTAAATGTTGTTAATATAAAATTATGAACTTATATGAATCATTACATTGACTTTTGGAGAAAAGTCTTTGGCAAATTAATTATTGATATGGAAAGCAATTACATCGAAGTAGCTATAAGTTAAAATGTAATCATTTTATTCTTGAATATTTGCAACAAGCATATTGAGCGTATCGTAATGGCAAATATCAAATCAGACCATATGTGGTCACGCATTTTTATTTTCTCCACTTTATCTACTCACGCGTTTTGTGCTTTAAAGTTCCCCCATCTTACCGTGTTTTGGACTTCGCCATTTAAAGTCATTATCATGGAATGAAGACGAGAGAAATAACGGAATATCAACGTAATATGACGCTCCCATGCGACGTTGTTTTCATGCTACTATGTTTCTTTCACAAAAAAAAAAGACAGTTCCTTGGTATTCATTGAAAGTCATGTTACGGTTTATTGAGGAGGTGACAATGTTGACCCACAAAATAAATCAATTTAATTATGTGATAATGTGGGGTGTAGATTATTATCTATATTATTTTTTATGAAGACCAGGATGTAGATTATTATCTATATTTTTTTTATGAAGACGAGACACGTGGACTATCTAGATTGATTTTATGGCACTTGTTAGAAATTCGAAATAAGCCATTATAAAAAAGAAATATAAAAAATAACTAGTAGCTCATGAATAGATAATTGGTAGGTGATGCATGGATAACTTGTAAATGATAAATGGATAATCAACACTTCATGTCAAATAACTAGAAAAATGTGAGAGAAAGAAAGAACATAAAAAATAAATGATGATTGATAAATGGATAACTTATAATTTGAAGTGGATTGTTAGTTAACACATGGTAACTTATAATTTTGTGGTACTTAACTTAATGTGTATGGGCCTTCACTAACCACAAATTATATAGTTGTGCTAGTCTTACATCATCCTTTAACTAGCAATTGCCCCAAAGAGGTGCAATAATATGCCGATAAGATATTGTTGCAGGGTGAAATGGTTGAAAATGAGAAAACTATAATCAATTTGATGTTTTGGGGAAAAACCCTAAAAGGAAGTGCATGGAATAAAGTTTGCTCAAGGTGTAGCACTACCAATTTTGTAGTGAAGGACAAGGAAATGTGAAATTCAAGGATTTTATGTACAAAATAATATGGATAATTTATTACCTGTTTGCAAATTGGGTGAGTTTGATATGATTTATGTCCTTGCAAAAAATGTGGGATAAATGGATTTAAAATACTTTAGTAATGGAGTTGTGCTTATTTTAACTCGACGCCTGCTAGTGAAAAAGTAACCACTACTGATTGTATAACCCTGAAAATGTTATATTTTCAATTAGCAAGATGTAGAAACAAGTGAGTGAGAAGAAGAGAAGCTCAAAGGAAGAGGTAGAAAATCTTGAAGGAGGAATAAGGATGCCAGATAAACATTCTGTAGCTATGAAAAGTGCAAAGTTCAAGCAAGATGGAGAATTATGGTTGTTTCAGGATTGTGATAAATGCTTTGAGATTGAGGAAGCCAACGAGGAAGTGGAGACATTCTATCACTGATACACTAGTAGGGAAAACATTCCATAATGTCTATTGTGCATATGGTATCTATATATAAATAAATTATCTTGAAAAAATAAATTAGCGATATTTATAGTGAATATTTTTGTGAAGTGTCAATTCTCGCTAGCTCCTTCAGTTAAGGTGTGAGTCTCGTCGCCAAGGAAACCTAGGTTAAATTACCCTTAAGGGTATGCTAGTTGGGAGGAGTGTGTCCCAGAATGAGTGTGATCCTCAGGTGACCTTCAAGGCTTAGATTCCCTTGGGTTGCAGTTCTTAACCATTGGTTCACTAATTCCGCCCCCAAGTGATGGGCAATTGAATTAGAAAAAAAAGAATATCGTTGTGAAGCATAATTCTTCACTAAATTATCCCACCAATATTTTCCTCAAGGATAAAGTTGAATGATCATCAGAGGCCCAATCTATGAGATATAAAACAAAGTACCATAAAGTATAAACAAAAATTAATTCGAGGCCAAATGTTCGGCGAAGGGTGTAGCAATGATGGATTGCCACTAGTGCACTGCATGTCCAATGGATTTGGATGCAACATACTATTCATATACCAAAAAACGCCTTACACTTTAACCACCTTACTTGCAGCTAGTATGTATGTGCCGTTAGTGTGGTGTGACTGACAATGAGCTTCCAAATAGCCCTATAAAACAATTTTGATTAATTGCATTAACTTAGTGCTTAGTTTTCATTTCATTTAACCTTAGCTTTTGCTTATTTAGATTCATGTAGCCTTGGTAAAATGTTTCAAGCTTTTGTTTCTATGTATTTGTAATTTTGTAATCCGTTATTCTAAATTTGTGTGTGTTGGGTATCCATAATAATTGTTCTTAGATTCAATTTCAAAATCCCAACTTGTAGATGTTAAATTTGTGAACCATTTGTTAGGATTGTTAATCCTCCCTTGTCCAATTTGGTGATATGTCTAAATTAGGAGTATGATCCAGCCTATTTTTAGTCACTAGCACCATTGGGTCCACTTGGCCTAATTGGGGCACATGTTCTAGTTATTAAAGTGTGGGGATCACTAATTGAGGCCTAGTGCCACTGATTGCACTTGCATGCATCAGTTTAGGAGCCTCCTAGATCAATCCCTACAATTTAGGAGCCACTTGGAGTGTCGATACCAACCAAGGTCAGTTGAGTTGATTTGGTGACTAGTCAACCTCAGTTAGGAGTCAATTACATTTAGTTCTAGCCCTCTACATTTAGTTAGCGCCAGGTTTGCATGGTTGCATGCAGGAGAGGCGCATTCCTCACCTACCATAGTCAGTTAGGCTTAGTTAACATTGAATTAGACACTTGAGTTGTGATTTAGAACTTCGATGAACTCCGATAATGATTTAGACAATGCCAGTTAACCATTCAGTCCTCCTATAATGATTAGGTCAATTAACCATTCAGTCAAGTAGAGTCTAATCAATTCGAATTTCCTCAGATGGATTCAAATTGCTTGTGGCTATTTAGCCATTGTACTTCATTGTAATTATTATCTAAATACTTTTGGTTAATGAAAGCATTCACAGGTGCAAGCCGTTTTTTCATTGTTTCATTCTTCAATTATTGAGTAAATTGTGTGATCTATTCTTGTGAGTTGTGTGTTGATCCATAGATCTATGTGCTCAATTTAATATGGTATCAAAGCCTCAGCAGGACAAGGCACTTCTCCTACTATAGATCCATACTTGGATCATTTTTTTGAGAAAAATTGCTCCTTCCAGTACTACACCAAAAGCGGAGAATTTACCACTTAATATCCCAAGTTAAGGAATTGTTGATCAAGCTTGCTTGATCAACTATGCTGGGTGTGAAGGAAATTCCAAAAGTGCAGATTGTCGACCTTATTCTGTCTGTTTGATTGTGTGATTTACAGGTTTAACATTCCTTTTCACTGCATTCGCTACAAGCAGCTCAGTCTCCTTCATAGCATTCGCTACAACAGCTCAATCTTCTCTACTGCATTCTAGATGGCCCATCCAATGGAGCTCCTCACTCCTTTCAACTATCACCAGTGGAAGGAGGACATGGAGATGCAGCTACGCTCCAAAAGACTTTTCAAACTCACAATGGAAGTAGAGAAAGAGCCAATTCATTATGTTGACAAATAAAATTATTGGAACAGGCTTGATGAAGCCTATGAATGCTTGTGCCTCTCAATCTCTTGAGATTTTCTCTTCCATATCAATGGATTGATGACTCCCAAGGAGGTTTTGGATAAGCTTGCCTCCTTATTTGAAAATCAGGATGATCTGAGGGTGTATCAGCTGGAGAATGAGTTGATCTCTCTCCATCCAGCATTAGAGGAAATTTGGGGTATAAAATGCGCCTTTAGTAAGAAAACGTGCCAACAATAAATTTTATGAGTTGGAATTCAGGAATCAATAGAATTTCAATAAAATGAGTCAACCATAATGGTTGAATTGACAAATTTGTCATAAAAGAAAACTACTTTTTTTGTTCGTATTTTCGACAATTCTCCCTGTGTTTTTACTCAAATTCCGAGTGGGAGAGATCGTTGGATGTGGAATTTAATTCCGCATCCAATGAGTACCCACACTGCATACTTTTTACGGAGAATTTCTTATTTTTGGGGTAGCGGAGTTCATAAAAGGTATGCAGTGTGGGTACTCATTGGATCCCGCTTGGAATTTGAGTAAAACCATAGGGAGATATGTTGAAAATACGAACAAAAAAAGTAGTTTTTTTCTTTCTTCCTCCAAAATTAATAACTATTATTTTATTATTTTCCTTAGGAGGCTCATTTTAGACCTCAAATTTCCTCTAATGCCCATTTCGAAACAATCAATGAATTCTTCACAAAATTCAAGAATCTAGCGTTCCAATTGAAGTTGTGCAAGGTAGAGAAGGAGGATGATCAACTCATCCTTGTCATTCTCTCCAAGCTTGGTGCAAACTATTCAATATTTGTATCAACATTTCATTGTGTGAATCTCTCTACTCCAAACTAGAAGATGCCTACTTTTGACTCTTTCATTGAATCTCTTACTCAGAAGCATGACAAATTGATCCAAATGGGGACCATTCGATATTCCAGAGATCAAGCACTTGTTGCAGGAGGACCTAAGATAGTGAATGACAAAGGGAAGCAAAAGGATGAGTCTCTTGTAGAGAAAGAGCAGTTAAAAGAGCCTTCAAGTTTGAAAAGAAGCAAGACGAACTGCAAAGGAAAGACACTCTGTTCTTACTGTGGAAGGGGATTTCATCCAGAAAGCACCTGCATGAGAAGAATAATAGATGAGATGGCTCTTCTTCTGAAGAAGCATAACATTACTATACCTGCTAGCGCAAGGAAGGCTGACCAGAAGGAAGAAACTGAAGAATATGAAGAGACATGCCATGCATTGAAGGCCAACTGCTCCACAGCACATGCCTTCCTCATTGATCTAGGAGCTTCCAATCATATGGTTTCATCCAGAGAATTATTCTCTTCCTTGCAGTCTTTTGATGGTCCTAGTATTTAGATGGGAAATAGCAGTAAAGTTCAAGCCAAAGGGAAGGGCTCTATCAAGCTTGAACATGGAAAGTTCAAAGATGTGCTTTATGTTCCCTCCCTAGATGTAAACCTGTTATCTGTATACCAGATGATTCATACTCGCTCTCCAAAGTGAGTCATATTTGGTCCTAATTCAATGGAGATCATAGATATCTCTACTGGGAACATCACAGCGAAGGGTGCTGCAAATCATGCCTCCAAGGCATATGAGTTCTCACACTTCATGCTATTTCCAGAATCAATGTACTCTCAGCAGCTACTTGCAAGGAAAGGTAAAAAAATTTCATCTACATATTTTGTAGTTTCTACTAGTATTGTAGATCTAGCTATATCAGTTTATGAGATTGAGATTCAAGGTGATTCAGATCCAGATCCAGTCCCTCCTTCCAAATTGGAAGCTAGGAATATGATTGGAAATCTATTTGACACTCAGAAGGGAAAGACCCTTGCGCTATGTCATGCAATCTTACCTCCTTCAAAGAGATGCAATAGACTCCTTGTAAGATGCTACATGGAAAGGGCTCAATCTCACTACATTCAAAAGAATAGAGCTGACCATACACCTCTTCATCCAGCAAGAGACAAAGGTTACATTCCTCCTTCCTTCCATCATCATTTTGGGAGAAGAATAAGAAGTCTACATGCTAGGCCCCAGGATACTTATGCACAGAACATCATACATGCTGCTTTGCTACATCACATAGATTGCAGCAACAAATTTTCAACTTTTTCAAACTTGAATCATGATTCTATCTGCTTAGTTAGAGGGGGTATTTTTTCCCATGTGGTTTTTTACCCAACTCCTTGTATTGAGAAGTTACTTTATTTTACTTGATGTAATGGGTGACCTATGGTCTTAGTTACGAGGGCCCACAGATTGTCCAAGTTAGCATTCAGGGGGGGTGTTAGGATTATTAATCTTCCCTTGTCCAATTTGGTCATATGTCTAAATCATGAGTCATGTCTAAATTGGCAGTCCATTCAGTCTATTTTTAGTCACTAGCACCATTGGGTCCACTTGGGCTAATTGGGGCACATGTTCCAGTTGCTAAAGTGTGGGGAACACTAATTGAGGCCTACTGCCACTTATTTCATTTGCATGCATTAGTTTAGGAGACTCCTAGATCAATCCCTACAATTTAGGAGCCACTGGGATTGCCGATACCAACCAAAGTCAGTTCAATTGAGTTGGTGACTAGTCAAGCTCAGTTAGGAGTCAGTTACATTTAGTTCTAATCTTCTACATTCAGTTAGTGCTAGGTTTGCATGGATGCATGCAGGAGAGGCGCATTCCTCACCTACCAGAGTCAGTTAGGCCGAGTTAAAACTGAATTAGATACTTGAGTTGTGATTTAGAACTCCAATGAACTCCGATAATGATTTAGACAAGGTCAATTAACCATTCAGTCCTCCGATAATGATTTAGACAAGGTCAGTTAACCATTCAGTTAAGTAGATTCTAATCAATTCGAATTTCCTCACATGGATTCAAATTGCTTGTGGCTTTTTAGCCATTGTACTTCATTGTAATTATTATCTAATTACTTTTGATTAATGAAAGCATTCACAGTTGCAAGCCATTTTTGCACTGTTTCATTCTTCAATTACTGAGTAAATTGTGTGATCTATTCTTTTGAGTTGTGTGTTGATCCATAGATCTATGTGCTTAATTTAATACCATTGATATGTAGGAAAATATGAAAGCTATAGGAAGGGAATTATGTAGTGGAATAATCAAAGAGAATGTACACTAAACATGAAATTCATGCCACAAATTTGAGATAAATCAGACAAGAATTGCTCGGATAATCATAACATTAATCTTCATTCATTAATCAATAATACAATGATTATACAATAAATAGAATTCAAATATTGTGGATAGGATTCGAATATACCAGCTCAAGATGACTGAATAGCTAACTCAGTGTGTCTAAATCACTGTTGAAGATATTAGTCTAAATCCGGATCTCTAAATCAGTCTATAATCAGTTAATTGATGAGGTAGGTGGGAAAAAGGTGCCACTCTCCTTGCATGCATGCAAAACTGGTGCTAGGATAATTGAAATTGATCTAACTGATTGTAACTGGAGTTTAACTCAGCATACTTGCTTACCTACCACAACCAACTGATGGAGGATGCTAGTGGCACATAGAGTGGGATCCTATAATGTAGGGATTGGTCCAATAGGCACATAAACTCATGCATGCACATGTAGTAAGTGGCAGATAACTTCTAGGTGTCTCCCCCACACTCAAGTACAGTAATAATAACTCCCTAAGTTAGGAAAAATGACCAAATAGACCATATTGAACAAAGGATGATTAATTAATCCTAACACACCCCCTTAATCCTAACTTTGGACAACTTGGGCCCTCGCAACTAGGCCAAAAGTCACCCATACAATCTAAATGAATAAAATACTTCTTAATAAACTAAGGAAAATGGGGAAAATCTTAGGGGGAAGCCCCCCCCCCTCAAAATAAGCAGGAATCTGGAAATAATCCATACTTGAGAAAAAAAATTATCTTTAAGAAAAAACTTGTGAAAAATATGCTGCAATCTACAACAATGTGGAGTAGTAATGCAGAATCTTGGTTTTTCTGCGCATCAACATCCTGGGACTATGCATGTGAAGCTTTCCATCTTCTTCTGATCTGCTGAATGTTGATTTTGTCTCTTCTTTCTGGAAGAGGAATGGAATGATCCATTTTGTTCATCAGTGGGCCAAATTGTGGATCTTCACCATAAAGTAGCATCTCTATGGAAGTTTGTTTCACCACTCTATAGGTAGCAAAGTTGTGTGAGAGAGTGCAACATGTTCATTCTAATACTGGGACCTCATTCTTCTTCTATCATCTGGATTCCTGGCAACATTTTGAACTGCTTCAATGAGCTTTTCAACCCATTTAGGATTTTGATTTAGGAACAAGATCGACATGATATTGATACTGAGAATGTATTTTGAAAATAATTGTTGAATAGTATCGAAATTGCTGGGTTGTAGTGCAATTAGTTCATTCTCCAGAATATGGAATCTCATCTCATCTTGTTTTCCAAACAAATATTCAAGCGTGTCCCATTCTTCCTTTGGTGTTATGAGTCCCTGAAGGTGAAACATAAGATCTTGATAAATGTGAATGCACATGAAACCAAAATCTTCATCAAGCCGATTCATAAACTTTTTCTTCTCAACATGTTGTTGGGGCTCAATTTTTCTTCCCATTGTCATCCTAAACATGCCTTTGTTGCGCAAGGATACCTGCATATATTCCCTCTAATCAATGTCGAAGGGTGTAAGGATTCTAGGTACGGGAGATGAAGAATTCTTCATTTTATTGTATGATGATTAGTTAATTCTTTAAGAAGCTATGTAGATACCTGCAAAGAACACTGCAAAACCAATTCAATTCGCAATAATATGTTAGTTCAATCCTTTCCACCTCGACATGTGCACTTTTTCAGGTTCTGACACACCTGTAGAGACTTCTTTGGACAGAATCCAGAGTTAGCAAGGTAATGATTACAAGAATTATGTGGAAAATCAGCTACTTCTGGTGCACAATGGAGGTTTCCAAGGTTTGTTGTTAGCCTGAATAAGGCTATGGTACCATGTTAAATTTGTGAACCATTGATATACAGGAAAATATCAAAGCTGTAGGAAGGGAATAATGAAGTGGAATAGTAAAAGAGAATGCACACTAAACAAGAAATTCATTCCACAAATTTTAGATAAATCAAACAAGAATTGCCCAGATAATCACTGTTACAGAGAGCAATTCCTATGGCTTGGGGTACCACAATAGACAGCTTGACTCTATAAATAAATCCTTTCCTATATGCAAGAGAAACCAAACAACTAACACTAAAAGATCTCAATTCATGCCTTATTCCGGACGGTTGATGTAGATCCCCGTTGAGCTTTCCAACTCCAGCTTGAATTGATAAATTGCTTCCTCAACATTCAATAAATAAGACAAGCTTGCTATATATATAATTGTGATATCTCTATTCTAGCATATATAATCAATAACATATAAGCATTTGAAATCATCCATGGATAAAATATTCATTCAAACATACATTATTGGATAGGAAAATATATTTCTATTAATATAAAATCAGATATTACAATGAATACAACCTCTGTCGGAACGTCTGTGAATCGGAGAAATTGAGTCCCCCACTTGGGCCTCCACCACTTCAATCCTCCATCTCTCGATAGTAAGCTCACAAGCGAAAGGAAAGATTGGGAATAACACAAAAGTGCTCCAAGGGACAAAGGGGATGCAGATTCAAGCACAAGTTCCAGCAACAATGGACTAAGGTTCTCTTGCTCTTAATTCTTCATTCCTTCAATGTATCCAAAGGGTTCCTTATATAGCTCTTCAATGGGGTAATGAAAGGTCGAATCCGAGCGATCTCAAGGCATATGGAAGACCAGGAGACAAGTGAGTCGGATCCACATCAAGGAAAACTCCAAAAGAATTTGGCCTTTTGCACACATCTCGATGTACGTGGTTTTAGAGGTCAAACCCGCGTATATACGCGATAAAGGGTTTAAAAGTCGCATATAACAATTTAAGCATGTTTTTAGGGATGATCTAGGAAACATCAAAGGAACAAAAACAATCCATGGGGTCTAAGGAGTCTGCATAGGGACAGGGAAGGCCATAAAAGTGTGATTCACCATGTGTGGTAAAATCAGCTATAACAATCACAACATTAATATTCATTCATTAATAAATAATACAATGATCATACAATAAATAGAATTCGAATATTGTTGATAGGTTTCGAATATACCAGCTCAAGCTGGCTGAATAGTTAACTCGGTGTGTCTAAATTACCGTTGGATCTCACCAGTCTAACTCCAAATGTCTAAATCAATCTACAGTCAGTTAATTGATGAGGTAGGTGGGAAAAATGTGACACTCTCCCTGCATGCATGCAAAAACTGGTGCTAGGCTAACTGAAAGTGATCTAATTGATTGTAACTGGAGTTTAACTCAGTATAATTGCCTACCTTCCACAACCAACTGATGGAGGCTACTGGTGGGACTAAGAGTGGGATCCTATAATGTAGTGATTGGTCCCAAAGGCACATAAAATCATGCGTGCACATGCAGTAATTGGAAGATAACCTCTAGGTGTGTCCCCCACACTCTAGTACAGTAATAATAACTCCTTAAGTTAGGCAAAATGACCAAATAGACTATATTGGATGAAGGAGGATTAATTAATCCTAATTGTAGAGTGCCTTCTTATTCCTGCATAACGATTGATTTCCATGTATATAAAGACTTATGAATTTACATAATTATTGAGTGATCAAAACTCACAATCCCTTCACTCATATTTTCCTTCTAAGTGCTCTTTGACTTCTTCCTATCTTCAATTGTGATTTTTTATAAGCTCCAAATTCAATGTGATATTTTTGTGAATCTTAGCTTTAACCTTAAACATGCAAACAAAATATATTCTGCTAATATTTTTTGAAATTATTTAGAACATCTTATCATAAAACTTGTTTGTATGACAACATGCAATCCTCCACTAGTTAATAGTCAGGTATTTGCTAATGTTTGATTGATAAGAACTTCCCAACATTAGCATGCTAAGTTTGAATACTCAATACTTTCTAATTATCAAATGTGAATTACAACCTAATTTTCATATAGATACCACATAGTAATTCAAATTGTACTTTTCCACAACCACTTAAAGTTCTAAAACAAAGTAACTTCAACAAGGTCCATTACTATTTGTATTTATGTGAACTTGAATCTCAAATCCTAGTTTTTTATTTTGTATTTGACGATTATGTCAATTAAGCATATGAATTGGCATTATTTAGTTAATATTAGGTTTTTTATGGGGTTATTTATCCTTCATAATTTTTGTTAAGGGACTCATCTTTTATATGCTAATTTGTATGGAAGTGATTGCTTATGATGAACTTCAATTATTTATATGACCATTCCTTTATTACAAGAATATTTTAACTCTTGTATTCGGGATTTTACTTTTCTTCTAACATATAGGTGTACTACTTTTGTTTGTTGGATTTTAAGTGTAGACATTGGAAATATTGGATGTCTTCCTTGCTTAGAATATTCAATATGATACTTGGCATTTGATTATATTTAGAGGTTTGTTTTTGTTTCACCGATAAAAGGTACTCATCTAAAAGTGTCTTGTTTTTATCTCATGCACCAGCGAAAACATAGAGACAAATAAAAAAGAGATGTATTTTCCTTTGACATAAGATGCAATTAAGATATAAAAACCATTTTTGCAGTTTACATGATTTGTTTTTGCTATTATCATGGTTACAAGAAAAATGAAATGTATTTTCCTATGGAAAAGTATCCAATTAATGTGTAAACCTATGATTTTAGTTTTTTACAAACTTTTTGATAATACTGGAATAATATTTCCTACTATATTTCATTTTAGTTTTTGCAAAATTCCTATTTGCACAAGAATGCAATTTATGATAGTTGAAAGACTGTTTTCCTTTTATTTCATTGGAACCATATTTTAATGTCATAAATGAATTACAATATTCTTGTATTTTGATGTAGAAATCTTGTATATTATGATTGTTACATTCAAACTAATGGACTTTCCTATAGCCTATAGCTTTCAACAATGTTCAAAAGCACATGGATGCACATTCATGTCATATGTTGATTGGTCTTTGTTGTTTATTTATTTCCTAATCTTACACTGTTGTTTCAACATATTCAACAAAATAATAATAAAACATCTTGTTTTAACTACTACATTAAATACACTAATGCATGGTTCCAATACTTCACATCCTCACAACAACAACATTAAATACACTACTACAATTTGCATATAAAACTTATACTAATAAATCATAATTTATAATTAAAATAATTACATCAAAGTAGTTGAGAACTTAAAATAATTAAATGTTGCTACTATAAAGTTATGAACTTATATGAACCATTCGATTGACTTTTAAGGGACATTTAACACTTCACATACCCACAACAACTACGTTAAATACACTAATACAAGATTCCAACACTTTACATCCTTACAACAACAACATTAAATACACTACTAGAATTTGCATATTAAACTTATACTAATAAGTCATAATTTATAATTAAAATAACTACATCAAAGTAGTTGAGAACTTAAAATTATTAAATGTTGCTGCTATAAAATTATGAACATATATGAACCATTAGATTGACTTTTAGTGGAGATTTAACACTTTGTTTACCCACAACAACTACGTTAAATACACTAATACAAGAGTCCAACACTTCACATCCTTACAACAACAACATTAAATACACTACTAGAATTTGCATATTAAACTTATACTATTAATCATAATTTATAATTTAAACAATTACATCAAAGTAGTTGAGAACTTAAAATAATTAAATGTTGCTACTATAAAATTATGAACTTATATGAATCATTACATTGACTTTTAACATAGATTCAACACTTCACATACCCACAACTACTACATTAAATACATGAATACAAGGTACATATTAACCCAGATTCAACACTTCACCTATCAACAACTTTATTAAATACACTTATACAAGATACATGTTAAACTTGTACTAGTAAATCATGAATTTTTATTTTCAATATTTTGGAGAAAAGTCTTTGGCAAATTAATTATTTATAAGGAAAGCAATTACATCGAAGTAGCTATCACTTAAAATGTAATCATTTTATTCTTGAATATTTGCAACAAGCATATTGAGTGTAACATAATGGCAATATCAAATCAGACCATATGCTTTAAAGTTTCCCCATCTTACTGTGTTTTGGAAAAGTCAGAAACCTTGATTTTACAAGTCGTCCCACCAGCGACGACCATTGCTTAACTTCGCCATTTAAAGTCCTTATCATGGGTTACTCCCAACAAATGGAATCAATTGACCAAACAAAGTAAAAGAAGAGGAGAGAAAAATATCAACGTAATATGACGCTCCCACGCCTGAAGATAATTTGACAATCAAGAGGGAGTTGCTTTATCAAAGTAGTAGCAATAGTTTCTATGCTACTACGTTTTTTCTACGGAAAAATAAAGGACAGTTCCTTGGTATTCATTGAAAGCTATGTTACGACTTGTTGAGGAGGTGACAACGTTGATTCACAAAATAAATCAATCTAATTATGTGATAATGTGGGGTGTAGATTATTATCTATATTTTTTTATGAAGACGAGACACGTGGACTATCTAGATTGATTTTATGGCAGTGGTTAGAAATTCGAAATAAGCCATTATAAAAAAGGAATATAAAAAATAACTAGTAGCTGATGAATAGATAATTGGTAGGTGATGCATGGATAACTCGCAAATGATGAATGGATAATCAACACTTCATGTCAAATAACTAGAAAAATGTGAGAGAAAGAAAGAACATAAAAAATAAATGATGATTGATAAATGGATAACTTATAATTTGAAGTGGATTGTTAGTTAAGACATGGATAACTTATAATTTTGTGGTACTTAACTTAATGTGTATGGGCCTTCACTAACCACAGATTATATGGTTGTGCTAGTCTTACATCATACTTTAACTAGCAATTGCCCCAAAGAGGTGAAATAATACGTCGACAAGTTATTGTTGTAGGGTGAAATGGTTGAAAATGAGAAAACTATAATCAATTTGATGTTTTGGGGAAAAACCCTAAAAGGAACTTGTGCATGGAATAAATTTTGCTCGAGGTGTAGACCTAGGGTAGTACCTTGATTACCTCACAAAGTGACTACCAATTTTGTAGTGAAGGACAAGGAAATGTGAAATTCAAGGATTTTATGTACAAAATCATATGGATAATTTATTACCTATTTGCAAATTGGGTGAGTTTGATATGATTTATGTCCTTGCAAAAAAATGTGGGATAAATGGATTTAAAATACTTTAGTAATGGAATTGTGATTATTTTAACTCGACACCTGCAAGTGAAAAAGTAACCACTACTGATTGTATAACCCTGAAAATGTTCTATTTTCAATTAGCAAGATGTAGAAACAAGTGAGTGAGAAGAAGAGAAGCTCAAAGGAAGATGTAGAAAAGCTTGAAGGAGGAATAAGGATGCCAGGTAAACATTCTGTAGCTATGAAAAGTGTAAAGGTCAAGCAAGATGGAGAATTATGGTTGTTTCAAGATTGTGATAAATGCTTTGAGATTGAGGAAGCCAACGAGGAAGTGGAGACATTCTATCAGTGATACACTGGTAGGGAAAACATTCCATGATGTGTATTGTGCATATGGTATCTATATATAAATAAATTATCTTGAAAAAATAAACTAGAGATATTTATAGTGAATATTGTTGTGAAGTGTCAATTCTCACTAGCTCCTTCGGTTAAAGTGTGAGTCTCGTCAACAAGGAAACCTAGGTTCAATTACCCTTAAGGGTATGCTAGTTGGGAGGAGACACCGTACAACCATGTTAAGGGTTAGTGTGTCCCAGGATGAGTGTGATCCTCAGGTGACCTTGAAGGCTTAGATTCCCTTGGGTTACGGTTCTTAACCATTGGTTCATTGATTCCGCCCCCAAGTGACGGGAAATTGAATTAAAGAAAAAAGAATATCGTTGTGAAGCATAATTCTTCACTAAATTATCCCACCAATTTTTTCCTCAAGGAGAAAGTTGAATGATCATCAGAGGGCCAATCTATGAAATATAAAACAAAGTCCCATAAAGTATAAACAAAAATTAATTTGAGGCCAGATGTTCGGCGAAGGGTGTAGCAATGATGGATTGCCACTAGTGCACTGCATGTCCAATGGATTTGGATGCAACATACTATTCATATACCAAAAAATGCCTTACACTTTAACCACCTTACTTGCAGCTAGTCTATATGTGTCGTTAGTGTGGTGTGACTGACAATGAGCTTACAAATAGCCCTATAAAACAGTTTTGATTGATTACATTAACTTAGTGCTTAGTTTTCATTTCACTTAACCTTAGCTTTTGCTTATTTAGATTCATGTAGCCTTGGTAAAATGTTTCACGCTTTTGTTTCTATGTATTTGTAATTTTGTAATCTGTTATTCTAAATTTGTGTGTGTTGGGTATCCATAATAATTGTTCTTAGATTCAATTTCAAAATCCCAACTTGTAGATGTTAAATTTGTGAACAAATTGTTAGGATTATTAATCCTCCCTTGTTCAATTTGGTCATATGTCTAAATTAGGAGTATGATCCAGCCTATTTTTAGTCTCTAGCACCATTGGGTCCACTTGGCCTAATTGGGGCACATGTTCCAGTTACTAAAGTGTGGGGATCACTAATTGAGGCCTAGTGCCACTGATTGCACTTGCATGCATCAGTTTAGGAGCCTCCTAGATCAATCCCTACAATTTAGGAGCCACTTGGAGTGTCGATACCAACCAAGGTCAGCTGAGTTGAGTTGGTGACTAGTCAAGCTCAGTTAGGAGTCAGTTACATTCAGTTAGTGCTAGGTTTGCATGGTTGCATGCAGGAGAGGCACATTCCTCACCTACCACAATCAGTTAGGCTTAGTTAACACTGAATTAGACACTTGAGTTGTGATTTAGAACTCCAATGAACTTCGATAATCATTTAGACAAGGCGAGTTAACCATTCAGTCCTTCGATAATTATTTAGACAAGGTCAATTAACCATTCAGTCAAGTAAAGTCTAATCAGTTCGAATTTCCTGACATGGATTCAAATTGCTTGTGGCTATTTAGCCATTGTACTTCATTGTAATTATTATCTAATTACTTTTGGTTAATGAAAGCATTCACAGTTGCAAGCCATTTTTTCACTGTTTCATTCTTCAATTATTGAGTAAATTGTGTGATTTATTCTTGTGAGTTGTCTGTTGATCCATAGATCTATGTGCTCAATTTAATATGGTATCAGAGCCTTAGTAGGACAAGGCACTTCTCCTACTATAGATCCATACTTGGATCATTTTTTTGAGAAAAAATGCTCCTTCCAGTACTACACCAGATGCAGAGAATTTACCACTTAATATCCCAAGTTAAGGAATTGTTGAACAAGCTTGCTTGATCAACTATGTTGGGTGTGAAGGAAATTCCAAAAGTGCAGATTGTCGACCTTATTCTATCTGTTTGATTGTGTGATTTACAGGTTTATCATTCCTCTCCATTGCATTCGCTACAAGCAGCTCAGTCTCCTTCACAGCATTCACTACTACAATTCAGTCTTCTCTACTGCATTCTAGATGGCCCTTCCAATGGATATCCTCACTCCTTTCAACTATCACCAGTGGAAGGAGGACATGGAGATGCAGCTATGCTCCAAAAGACTTTTCAAACTCACAATGGAAGTAGAAAAAGAGCCAATTCATTATGTTGACAAAGAAAATTATTAGAATAGGCTTGATGAAGCCTACGAATGCTTGTGCCTCTCAATCACTTGAGATTTTCTCTTCCATATCAATGGATTGATGACTGCCAAGGAGGTTTTGGATAAGCTTGCCTCCTTATTTGACAAGCAGGATGATCTAAGGGTGTATTAACTGGCGAATGAGCTGATCTCTCTCCATCCAGCATTAGAGGAAATTTGGGGTCTAAAATGGGCCTTTAGGAAGAAAACGTGCCAACAAAAAATTTAATGAGTTGGAATTCAGGAACCAACAGAATTTCAATAAAATGAGTCAACCATAATGGTTGAATTGAAATATTTGTCATAAAAAAAAAAACTATTTTTTTTGTTTGTATTTTCGACATATCTCCCTGCGTTTTTACTCAAATTTCGAGTCGGAGAGCTCGTTGGATGTGGAATTTAGTTCCGCATCCAACGAGTACCCACACTGCATAAGTTTTATGGAGTATTTCTTATTTTTGGGGTAGCGGGGTCCGTAAAAATTATGCAGTGTGGGTACTCATTGTCTCTCGCTTGGAATTTGAGTAAAACCACAGGGAAATATTTCGAAAATACGAACAAAAAAGTAGTTTTTTCATTCTTCCTCCAAAATCAATAACTATTATTTTATTATTTTCCTTAGGAGGCCCATTTTAGACCTCAAATTTCCTCTAATGCCAATTTCGAAACACTCAATGACTTCTTCACAAAATTCAAGAATCTAGTGTTCCAATTGAAGTTGTGCAAGGTAGAGAAGGAGGATGATAAACTCATCCTTGCCATTCTCTCCAAGCTTGGCACAGACTATTCAGTATTTGTATCAACATTTCATTCTGTGAATCTCTCTACTCCAAACTGGAAGATGCCTACTCTTGAATCTTTCATTGAATCTGTTACTCAGAAGCATGACAAATTGATCCAAATGGGGATCATTCGTTCTTCTAGAGATCAAGCACTTGTTGCAGGAGGACATACTATAGCGAATGACAAAGGGAAGCAAAAGGATGAGTCTCCTGTAGAGAAAGAGCAGTCAAAAGAGCCTTTAGGTTTGAAGAGAAGCAAGAAGAATCACAAAGGAAAGACACTATGTTCTTACTGTGGAAGGGGATTTCATCCAGAAAGCACCTGCATGAGAAGAACAATAGATGATATGGCTATTATTATGAAGAAGAATAACATAACTGTACCTGCTAGCGCAGGGAAGGCTGACCAGAAGGAAGAAACTGAAGAATATGAAGAGACATGCCATGCATTGAAGGCTAACTGCTCCACATCACATGCCTTCCTCATTGATCCTGGAGCTTCCAATCATATGGTTGCATCCAGAGAATCATTCCCTTCCTTGCAGTCTTTTTATGGTCCTAGTATTCAGATGGGAAATAGTAGTAAAGTTCAAGCCAAAGGGAAGGGCTCTATCAAGCTTGAACATGGAAAGTTCAAAGATGTGCTTTATGTTCCCTCCCTAGCTATAAACATGTTATCTGTATACCAAATGACTCATACTGGATATCCAAAGCGAGTCATATTTGGTCCTGATTCAATGGAGATCATAGATATCTCTACTAGGAACATCATAGGGAAGGGTGCTACAAATCATGCCTCCAAGGAATATGAGTTCTCACACTTCATGCCATTTTTAGAACTAGTGTACTCTCAGCAACCACTTGCAAGGGAAGGTAAAAACATTTCATCTACATATTTTACAGTTTCGACTAGTATTGCAAATCCATCTATATCAGTTTATGAGATTAAGATTTAACGTGATTCAGATCCAGATCCAGTCCCTCCTTCCAAAGTGGAAGCTAGGAAGATGACCAGAAATCAATCTGACACTCAGAAGGGAAAGACCCTTGCGCTATGTCATGCAATATTACCTCCTTCAGAGAGATGCAATAGACTCCTTGTAAGATGCTACATGGAAAGGGTTCAATCTCACTACATTCAGAAGAATAGAGCTAATCATACACCTCTTCATCCAGCAAGAGACAAAGGTTACATTCCTCCTTCCTTCAATCATCATTTTAGGAGAAGAAGAACAAGTCTACATGCCAGGCCCCAGGATACCTATGCATAGAACATCATGCATGCTTCTTTGCTACATCACAGAGATTGCAGCAACACATTTTCATATTTTTCAAACTTGAATCCTGATTCTATTTGCTTAGTTAGAGGGGGGGATTTTTTCCCATGTGGTTTTACCCAACTCCTTGTATTGAGAAGTTACTTTACTTTACTTGATGTAATGAGTGACCTATGGTCTTAGTTACGAGGGCCCACAGATTGTCCAAGTTAGCATTCAGGGGGTGTGTTAGGATTATTAATCCTCCCTTGTCTAGTTTGGTCATATGTCTAAATCAGGAGTCATGTCTAAATCGGGAGTCCATCCAGTCTATTTTTAGTCACTAGCACCATTGGGTCCACTTGGCCTAATTGGGGCACATGTTCCAGTTACTAAAGTGTGGGGAACACTAATTGAGGCCTACTGCCACTGATTTCACTTGCATGCATCAATTTAGGAGACTCCTAGATCAATCCCTACAATTTAGGAGCCACTGGGATTGTCGATACCAACCAAGGTCCGTTGAGTTGAGTTGGTGACTAGTCAAGCTCAATTAGGAGTCAGTTACATTCAGTTCTAGTCCTCTACATTCAGTTAACGCTAGGTTTTCATGGATGCATGCAGGAGAGGTGCGTTCCTCACCTACCAAAATCAGTTAGGCTTAGTTAACACTGAATTAGACACTTGAGTTATGATTTAGAACTCCTATGAACTCCGATAATGATTTAGACAAGGTCAGTTAACCATTAAGTCCTCCAATAATGATTTAGACAAGGTCAGTTAACCATTCAGTCAAGTAGATTCTAATCAATTTGAATTTCCTCACATGGATTCGAATTGCTTGTGGTTTTTTAGCCATTGTACTTCATTGTAATTATTATCTAATTACTTTTGATTAATGAAAGCATTCACAGTTGCAAGCCATTTTTGCACTGTATCATTCTTCAATTACTGAGTAAGTTGTGCGATTTATTCTTTTGAGTTGTGTGTTGATCCATAGATCTATGTGCTCAATTTAATACCATTGATATGCAGGAAAATATGAAAGCTGTAGGAAGGGAATTATGCAGTGGAATAATCAAAGAGAATGTACACTAAACATGAAATTCATGCCACAAATTTGAGATAAATCAGACAAGAATTGCTCAGATAATCACAACATTAATCTTCATTCATTAATCAATAATACAATGATTATACAATAAATAGAATTCAAATATTGTGGATAGGATTCGAATATACCAGCTTAAGATGAATGAATAGCTAACTCAGTGTGTGTAAACCACTGTTGAAGATACTAGTCTAAATCCGGATCTCTAAACTAGTCTACAATTAGTTAACTGATGAGGTGGGTAGGAAAAAGGTGCCACTCTCCTTGCATGCATGCAAAACTGGTGCTAGGATAATTGAAAGTGATCTAACTGATTGTAACTGGAATTTAACTCAGCATAACTGCTTACCTACCACAACCAACTGATGGAGGATGCTGGTGGCACATAGAGTGGGATCCTATAATGTAGGGATTGGTCCCATAGGAACATAAACTCATGCATGCACATGTAGTAAGTGGCAGATAACTTCTAGGTGTCTCCCCCACACTCAAGTACAGTAATAATAAGTCCCTAAGTTAGGAAAAATGACCAAATATACCATATTGAACAAAGGATGATTAATTAATCCTAACACCCCCCCTTAATCCTAACTTTGGACAACTTGCGCCCTCGCAACTAGGCCAAAATTCACCCATACAATCTAAATGAATAAAATACTTCTTAATAAACTAAGGAAAATGGGAAAATCTCAAGGGGAAGCCCCTTCCCTCAAAATAAGCAGGAATCAGGAAATAATCCATACTTGAGAAAAAAATTTCTCTTTAAGAAAAAACCTATGAAAAATATGCTACAATCTGCAACAATGTGGAGCAGTAATGCAGAATCTTGGTTTTTCTGTACATCAACATCCTGGGAATGTGCATGTGAACCTTTTCATCTTCTTTCGATCTACTAAATGTTGCTTTTGTCTCTTCTTTCTGGAGAAGGAATGGAATGATCCATTTTGTCCATCAGTGGGCCAAATTGTGGATTAATCTTCACCATGCAGTAGCATCTCTATGGAAGTTTGTTTCACCACTCTGTAGGTAGCGAAGTTGTGCGAGAGAGTGAAGCATGTTCATTCTGATACTGGGACCTCGTTCTTCTTCTATCATCTGGATCGGTGGCAACATTTCGAACTGCTTCAATGAGCTTTTCAACCCATTTAGGCTTTTGATTTGGAATAGGAGTTGGATTTGGATCTAGATAATCTTGAGGTACAATCTCAGTATCAATATATGTCGATCTTGTTCCTCATCTTCTGAGACTAAAATATTAGACAACATATCATTATCAGCAAATGGAGGTGTAAGAAAGTTTTTACCTTCCCTTTTGAATGTTTGTTGAGATTGTACTAAGGCTGAGTGTGGCAGAAAGTGTGAGAATTCATATGCCTTGGAGTCATGGTTTGCAACACCCTTCACTATTATCTTCCTAGTTGAGACATCTGATATCTCCCATGAGTCAGGACCAAATACAAGTTGCTTTGTCGAGCTAGTATGTGTCATCTGATAAACATATAACAAATTTGCTACAAGAGAGGGAACATAGAGTACATTCTTGAACTATCCATGCTGGATTTTAATAGAATCTCTCCCAACAACTAGGATCTGTGAATGATCCTCCATATGAATTATAAGTCCTCCTGAGAGATCCATAGTAGTGAAGGATTATTTGGTGAAAACCATGTGTTTGGATTCTCCTGAATTAATCAGATAGGCTTTTGACTGAGTGAAGCCTGCTTTCAAAGCATGGAACCTCTCATATTATTCAATCTTCTCTCCAGCTTCAGACATCTCTACACCTTGTGGAAGGGAAATATTGTTTTGTTCAATGATTTTTGTCAACTTGTCATTGTTATTCTGCATGCATCGACTCTCTAGATGAAAGAATCTCATATAATAGGGATATTTAGCCTTCTCAAATTTCTTCTATTTCTTGGAACCTGAGGCTCCACTAGAATATTTATGATTCTCTTTTGGATTCGAATCAATATTTTTGGTCTCCTTCCCATTTGGTTTCCCTCTTTCTTGCGCATTTCTAGAGTCCCCAACTAAGAGTGCTAGATTCTTGGAGGTTTGAGGCACTCCCATTTGAATCAATTTGTCTTGATCTTGGATCAAAGACTCTGCAAAAGCATCTAGAGAAGGAATCTTCCAATTTGGAATGGAAACTCTTTCGGAAGGGAAAGTAGAGACAAATACTAAGAATTCTGAGCTAATCTTGCTCAAAATTGACAACAAAAGATGCTCATCTTTCCTTTCTATCCCTCATTGTTTACATTGTAGTACTAGAGCTTTGTATTTTGAAAATAATTGTTGAATAGTCTCGAAATTGTTGGGTTGTAGTGTAATCAGTTCATTCTCCAGAATATGGAATCTCATCTCATCTTGTTTTCCAAACAAATATTCAAGCGTGTCCCATGCTTCCTTTGGTTTCATGAGTCCCTCAAGGTGAAACAGAAGATCCCGGGAGATGTGAATGCACATGAAACCAAAATCTTCATCAAGCTGATTCATAAACATTTTCTTCTCAACATACTGTTGGGGCTCAAATTTTCTTCCCATTGTCATCCTAAACATGCCTTTGTTGCGCAAGGCTACCTGCATATCTTCCCTCCAATCAATGTAATTGAAGGGTGTAAGGATTCTAGGTATAGGAGCTAAAGAATTCTCCATTTTATTGTATGTTGATTAGTCAATTCTTCAATAAGCTACGTAAATACCTGCAAAGAACACTGCAAAACCAATTCAATTTGCAATCATATGTTAGTTCAATCCTTTCTACCTCGACATGTGCACTTTTTCAGTGTCTGTCACACCTGTAGAGACTTCTCTGGACATAATCCAGAGTTAGCAAGGCAATGATTACAAGAATTATGTGGAGAATCAGCTACTTCTAGTGCACAATGGAGGTTTCCAAGGTTTGTTGTTGGCTTGAACAAGGCTTTGGTACCATGTTAAATTTGTGAACCATTGATATATATGAAAATATCAAAGCTGTAGGAAGGGAATTATGAAGTGGAATAGTAAAAAAAAATTCACACTGAACAAGAAATTCATGCCACAAATTTCAGATAAATAAGACAAGAATTTCCCAGATAATCACAACATTAATATTCATTCATTAATAAATAATACAATGATCATACAATAAATAGAATTCGAATATACCAGCTCAAGCTGACTGAATAGCTAACTAGGTGTGTCTAAATCACAGTTGGATCTCACCAGTCTAACTCCAGATGTCTAAATCAGTCTACAGTTAGTTAATTGATGAGTTAGGTGGGAAAAATGCGCCACTCTCCTTGCATGCATGCAAAAATTGGTGCTAGGCTAACTGAAAGTGATCTAATTGATTGTAGTTGGAGGTTAACTCAGTATAACTGCTTACCTGCCACAACCAACTGATGGAGGCTGCTGGTGGGACTTTGAGTGGGATCCTATAATGTAGTGATTGGTCCTAGAGACACATAAAATCATGCGTGCACATGTCGTAAGTGGAAAATAACCTCTAGGTGTGTCCCCCAGACTCTAGTACAATAATAATAATAACTCCTTAAGTTAGTCAAAATGACCAAATAGACTATATTGGATGAAGGAGGATCAATTAATCCTAACTGTAGAGTGCCTTCTTATTCCTACATAATGATTGATTTCGATGTATATAAAGACTTATGAATTTACATAATTATTGAGTGATCAAAACTCACAATCCCTTCACTCATATTTTCCTTCTAAGTGCTCTTTGACTTCTTCCTATCTTCAATTGTGATTTTTTATAAGCTCCAAATTCAATGTGATATTTTTGTGAATCTTAGCTTTAACCTTAAACATGCAAACAAAATGTATTATGCTAATAGTTTTTGAAATTCTTTAGAACATCTTATCATAAAACTCGTTTGTATGACAACATGCAATCCTCCACTAGTTAATAATTAGGTATTTGCTAATGTTTGATTGATAAGAACTTCCCAGCATTAGCATGCTGAGTTTGAATACCCAATACTTTGTGATTATCAAATGTGAATTACAACATAATTTTCATATAGATACCACATAGTAATTCAAATTGTACTTTTCCACCACCACTTAAAGTTCTAAAACAAAGTAACTTCAACAAGATCCATTACTATTTGTATTTATGTAAACTTGAATCTCAAATCCTAGTTTTTTATTTTGTATTTGACGATTATGTCAATTAAGCATATGAATTGGGATTATTTAGTTAATATTAGGTTTTTTATGTGGTTATTTATCCTTCATAATTTTTGTCAAGGGACTCATCTTTTATATGCTAATTTGTATGGAAGTGATCCCTTATGATGAACTTCAATTATTTATATGACCATTCCTTTAATACAAGAATATTTTAACTCTTGTATTCGGGATTTTACTTTTCTTCTAACATATAGGGTTACTACTTTTGTTTGTTGGATTTTAACTATAAACATTGGAAATATTGGATGTCTTCCTTGCTTAGAGTATTCAATATGATACTTGCCATTTGATTATATTTAGAGGTTTGTTTTTGTTTCACCGATAAAAGGTACTCATCTACTAAGTGTCTTGTTTTTATCTCATGCATAAGCGAAAACATAGAGCCAAATAAAAAAGAGATGTCTTTTCCTTTGACATAAGATGCAATTAAGATATAAAAACTATTTTTGCAGTTTACATGATTTGTTTTTGCTACCAGCATGGTTACAAGAAAAATGAAATGTATTTTCCTATGGAAAAGTATCCAATTAATGTGTAAACCAATGATTTTAGTTTTTTACAAACTTTTTGCTAATATTGGAATAATATTTCCTACTATATTTCATTTTAGTTTTTGCAAAATTCCTATTTGCACAAGAATGCAATTTATGATAGTTGAAAGACTGTTTTCCTTTTATTTCATTGGAACCATATTTTAATGTCATAAATGAATTACAATATTCTTGTATTTTGATGTAGGAATCGTGTATATTATGATTGTTACATTCAAACTAATGGACTTTCCTATAGCATATAGCTTTCAACGATGTTCAAAAGCACATGGATGCACATTCATGTCGTATGTTGATTGGTCTTTGTTGTTTATTTCTTTCCTAATTTTACACTGTTGTTTCAACATATTCAACAAAATAATAATAAAACATCGTTACTTTGTGTTTCTTGTTGTGTATGAAATCAATGAATATAAATATGAGAATGACAAGAGCATGGTGAATGACTGAATTCTCAATAAATACCATGATTATAAACATGTTTAAATTTATGTACTCTTAATTTCTTAATTTCACATGTATTTCATTTTACATCAATAAATCAAATTACTATATCCAAACCATTAACTTAACCTTTAACACATTTTTTTAAACAACGCAAAATAATTTAGAAAAATCTATTTATAATTTATATGAGATTCTAACAACTTTGTTAACACATCTCAATATTCTTTATAATTCTTTATAACTACTTACAAATGACATTTAACATATTATGTTTCACCTTTGTATACATTTAAATATATTATATATATTCCATGGAAAATTGAAATATGTTGTAAAATTTCTCATTTAAAAAAAAAAACTAAGTATTCAATTTCACATAATATGTTTAATTCTTATAGATGTATATATATTGGAATTACAATCTAGATGCAACCTCTACTTATCATGTTTGAACAAAGAAGTTGAAAGGTTTTTAACTAAAAATCATAACAATTTATATAATTTATATATTCCATGCATTGAAAATATGTTGTGAAATTTCTCATATTAAAAGACAAGAAAGTATTCAATTTCACATAATATGTTCAGTTCTTATAAATTCATATCTATTGGAATTACAAGGAGATGCAACCATGTGTAACAAGGACACATCTTCTACTTGTGATGTTTGAACATAATATATTAATCCCTAAAGAGGTTAAAAGTTTCTTGGCTGAAAAGCATGATATATCAATTTTTAGATAGGTTAGAGGGTTCTTAAATATTGATGAAGGTTTAGAGGATGACCATTTAAATGATTATGATATACACAATTTTGAAAGGATCTTCAACTTCCTACAACAAGTGCACTACAAGTGGTTACCGGTATACGAGCATGGATTAAAGACCATATCATTGATTTGATTGAATCTAACCATTGTTGATGATAGATTTAGTTCATCCTCCATTGATTTGTGAGATACCATTTCGCCATATTAATATGCTACTTTACAAATGTTGTGCATATGTTTAGAATTTGGGCAAGGAAACCCTACAAATTCAGGTAAACTATACATGTTAGCATTACTTAATGTCTTTGACATTGTAGATGTTGATGATATTGCTCGACCACTTGCTTATAAGCAGCTATGCGATTTTCTTTAAAATATGCAGTTTTTTATTCAATTTAGTTTGAGTTTTGGATGATCCCTGTCATTTGGACCAATGCTCCAACCATACTCCTCCCTCATCAATAGAAACCATGAAATTATGCCACACCAATATTCCATTGTTGTTGTGCCCCTCTTAACTCCCTTTATCACATCCCAGTGCCGTGAACATCCCTTAGCAACACTGGAAAGCTGGAAATCACCGATATAAAGAAGGAGCGTGCCCTTTGAATGAATCCATACATTTCACTTTCAGATAAGCCTTCGCTATCGGTATAGGTTTGTAGTAGCCTCAATTGCATTCCCATTTGGTATTTTCCTTAATTTTGTATCTTGTCTTTGTTACTTGTTAGAGTTATGCCAAATACATCCATCTCTTCAAGTCTATCGTTCCACAACTCGTGAAATACATCCAGGACACCATCATGCTAGTTGTTTCAAACTCCAGTGGACATACTGACCTACATCGCCTACAATTAGCTTTCTGGTTTGTCGTTAAACAATTAGTGAGGGGTAGTGGTAGTGGTACCAACCTTGATTCCTCCTCGCGTTTTCGCTCTATGATCACAAATCATCTCCACATGAAAGTGTAGGACGTGCATGCGTACATCATAGTCGAGCATGATGATAACTCGGTGGCTCTGTGTTTGAGCATCAGCGTGGGGGGCCGCAACGTCCTCCTTATGTTGAGATTCTTGGAAAATCAATCCCGTACAAAAAAGAGCACCTGGAATCCATTCACCAGGATGTGGTCAACAACGCTTACGAGGTTGTCAAATTGAGAGACAGGTGGTAAACTCTAATTTGTGGGAAGGACCACGAAGAGGAGTAGTGATTTTCAAAACGAGGCCAGAGAAAGAACGCATAACGGCGTAAATATATATATATATATATATATATATATATATATATATATATTTTAAGCTGCACAGATATATTATATTACAAAGGAAAAAAATACATAGTTTGACTTGGCTACCTGAGGTTGAAGGAGATGAAGTCCCCTCCAGAGCCTCTCAAAAAATAATAGTCCTCTGACAAAATAACGTCCAAGATAACCAAGGCTGAAAGTACAGGCTTATGGCCCACAGACTGAGACATAATTACAATAATCAATCATAAAAAACGATAAGCTCGTATACATGAGCGAAGACAGAGGTTCCATAGCAGAGAGAAGAACAAAAATTTACATGATAAAACAAAAAGAGACCAAAACTATTGTTGGCTTGACCAAAAAACCTGGGTGAAGCGTTCATTAAGCCGGAGGCGTTTCTTCAATGATGGGGCAGGCCCATCTTTCTTCCTACGACAAAGTAGGCGAGTCAATGGCAGCATTCAGAACCAAAGAGAGCGTATGCTGCTGCGACTGTTGCACCATCTATTGGACCGACATTTCCTTCATACACTTGAAAAGAGGTTCAATTGTGGAGGGGACTGGAAAGGGCTTGATACAATGAACTCCGGTTGAGCAACCAGTTGCACTACCGCTACCACCGAGACTGGTAAGAGCCCGACCACCAGATTCACTACCATTAGCACCACCACCTTGAGAACGACCCCCCTTCTTCAGCCCGTTCAGACTAGAAATGCTAGCCATGCCTTTCCAAGCAAAGGAATTGTCCATTGTTGTGAGTTGAGCTTCAATGTCAGTGATTTTAGACTTCATGGTATGCATCGCCACCCGAGCCTCAGACCAATTGCTGAGCATGTTCTCTGCCAGGTTGCAGAGCATGTTCTTCATCATCCAATAATGGTTGATTTGGCTTCCATCCTCGCCAGTCGAGAGCTTCTGGTTGAGGACCCGATTCTCCCAGGCTTCAACCAAAACACGTACCCGCAGAGAGATGTGAGGTTCGTAATCTGCCAGAGTCTGAGCATTGCAACCCCTTTGGGATTTACCACGCCTGGAGCTGGTTCTTCTTGGAGTTCCTCTCTGCCTTGACATGGCTGTCAAATTGAACCTGAAACCAATTCGCTAGGGAAAGATCTTACCTATAGAGAGCCGATGGAACACAGGCATAGAAACAAAGCTAACCGCCCGACACACAGTAAGCCCGGTAATACTTCTCGCCATGCCATAAATCTCGAATTGGGTCCAACCTAGACACGTGTCATTCGAAGTACCTGCAAGCATTAACGTTCGAAGCAGAGCCATGATAGCACCTAGGTTGACGAACCTTCGCCAACGCACGTCGCATGAGCCAAAGTGACTGAGGAAGAATCTCCCATGCACCAAGATCTTTGAAGGTTCTGGAGGTGTGCGCTATCGATGTGGGTGACAGTGTTGGGCTTTAGGAGGGCGATGCGTGCATGTTGCTGTGGCTGGAAAGAGGGATGACTATCACCGAAAATACCACCCGCATCTGGGAACGGCGTAAATATATTATTCATCACAACTAGTACTAATAAAATTTGTGACAACTCTAACTAGAAGTATCAGGAGAGAATTCCCTTGATCCTGGCGGTGATGCCAATTGGGGGCTACGATGGCTCCTGCCACTAGTTGCTATGGAAGCTTGAGCCATCGTCAGCCTGCTCTCTTGGTCTCTATGTGTGGAATTAGTTTGGGTTCCTGGAACTAGAAAGGCATGTGAATTGGCATATAGGGATCCATTTAGAGCATAGGGTAGGATCCTTCATCCTATTAGTATTCTTCCTTAGGGTTTTATACTCGGGTCCTTACTTTATTAGGGTTACTGGCTAGACTCTCTGCCTACTCTTAGGGTTTTATACTTGGGTCCTGCCTTCTTTTGGGTCACTTGTATGACTCTCTTCCTCTTAGGTTTGTGGGTTTTGTGGACTATCTGTCTTTTTCGATTCCATTTGGGGTTTAGATTCCCCCCCATTCCATACAGTTCACATTGGTGTATCCACTTGTCTCACACCTGGTTATTCCCTATTTTTCTAGCTGAAATATAGCTGCACGGTCTTCCAGATATTGGATGCACATGTTGGTGCGTGCCCTTCCATTTTCTGCGGTATCACTTAGGGTTTCCACAGATATTGTTGGTTTTGATTCACGGGTTCTATGTTTCCTTATGCTTCATGTCCGTGTTTCCTGTCCATGTTGGATCCCCATCATTTTCGTTTGTGCCTTTGTTTTACTTGGTCATGTAGGCCATGCATTTTAGTTCTCTTGGGGTGTCGGTCTATCAACCTAAACTCTTGTCAACTGATCCTGACCCCAAACCACCACTGGTGTTTCCATATGGAAGCGCCCCCCTAAAGGATAGGGTTGATGCATCTGGTTCTGCGGACATTAGAGGAAATTTCATCTCAAAATGGGCCTTTTAACTTTTATTCAAATTCCATGTCATCATGTGTTAGCCAATGAAATTGCTTTAAATTTGAAATACCGTATAGGTCTTAAACACTTTTTTAATATAAATTTGGGGATAGGTATCATAAAAAAGCTACTTTTTTTGTTTGTATTTTTGATATATCTCCCTGTGTTTTTACTCAAATTTTGATTGAGAGAGCTCGTTGGATGCGGAATTAAATTCCGCATCCAACGAGCTCTCCCGATCAAAATTTGAGTAAAAACACAGGGAGATATGTCAAAAATACAAACAAAAAAGTAGTTTTTT
>LPNX010149584.1:35485-57322 GCA_001517045.1 Pseudotsuga menziesii
CAGTTCCGGGGGGTCTTCAAACCATGCACCAAAATATTTTTCAAAGCCTTCAGCGCCAAAACATGATGGACACTCACAAATAGTTGTGGGTCATGCTTTGGGGATGAAGGTCCATAAACAAAAGACTGTTAAGAAACCCAATAGGGGTAAATATCGACAATGCAAGATTCACCAAGACGACTGTAGAATGTCTCTGGGCTGTGGGGTTGGTCTTGAAGAGGTGGTGGGTTTAAATCTTCATGGATTAATAAAAAAATTCAGCTATAAGGATATGGATTACAGGTACATCGAAGCTTGGTCCATAAGGGTCTGGGGTCCCTTCATCAATTATTGTTCGACCATATTTGTATTCCAAAAGGGGTGGTTCGGATTCATGTTTAGGACCAAAGCTCATGCGTCTTTCATCCTTGAACAAACCTAGATGAAGGGACATGTTAGTTTGATGCTGCGAAGATGGCATTACAGTTTTGATCCTGCTAACAAAGGTATCAAATGAAGACACATTTGGGTCCTCCTCCTTGGACTCCCACTTGTTTTCTGGAATCGGACGGAAATGGAGGACATTGGCAATTTTTCATATCTTAATCATGACATGCTATATAGTGTCGATAAAATATTAGGACAGATACTTGTGGATTTAGACATGTTGTAGGTTCTACTCGAGAAACTGGATATCGACTAGAGCGATTGTACCTTCTCTCAACCCCTGGATTACTAGGGTATTTGTTTCTCTGTTCTAAATGCAAAGAAACCGGTTAACTCTGAAATATTTTTTCCTCTTCGAGATCGGATTCTGACAAGGAACCCACTTATGTCAACGCCTGGACTTCTGATGACTATTGTGTTGATGAACTAAAGCGGAACGAGGCTCCCACTGTATTTGATACGTCTCCTTTGGCTCCAGTATTGCTGGTGGACCAGCCTTTTCTTGGTAAGTTGCAGCGTTATAACCCCTCCTTTGTCTCTTCCTTAACATCCAAAGAATACGAGTTTGTTCTCAATTTGGAAAAAGAGGATGATTAAGTTGCTAAGGTCCTTCTAGTGGGGGATACTTTTTTCTATAAAGGTGTTACCTCTTTACATGATGGTCAACCGCTCCCTGAGAATCTCTCACGAGGGGTGGAGGAACCTATATTGTGTTCGAGTCGGGATACCCATGAGTATCTAGACACCAAGGAATGGGGAAACCCTATCCTTAATGATGTTTCTAGTCTGTCTCCTAACCACATCCAACTATCTATAGAATTCTCTCCTATCATTATCTTTAAGACTGGCTTTGGTGTACTGGACAACTGCTTTGACATTGGGCCAGTTGATGTTGAAGAACCTTCCACTTCTGAGCACTCTCCCTAACTTGACATCGGCCTGTTACCAGATCCTCCAAATACTTACTTTGTTGTTTTTATGAAGGATCCTATGAAAACATATTCTGCTATTTCATCTGTCGATTCACCCATTCCTACTTTTTCCCTTGGTAATTGTTATGCTTCCCCACCCATCCCTTCGGATAATACTTGTAATATTACCAGTGATACTCCTCTGGGAGCTCACAAAGGTGGTATGAAAACATACTTCTCTCCCATTAAGATAAGGAGTGCACGGAAAAAAAGTGGTTGTTATCCCTGCTCATGTTGATCCATCCGCCTCACCCTTAATTCATTTAACACTCGAGCGCTTAGAGGCATCAAATCTCTTACTAGGTTTAAGTCATGATCTTCTCTTATATCAACATTCACGGTGTGGGGGGTAAGCAATTGGCCCTCCCAAGGTTCTTGGAACGTATCAAACCTAAAGTTGTCTTCCTTCAAGAAACTATGGTCTCTGGGGAGAAAGCGACTAAGTTCTTCTTAAGTATTTTGAAAGATTGGTTGGTGGTTTTAGTGTATGTTGTGGGATTGTCTGGTGGTCTACTTGTTGGTTGTGATCCTCGCAAGGCCAAACTTAAAGCCTTCTCTGTCACTGCAGGTATCCTACTCACTAGTTATCTATTGGATTTCTATGAACAAATAAACATCCTAAACATCTATGGACCATATCATACTAAAGAGTTGTTTTGGGATCATATCGAGTATGGAGGCACACTTAAGCTCCCGAAATTTATTTTAGCTGGTGACTTGAACTTCGCCTAGGCTGCAAATGAAATATGAGAGAAAAATGCTCGAGAGGATCCACTTAGTACTTATTTTAAGATCTATTTGGTTGGGCTGATCTGGTAGATATTGAACCCCTCCCCATTTTTCCTATTTGCTGCAATGAGAGACTTGGTGTCAATGGTATTGCCAAAATGCTGGATAGATACCTCATCAGTCACTCACTCATCGACAAAGTGGATCAATATAGGTCCTGGGTTGATCCAAATCGTATATCTGACCACTACCCAATCATTTGTCAGATATAAGTAGAGGGGATTCGACTCAAGCGACCATTTAAATTTAATCATGAATGGCTGAAGGTGGAGGGATTTAAATATCTGGTGCACAATGTTTGGAACTCCATTGTTTCCTCGGACATATTCCACCCTATGGATCTGATTACAAAAAATCTTAAAATACTCAAGTCAAAAGTTATTTTATGGGATAAAAATAGAGCTGCATTGGACCAAAAATATATGCATCAAATCGAGGAACACATCTGTCTCATCTCTCAGAATGTTACCAAGGGAATTTTCATACAATCTGATGCTGAAAAGTTGATTATTCTTGAGCATGAAAATATTAACCTTTTGAGGGTTGTATTTCAAAAAGCTAGACCTCAGAGTCGGATCATCTGGTTGGAGGCGGGGGACAAGAACACTAAGTTTCTCCATCATTTTGGAGAACACCGCCAGAATATTAACTTCATTTAGTCATTGTAGAATGCAGATGGATTTGTTCAACTGATCAAAAGGATATTTCATAGGTGATACATGGTCATTTCAATCATTCTATAAGGCAGGTGATAAGATTGATGTTTGAGGACAGATCAATAAAGTTGTTAAGGATTATACCAGGTTTTTCTTTGAAGATTAAGGAGATGCAATATTTAATCCTATTCCATTACAAGAGCTAAAAGAAATTATCACATTAGCTACAAGGTCAAAAAGTCCAGTATTGGATGGATGGACTATGGAACTTTTCCTGGATTGATTCGACATGATGGACCCGGATTCACTCAGGTTGTTGAAGAACCTAGAATCCAGGGGGTTATGTCAGGTTCCTTCAATTCCACATTTGTTGCACTAATTCCCAAAAATTCCGCATCAGAAGATTTAAGGGACTTCCTCCCTATATCGTTATGTAATTTTGTTTACAAAATCATAGCGAAAATTACAGCTAACAGAATCAAACCTATACTGTCCAGGTATATTCTGACAGAACAATTTGGTTTCCTGGACAACAGACAGATATTGGAAGCAATCGGGGTCATGCAAGAGGTATTCCACAGTATTAAACCCAAGAAATTTAATGCATGTGATCTTCAATTGGGCTTAAATCAAGCTTATGACAATGTCCGTTGGGGTTTTCTCCATCTTATTTTAATACAAATTGGCCTCCGTTATAGAGTGATGAAGTGGATTATGGGTTACGTTTCTTCGGTTTCATATGTTGTCTTGGTTAATGGTTTCCCTACTAATTTCTTTCTAGCAGAATAGGGTCTCCGTCAAGGATCCCCCCTCTCTCCACTAGTATTCCTTTTATTTATTGAAGGCCTCAATAGACAGATCAACAAATAAAAAATAGATGGGCTCATCTCAAGTATCAGTATAGATGGAAGTCTTTTGATATCTCACCTATTTTTTATCGATGACATCTTAATATTCGGTTTGAGATCGACTAATGAGTGGTGTGCATATCACTCTATGATTATGGATTATTGCTATGTTTCCGGTCTATACATCAAGAAATATAATTCAATTATATTAGAATTTGATAATGTATTGTTAGAATTAATTGAGATCAAGGATCTCTTTCAGGTTCTGGTTCGACCAATATCTTTAGGTACTAAGTACCTAGGATATTACATCAAACCAAATGGATATCATGTAAAGGAATGGCTCTGGTTATTAAAAAGATATGATAAAAGGATTAAACATTGGTGTTGGCGTCGTCTTTCCCTCGGCGGGAGGATGATCTTGGCTAAATCTGTCCTTACCAACCTTGCTGTTTATTGGTTTTGTCTGTGCAAGGTCCCTAAATCTATCATTAAATCCCTTCAAAAATAAAATATGGAATTCATTTGGTTGAGTCAACTAGAGAAGACTAAATATCACCTTGTTAAGTGGGACACTATCTCCAGACCCATTGACAAGGGTGGCCGAGGGATAAAAAACCTGTTTCATTTCTCCCTGGCTTTAAGGGATCGAAGTTTATGGCTAGCTTTAATTTGTGGTAGTATGTGGTTGCATTCTATTTGGCCTAAATATTTTAGGTGTTTATCTTTGATTCAATGGATTCAATCCTAGCTAAAGCGTTGGTGGGGTGTTTCTAATATTTGGGCTGGCCTTCTGGAGTCATTCGAAATATGTGGGAAGTGGATTTCATGGCTTCCAGGGGATGGAAGAGAAATATGGGTGGGGGAAGATCCTATCATCAAGGATCCAAAAAATCACTTCCTCTCATCTGATCTATTGTTCCGTCTTCACAACAAGGGATACTTCTACTTTCACCAGATTTTGACGCACCGCCTAGATGACATATCTGCTCAAGGATGGATCTCGACTACCCAGTTGGGTATTCATTGTCAGATGCATTTGGAATGGTTAGATTACATCATTGGTCTTCAGGAAGGTTCTATTTTGCTAAGTGAAAAAATGGATGCCCTATCTTGGTTATATGACAAAGCAACTGGTGATATCACTGCTAAACTTGCATATCAACTATTATCCTGTGATACTCCATATTATAAATAGTGGTGGAACTTGTTGTGGTCATGGCATGCTCCTTATAGTCTTCTCATATTTTGTTGTCTTATGTTAGTGTTGATGCCTGGAAAATTTCCCAGGTACCGACAGTAGGGATTCTCCCCTATAATCGATCCCAACTATATCGTTCACCCTTTGGTATGGGGAACCATTCTGGTTAGCGGCCCTACTACTGTAGAATTTTAAGTCTTTACCGGTTGTGGCTCGGTCCACCGTTTATGTAATTTTATTTAAATAAAGGAAATGCAAGTGCCTAAGCTAAATGCAGGTGATTTATGACCAAAATCCTCACAAGTGTTGTGTAGGGTCTTACCTCTTGTCTTACCACTCTTTCTCCTCAATCGCTTCTATAATATGAATCTAAGTAAATTAATTATCTTCTAATCTACTTTAAACTAATCTATCCTATCCCCTAGGGAGAAAATTTAAAAGGAAGAGAGTAATGTACTATAACTATCCAAAACGAATTTTTGCAGATAAATGTCCTAATTTCATACACATATTTACAATATAAAGATTAACAAAGATAACTCTGAAATGTGAAAACATTCATTACTCAATTTGTACACATAATTTTATATGAAAAGCAAAATCATTCATCATTTAAAGAAATAATTCATAAGGTCAGAACGATCTCACAGTTATACGGAAACTCAATAGAAATAATTCTTGATTTGAAATTCCACACAATCCATGTAAACTATGTGCAGTCCTTCTTTATTAGTAGAAAAAATATTTCTTCTTACAAATAAGCTCATCCTTCTTGTGCCAGCGAAAATTCCCTTTTATTTTAAATCCTACCGTCTATTTATAATACAATTACAGATGACCTTTTGACTTCCCCGACTTTAGGACTTCCAAAATTCTGTCCTTTAGTGCCTTGCACTAGGAATAGTAATTTACATAAAGTGACAAAATACATAAAAGACAAAATTTCAAGTAGGCCCAGCTGGTCTTGAAATGTATTCACTCCACGCATTAGCTTCTTCTTTAATGGTCCGATAATCTATTGGCTCTAGCAATCTCACAGCTACTTCATGTACGGACAGATGTGTTTCCAAAGTTGTCACTTTTGGTGGAGTCAATATGTACAGGTCCTCCAAGAGATAATTACTAACAGAGGCTTGTACAATCCAAGTTTTAACCACTTCTTCACTAATGACTTAAATTTTCTGAATGTTTTATTGATCTTCTTGCAATCTGTCCTGGAGATACGCCATATGCTGATCCCTATCTGTGAAGTCATTGAATTTTGCAACTGAAGAAAGATGGCATTTATTATGGACTTGGTGCATCTTTTTGTAAAACTCTGTGCATTTATCCAAAGTATTTTCAACTTCATTATTCAATCTTACAGAGGATTTTCTACAAAATTCTAGGAGCGCCAATTCTATTTCCAGACCTCCTGTTGTCTTCTAAGGCAAGTTTTCAAGAAAAGTTGAATTGGTCTCTACCCAAGTCAACTGGCTTTGAACTTTCTTACCGAATTCTTGTATTTCTTCCCTAAAATTAGATGATGTATCTTCTATTTCATTCAATTTTGTCTCTTCCCACTTTACCTTACATATCTCCTCCACGAGCCTTACTTGGACTTGATGGCTCTTTCTTCGGATCATGCAACATTGATCACAGAAAGAGGTAATGCTAACATATATTTCATTGGCTATCTTAAGCTGAGTCTCCAGCTCTCTGTTTTGAGCCTCTAGTTCCTCTACCCGAGTTCTTAGTTCCCCTGCTTGTCTGATTTCTACGTATTTCTATGATTCAAGTTCTACAATTTTGTCTTCAAAATCCTTTTTCTCCCCTTCCATAATCGTAACCTGCACCACTAATGCATCCCTCTCTGTTTCTAGATCTTGATACTCCTTTTGGAGACTCTCCTTCTCAGATAGTGTAGCCTCATGCTTCCCTTTTAACTCTCGTCCTTCTCCTCTTTCTTTGACTAAAGTGTCTTTCATTTTGGGCATCCTTTCTTTATAATGCTTTGCATCTTCCACCAACTTGTCAACATTACCTGCGTTGGCTTGCGCGGATGCTATACTTATAGATGCCAATAATTTGGGGTCTTGATTGGTGTGTTCAAAAAGTGTTTTCTCGGTCACAGTGACCACATCAGGTTGAGTTCCTAACTTTAAGCTTTTCTCTGATTTTCTAACAATAGTTTTCTTTGCCCTGTCGAAAAATATGGTATCTAAGCATGCCACTGTATGCTGCTTAGATGGAGTGTAAGGAACTAGTCCAAGTTCTTCAAGAGGAACGTGGCCGCCTGTAATCATGCCAATTGATGAAGTAGGAAGTTCCATCGCATTGTCTTGGGCAGTATCCTGGTCCAAATTTTCTCTATCCTTATCCTCTTGCTCCTTCTTTCTCAATTCCCCAGCTACTTTCTCAGCTTCCCTTCACGTTATTTCTTCTGCTTCCCTTTTTTATCTTCCTTCCTCCTCTTTTTTACTTTGATCCTCTTTATCCTGTTGCTTCTCAGCTTCTTCTTGCAGCCTTCGGGCATATTCTGCTTTTTTCCTTTCAACTTCTTCCTGTTGCTTTTGATTTTATGTTGTACTGCTGCTACATTTTCCCCCACTGTTGCTTCTCTTTTTCTTGAAATGCTTACTCAGAGCAGTCATGTTACTGGATTTCCTATTTATCTCCTCATATTTATCAAAATAATGAGAGTATTCATAATGAACTCCTACAAATGTACAATGGTTTGCAACTTTTCCTATTGAGTTATTTCTGTGAAAAATATTCCCCCCCAAAGCGAAAATTCTCTAAATATTATACAAATTCAGATGCGCTTTTGATCCTCATGAATTTATAACTGCCTATGCAAAAGGGAAGTGGTGGGAATGCTTCCTTTTTCATGTTGAATAGGAAATTACCTACTGTATCTATGAACAACTGTCTAACTGCTTCCTTGTGGACTACACAGTCTGTGGCATATCTAGGAATCTATAAAGGGGCTCTAGATCCTCGATACATCCTCAGGTAAGTACCTTCCTGAGAGAAATAATAATCCTCGTATTCACATATAAAACCCATGGCACTTTTTGACATACAGTCAAACTCTTTGAGGAAAATTAGTTCGTACAAAGGCATCAGAAAGTCCTCACATATAAGCTTGTAGAAGCTTGAGTACTTATGCGCCCAAAGAATTTGATTGGCAACATAAATAGGGGTCTTGGTGTGATCCCAATCACAACCGAGCTTTGGGAATGGATGTCTGCACAGGATGCAATCAATTAGGTAAGAGGCCATGTAGAATTTTGTCCTTCTCTGAGTCAATCCTCCTTGTGCTACAACGACACATGATGACAAGTTGCTTGATACAATGTCCGCTCAATTGAAAATCATGCCTTCAAGGGCCACATAGTATATTAATGGGATCCAACTTATCTTATACAATTTACCATTTTCCCGGCCAAAGATCCTATTCAGCATTAAGGCTATGACTTTTTAAGGGAGGCATAAACTCACAGACTCATATTCTATAGTCGCCTTCTGGCGCAGTTGTCTTTCGACCGTAATCATTCTTTTGGCACACTCAACAATGTCCAAAACCACTTTTTTAACCCACTCGTCTGTCATCATAACCTGTGGGATTGGTAGTTTGCAGGACCTGGCTATGTATGCTGGAGTGAAGGAAGCAAAAGCTTCCCCTTCTGTGTTGGAAATCATCATCGTGGTCGAGTCTTTTCGGGGTAGAATCCATCTGATTACTTCAGCACATGGGAGAATCTTTGGGTGCATGGTTTCCTTAGCAATGCTTGATTTTCTTATATTTTCATATTAGGTCATATCTTACAGTCCTGCATCAGGGACATGTTTGTCTCTGATCATCTGATATATTTCGCCCCAATTGAACTCCTTATCGGCCCCTATGATGGTTGTAGTGTCTTCATATATGATTTCCATCCTGTAAATAATTTCCATGTCTGAATCAACCTCGATGACCTTGGATTTTTTCTTTCCACTCTTCTTAGGCATGGTGTGAGGTGAGGATCAAAACTGTAGAATGATCACAACAAGATATGTCTTAGTAATACTAATGATTAAAAACAACATGCATTTACATCAATACGAAATAGCTGAAATGAGAAGCCAAAAATATATGAATCAATATTTAAAAATCACTATTCTTTTTAAAAGATGAAATTACAGCTAGTGTCTAATATGACTGAAGAAAACATAACAGTATATACCATTTCATTATTAGCCACTCAGAAATAGTCTCGTGAGGGGAAGAGAGATCACTCCCTAGAGGTTGCCTAGTCATTTTATACTTGCAGCAAGGGTGCATGTTCATGAGACTTAAATGAAAACTCATCAACACAGGTGTATGTGTTATTTTGGGAGTTATATATAGCTATGTTGTTATACATCAGTCTCGTGTTTCTAGACAAGTCAGCACACTGAAGGATGATTATTTCTTCACTAGTTCTTCAAAGCATTAATATTAACTTCCTTTTGATCTAATCCGCATAGTTTACAAGTCTTAATGTTACTCTTGTTTATTAAGCTCGGGACTGTGAGGGATCTAGGTTTCTGCTCAAAGTAACAACTTAGGGTACCATGAAGTTATGGTTTGCATCTAAAACCTTAAAAAACCTTTTACGAAATATATCATCCCTAAAGAGGATCATGAGAAATACTTCCTTCCACACACGATTTGTAGGAGAAACCTATACTAAATTCCTAAGACGCAACAATACCCATAGGTAAACTCTGCCAAGGGTTTTCATTTATGTTTTAGCTCGAAAACATTAAAACATTGATACATCTTCTCATTAACTTCCTCAAAGGTAAGAGAATGATCCAGTAAAAACGTGACAATGACTCAATAATCTTGAACTCGTTGACACCTTCAGGAACTTTAAAACCATGGTTTGAACCTAAGACCCATGAAAACCTCTTACATGACGGCACCGACCCTAAGGAGGAAAGCATGGAGTGCATCCTTCCAAACACAGTCTGAAAAGACACCCTAGGCCAAAACTCCAAAGCACAGTGATCCTTGAAGTTAAAAACCGCTAAGGGTTTCCCCATCATCACACACTCATCTGCTGGAAAACTCAATCTAAACAATACGTGGATGACGAAACATCCAACCTGGAGAAAATATGTCGCGGAGCTTCTAAGGTTTAACACAACCATATAGATGGCCTGAAAAACTAGAACTACTTGGCAAAAGTCGAAACAGTCTTCATGATGACCAAGCTAACAAGCTAGAAATGTTTTGGGGAATGCAAACAACTTATTCGGCCAGGGGCTTCCTTTAAACAAAATCTAGGTGACTCTAGAAGTCAACCCACTATAAAAACACCTTTGGGCTGTGGATGTGTTTTACTAGGAAAAAGGACACGCAAAATAATAGGAAAACCAACCCTAGTAGCTTTTAAAACCTTAGACCCCTATCAACATACAATCCTTTTTAAACTTCTAGAATACTACAGGACAAAGGATATGTTTGAGTGCCTACTTGGTAACTGTTAATACAGGTACGGTGCTTGGTGTAGCAATGCAAAAGATCCAAGTGTCAAGTGGTGATTCGATGCGTCCAAAATGGGATTGCGGTAACAGACCGTAAAAAATCACCACGTTTATATATAAAAAATCTCCCAAGTGGTAATTAATGTGGTGGTTGGGAGCATTACGTGTGGTGGGATCGAAACGTCGTTTTGGTGTTAACTTTATTTGTCAGAAGCTTTCCCTGAGTTTTCCGATACATCGACGTCAAAACCTGATTTTTTCGTGATAGTGTCGGCTGCAAATGTTGAGTTTTTTCGACACTATCGATGAAAACTTGTCAAAAAACTTTCAGTAAAACCATTATCGCCACAACTCACAAAAGTTTTCCGATGAAATATTGTCAACTGCAAATTCTGAGTTTTGCCGATAGTGTCGACTGAAAAAGATGAGTTTCACCGATAGTGTTGGAAAAACACAACAAGAACTTCCAATAAAACACTTGCAAACTCGAAGAATTATCCCGATAGAAAGCATCAACGGTGAAACCTGAGTTCTGCCGATAGTGTCGGAAATAAAGGGAGAGTTCTGCTGATGGTCTTGGCAACACTCAATGAGATCTTCGGATAAGAACACCGACAAGACTCAAGAAACTCTTCCGATGAAATGTTAAGACTTAGACAACAAAACAAACTTGGATAAAAGAAAATAAGAAGCAACTTGCCAGTGATTTGTGACCGTGTCACGAGAATTCGTTGAGTTATTCCGATATGTCAGCGAAACTGGACGATTTGATCCAATGCATCGGTAAAAAATGTTGATTTCTTCCGATTTGTTGGCTAAACTCGCTGAGTTCTTTCGACACATTGGAAGAAAAACCTGAGTTTTTAAACATAGTGAAATGACTTTTCTAGCTTAAATCAAAGAAAAACTAAGTGCTGGAAAGATAGAATCAAGAAGTAGAACCTGTCGAAGGAAGGTTTAAAACCAAAAAAGTAAGGAGGGGCCCTAAAATGTAAAATTTTGTGGAGGCAGTTGCAGCAGCAATAGTTGGAAAATCATTTTTTGACATGGGACAACCTCACGAAGCGAGGGATATCTGGTCCTAATATATGTTTACTCCGTAGACAGACAAAAGAAAATCACTTCCATCTCTTTGTATCATGTCCTTTCACTCATTCAGTCTGGATCCATGTTGCGACCTGTCTGAAACATCCTCTTGGATGGTTAGCCAACACTCTCTCAGACTATTTTCAAACTTGGAAATCTTTGGATCCATAAAGGATGTCCTTTCCATGTTTTATCCTTTGGGAAATTTGGGGATGTAGGAATTTGCTGATCTTTGAGAACATCCCCCAAACTCACTTTCCACTTGTCTTAAAGGACTGTTTGCACATCCATTTTTCTGTGGCATTGGTGCTCCAAATGCATCGACACAAGTGCCATACACCATTGGTCGTTTTCTTCTCCCTATAGACAGGACTTTGGGTTTTTTTGATGGTTCTTCACAAAATAACTTTATTTTCTGTGGCGTAGGTGCTCACATTTTGCTGGATCAACACAAAAGGTATTTGATCTAGATGCGCTACAGACAGGGTTCAAATACTAAAGGGGAGTTCCTCTCCCTTTGGATCCTCCTACATTTCCCTTGGTTACTGGCCTTAGACAACTTCCGGTATTCGGTGACTCATGGGTAATTATAGATTGGGCGAACCTCCGCCACGAGATCAACAATCTTGTTATATAGGCTTGGCTCTGGAAAACCAAGCTATTAATTTGCCGCTTTCGGGACATTACCTTTGTGCACATCTTCAGGGTTCAAAATGATGTTGTCGACTCACTATCCATGCGGGCTTTATCAGCGGATCCGGGTTGGTTCTTATTTGAATGTTGGTCACATAGTTCTCTCCTTTCTGATGGTCGTGTCCAGACCATCTATTGATCCGTTGTCCTTGCCTATTTTGTCTTCCACTTTTTTGGGCATTGATGCCTCGGTTCCATATATATTTTTCTACTTATCTCTTTGTCTATATTGGTATTTTCCTCTTCTTTGGGGCTCTTGTCTGCCTACTTGTTCCTCTGCCTATTTTCAAGGTCTTATTGACCCATATTTGGGACTCCCTATGTATTCTGAACTACTTTACATATATTGGAATAACGTATAACTTTTTATGGGGAAAAAAAATTATTCATTCAATATTTTCACTTTCTTTGAATAATAATTCCATCACTCTTTCTTTATTTTTTAAAAATTGTATTAAAAATTTCTTTTACTTTAAATTTTCCAAAATTCTTAAGGTTTTGGTCTTCTTTAGGAATTTTAAGTTTAAGTTTGTTTAATGTTTAGGTTTTATATTTACTTGTGTTCTAATAAAAAAAAATCTCCCATGACTTTCTTTCTCATTTCCTACAATTGAAATAGTCTTCATCAATGCAATCTTATATTTTAATAAATAAAAAATTCCTTATTCCATAGAAAGAAATGAATTCATATGAATATCTCATAAATTTCAATTATGAGGCTGAAATTCATTCGTGTAATTATGTAACTTAGAGATTGTTTCCAATTCCAAATTAAATTTCAATTCCGAGGCTAAAATTCATTGATGTAATTATGTAACTTAGAGATTGTTTCCAATTCCAAATTAATCTAGGTTTTCAATTTTTTTGAACAAATAGAAACTTTGACTTTTTTTATAGAGTCCACATAAAATTTCCACTGTAGTCGATTACATATGGATTACATCGATTACATCTATTATGTGATTTTCCAATTCTAAATTGATTTAAATAGACAACTCTAATTCTCATGAACTGGATTCTGAATCTATGAGACTTCCTCTATCACTCGATCAAGTTCAAAAAAACTAGAAAATTTTTTGTGCACAATTAAACAACAGATTGACCTATTTACTCGACCATTTGCACCGATCGGACGACCGACAACGTCGGATGTGACCGCTCACGCAAGCCAGGTCGTCCGATCGGTGCAAATGATCGGTTAAGTAGTTTACTCCTTAAACAACTCCAAAGTCAATGATATACCTACAACTATCTCGTTGCAAAATTGAATGAGAAAAGACACACAAAAATTGATATTTATACTTTTCAAATTCAAAAAACCTAGAAAAAATTATGTACACAATTAAACAATACCAAACTGGATGACAGCTAAAACTATCTCGTTGCAAAATTGAATGAGAAAAGACGCTCAAAAAGCTATATTTAATCAAAGTATTTTAGTGAATCGTTTTGATGTTCTCCCGTCTTTACTCACGCGTTTTCTATTTGGACTTTTCTATTAAATGAAAGACCAGTACAACCAACTTGTACAATAACCTAATCTATTAATATATATCAATCATTAAGTCGAGATGTAACCTAATTTAATCAATATATCAATTATTGACTTGAAATGTGAAATGTATAGTCAAGTGAGATGTGATAAATCTCNTATCAATCAAAGAAGCTCCACCAAATTCTGTAGTGGATGGTGATACAATGCCATGGATATATAAATGTGCTAATAAATATCTAATCTAGCATTACTAATTAGCCACATATTTTATAGTTTTTAAGAAACTAGCACACCCATATAGTTTGTGGCTGGACAATGGATCAAATGGTTGAAAGATAATTATAGAATGGAAGACAATTTGGAAATATTTTTTTATTCCTAATATTATTCTAGTAAGCTGTTCTTGCTATTATCCATTTAAGAAGTATTAGTTATTTTTTATATTCTTTTTCTTTTTATCTTATATTCTTCTAGTTATGTGCCATGAACTGTTGGTTATTTATTCATTGGGTATGATTTATCCATCCGTTGCTACTAGTTATCCATTCTCAAATACCTACCGTTTATTTTTTATATTCTTTTTTCATAATTGTTTATTTTGAATTTTGAACTGGTATAGAATCAATCTCCAGAGTACACCTGTTTCATCCTCTTCCGTGGATGAAAAAGCATAGGCGTGGTCCACCCCAAATGTAAAATAAAAACGTCTATTAATAATTATATGATTAATAATTTAATTTTATATTTGGGTGCAAGGTGGAAATCTTTCTAGAAGATTAAAAAAAAAATTAAAGAACATTCGTAGAGAGGAAAAGAATATATCAGACTGTAACTTGTGTATAGTAAATTTCAATGAATTATTTTATTTCAATGGTTGGATTAATTCTTTCTGGTAAAGAAAATTATCATGAATGGTTTAGTAAGTTAAAAAATAAACTTACTTTTAAAGACACGTGGGAATAGATTTGTGAAAATGAGAATTTTAAAGACAAGAAAATGGAGAGGACACAATAGTTGAAGTGGAGAAAAGTGCATGAGTACCACCTACTAATACCAAAGAGCCTTGATTATTGCCTTTGAAAGTGAAGAAGTAAGTAAACATATAGTTTCTAGAAAAAGTGTTTGGGAAACTTTATAGAAACTAAAATATTTGTATGATTCACATTCTGAGTTTGAAATCATACAATAGTTAATGAAGTTATTTAACTTAGAATTGAAAGATACTAGATTCTATGAAAATTTCTTATGAAAATAGAGTTATTTCCTATGATATTGATGCAACTAGTGTAAAAGTTGACATTCAACTTATTGCATTTATTAAGGCTCTCTACCATTCTTACACTCACTATTTATAATCACTTCAAGCTAGTGACCACTTGAAAGCTATAATCTTTGAAAAACTTGTCACGGAAAATTGTAGAGAGAGAGAAAGCATTTGGGAAGGAGTTTAATCCCAATGAAGAAACTTTGCGCACACAGAAAGGACACAAATCAAAAGAAGAATTTGCAAAGGATGAAAATAGAAGCAGAGGTCATGGTAGAGGACAAAGAGGACACGAGGAAGGGGGGGGAGATATAATCAAGGAGAGAAACAATCTTCCAGTTGTCAAGCATTTTAGATTTACATGTTATGCTTTGATTCTTAAGAAACAAAGAAATCATTTAGGAGCAAGAAGTCGAAAGTGATTTTTTTTGGGATATTCTAATACTTCTAAAGCTTATAGATTGTATGATGAAGATAAAAGAAAGTTTATTGTTTCTATAGATGTTATATTTCTTGAATTTGACAAAGATGCACTCACTATTGATAAACAACTTGATTAGCTTGATAGATTTCATTCGAAAAATTTATATCATGAAAGGGATAATGAAATATTGAAGGGGAGATTCCTATTCTAAGTCAATTTTTGGAATTTCCTTCCATAACAACAAGTTATTCTAATGCACAGGTTGATGAAAGAGAGGGTCATAAAGTTGATGATATTGTTAATGGAATGGATAAGTTAAGTCTCATAGATGATGAAGAACCTTCTCTTGAAGAAGAAACAAAGCAAACACCATAAAAACTAGTTCGTAGATCGACATAGACTAAGATGTTTACAAAAAGGTATGATGATTTTGTCACATTAGATTGTGAATTAAAATTTTCTATTTTTGATGAACCTACTTCTTTTCAAGAAGAAGTAACTAGTGATGTATGGATAAGTGCAATGCAAAGAGAGTATGATGCTCTCATAAAAAATGGAACTTGGAGGTTGGTGGACCCTCCTATTGGATGGAAGTGGGTATATAAGAACAAGTATGAAGCAGATGGCTCACTTGGAAAGCACAAAGAGAGACTTGTATCAAAAGGATATGCACAAAAATAAGGTGTTGATTACACATAAACATTTTCTCCTATAACAAAAAATGACATTATTCGAACTCTGTTTTCTTTAGCAGCAAAAAAGGATGGAAAATACATTATATGGATGTTAAAACCACCTTCTTGAATGAATACTTGAAAGAAGATGTTTATATGACTCAACCTGAAGGTTTTTATATCAAATCTCAAGAACAAAAGGTATGTAAATTAGTAAAATCTTTGTATGGTTTGAAGCAAGCACCCTGAGCATGGTATGTTAAGTTAATTGAACATCTTCTCAAATTGAATAATAAGCATTTTGATCTAGATGATGCAACTTTATTTGTCAAGAAAGTTGAAAGATCAGTTGTATATCTAGTTAGCTATGTTGTTGATTTGATTATCATGTGAAAGTATGATGATTATATAGCATCTATTAAAAGAGAGTTGAAAAAGGTTTTCGATATGACAAATTTGAGATTACTATATTATTGTTTAGGAATTGAAGTAGATCAAATGCAAACCACATTTTTATTTTAGGAAAATATATTGGAGAGCTATTGAACAAATTTGGTATGCATGATTATAATTATGTTTCTACTCCGATGGAGCAGAATATAAATATTAATTCAAATGTAGGTAGCATATTTAAAGATCCAACAATGTACATGAAGCTTTTTGGAAGTTTAATTTATCCTACTATTACTCAACCTGACATAACGTTTGGTGTAGGAGCACTTTCCAGATTTATGCATCATCCCTATGAAGGTCATTAGAATGCAACAAAACAAGTTCTCAAATATTTGTAAGGAAATCAATCTTATGGCATCAAATATTCTAAAGTTTCATACTTCCATCTCTTTGGCTATGTAGATTCTAATTTTGACAGAGATAAAGAGCATGGGGTGTCTACTTTAGGTTATTTAATGAACCTTGGATCAACAACTATCACTTGGAGATAATGAAAGCACTTTGTTCAATTTTAATTCTACAACTAAATCTGGATACATTGCAACACATCAAGCCCCAAAATAAATTAGTTGGATTTGGAAAATCATTAGAGGAAATTTCAACTCAAAATGGGCCTTTTAACTCTAATTCAAATTCCATGTCATCATGTGTTAGCCAATGAAATTGCTTTAAATTTGAAATATCGTATAGGTCTTAAAAAAAAAATTAATATACATTTGGGGATAGGTATGATAAAAAAAAACTATTTTTTTGTTTGTATTTTCGACATATCTCGCTGTGTTTTTACTCAAATTTCAATCAAGAGAGCTCATTAGATGCGGAATTTCAATCAAGAGAGCACGTTTTTTTCAGGTATTTCTTGTTTTCGAGGTAGCGGGGTTCGTCAAAAGTATGTCAAGTGGGTACTCGTTGGATGCGGAATTTAATTATGCATCCAACGAGCTCTCCCAATCGAAATTTGAGTTAAAAAATGGGAAGATACGTTGAAAATACAAACAAAAAATTATTTTTTTCTTTTCTTCCTCCAAAATTAATAAATATTATTTTATTAATTTTTTTTAGGAGGCCCATTTTGAGTTGAAATTTCCTCTAATTACTTGAATACTTGTAGGAGAAACAATTGACTTCAACGCCTCTCTTTGTTGACAACTCTTTTGCAATTCAATTTCATGATTGAACCAAACATATCAACACCAAATATCATTTGATTTGACATCATTTTGGGGCCAAAACCATTCATCTGACACATTGTTATACTTTAGAGAAAATTACAAATATCTTTACTAAAGCATTGGGTTATGAAAATTTTGAAAATGTAGTTTGGCATGTCAGATGTCCCTTCGGATCGAGGGGGGGATGTTGAATAATCCTTCGGGATTTCATTGTAAATAATATTTCAATTAGTAGTTAGTAAATTCTCGTTATCTAACTGTAGATAATGGTTTTGATTTCCTTTATATGTTATAACTTTCTTTCAAATAATACAATCATCATGGAGATTCTTCATGGCCTGTTTTTTGCTGAAGCTAGTGAGAAGTTATATTCCAAACCCTTGTTGATTTCTCGTTCATGAGAATTTTCTCAACAAAGAATGAAACTATAGAGGTTTAGTGAGGCTTATTTGGTTGCCTTATGCTACTTTTCACAGGGTACTCAAGTCAACCAGTAATATCGTAGAAGTCAACTAAAACTACTGACACATTGTGAACTACAACTCAATAACCAATCAAACATTGCCATTTTTCAAATCTCATCTGCCTCAATTTTTTCTTGATTTTTTTGTTCCTGCAAGATATGTGATTGTTTAAATGTTTAATCGTAATGTTAGGCTAATAAATATCTACCTTCAACATTATAGTACTTTTTATTTATGTGAAGATAATATGATTGGTTATTCCTGATGTTAAAATGTTGTTTCTAGCCTTAGAAGATCATTTACACATGCTTTTGTGAATTTGAGACACACCCACAACAAATGTGCTTGAATGATTGAATCTCCTTGTGATTTTGTGAAATTGATACACACCTAAAACAAATATACTAGAATTATTGAATCTCCTTTAGGGAAATTAATAGAGAAATGTTATATTATTTGTTTTATTCTTACATTTGGTGAGCACTTTTATCTACATAGTTCATATCACAGAGGCCATTGATCTGTTTATGTCTTAACTTGGTCATCAAGGAATGCATGGTTTGATCTAATATGTCTATAGTAATTTATGGCCATATGTTATGTCTTTTATTTTAGTTAACAAGTTCAACATTGAGTGAAAGAAAATTTGTAAAGGTTTAGCGAGGCTTAAGTAGTTTTTATCTTGGATAGTGCAAGAAAACATTCATTCATTGCTATCTGGACAATTGATAAGTCAATTCTTAGTGACTAATGGTGTGGAAAAAATTTGGAGATCAGTTCTACCTACACACTCCATACCATAGAGGGAAGTAATATTTTTCTCTTAACTTGGTCATCAAAGAATGCATGGTTTGATTTAATCTATCTATATTAATTTATTATTATGTTTTATGCATGTTATGATAGTTAGCAAGCTCAACAATGGTGAAATAAAAGCTATATAGGTTTAGCAAGGCTTAGGTAGTTCTTTTATTGGACATTCAATAAGACATTTATTTTTCGATATCTGGAAAATTGAGTCAATTTTTAGTGACTAATCGTATGGAAAACATTGTTCCACTCAAATTTCTATTGTTTATTAATAATTTTCTAGGGTGTATTCTTCCTATTCAAGAAATTATGTAGTGGACACAGAAGTATGGGGAAAAGGTGTTGGTGGATGCATACCAGAGTGTTCCACATATGTCAGTTGATGTATAGAAGCCATGGGTTGATATCCTTGTTGCTTCCTCACATGAGTGTTGATGTAATTGTAACTTCAGAATGTATTCACTTGTATATTTCATATATTGTATTTCATTGGTCCCCGATGTTCCTATCGGGAGAATCATTAATCTAAACAAGTTATGTAAAGTCATAGAAGTTAACCCTCCTAGTTGATCAGGGGTCAAAGTCCCCACAGTTTGATGGCACTAGGGTTATTAGACTCTCATAGAGAAGTCGGCCCTGGTAAGTTGTTGTCAAGTCGAAAACCGGTATAAATAGAGAGTGAGCCTCTCTATTTATCACACAGTCACTCACACTCAGTTGTAGTGCATGAGTGAGAGAGAAGGAGTTGGGATAAGAGAGAGAACGACTGTTGGAGATCATCTTATTGTCTTTGGGTTTTACTGCTGCCATTAGTGCTCATTCTATCTCTAAGGAAGTTGCGGGGTTTTATCCTTTATGGTTTCCCTGAGGAAAATATTTGTGTCCTTTGTCTCTTGTGATTTATTGTTGTGCATGTTATTCTCTCAGATAATATCCTAAGATCATATTGTCTAATTGATAAAAATATAACATGGTATCAGAGCTAACCTGAGAAGAAGACACTGTGCAACCACGGAAGCTAGGGATTCTTACTTTTTGGGTCTGTCTCCACAATCCATCAACAAAAGGAGGCTAGGATGAATATCCATTAAAGGACCTATCTTTTTTTCGAAGTAGACTCTGATTTTGAGCACTTTCAGTTTTTGACCTACCACTGCATCAGGAAATTAGGGCTTTTCAATGAAGAGGAATTTTTGAGTGAGCCCAATCTAGGATTGCTCTCCTCCTCAAAATCAAAGTTTAGAGACAGAAATTGAGGTTTTTGGTTGGGTATAACTCCGAGAAAGTCAACCCTAATTTTCCCTAGAACCAAAAAACCAGCACTACAGAAGATCAGCTCCAGATCTAGTTTTTAGCTTCTCAAATTGGTGAGATCTAATCCTTTGTATTTCCATTTGAGGTTCTCAGTTAATATGTATCATCCCACCAAGCTTGATGAAAAGATTGAGGGAGTTGATAAATTTTGATCTTGGAAGTATAGGATCACCCTGGTCCTAGAGGAAAATGAGTTGGACTCTTACATCAGTGAAGAGGTTCCAGTTCCAGAGGGAGATGAGGCTAAGGTCTTACACAAAAATAAATTGGTCATCGCTATGAGGATTATTGCTGATTCAAATCAAGGATCATCTCATACCACATGTGTCATCCCTAAAGACATCTAAATAAATGTTTGATTCCCTAACCAAGCTATTTGAAGGGAAGGACATAAACCGAAAGATGACTTTGAGGAACCAGTTGAACAGTGTGAAGATCCAGAATGCGGAGACCATACAGTCATACTTTGCAAGGGTCTCCCAGATAAAAGAACAACTTGAAGTAGTGGATGAAGAAGTGGAGAATGCAGAAATTGTGATGACTACCTTGAATGGTCTCCCTAGGTCACATGACTCTTTCATTCAAGGGATTTGTGATATAAGAAAGCTAGTCACCTTCAGTAGAGTGTGGGAGGAATTCTCACAAGAAGAAGCTCGAATAGTAGCACGAGAAGAAAATATGGGAAGTGAAGATCAAGATCTCACAGTACACTCCAAGAAAATAAGGCGGGACTATCATCATCCTAAAGGTAAGCATTCTCACTCTAGGAAAACTCAACTCAGATGTTTCACTTGTGATGAGATAGGACACTATGCCAGAAATTGTCCTAGAAACAAAAGAAACTATCACAAGAAGAAGGACAAAAGAAAACATCATGCTCACATTGCAAAGGATGATGATCCTCCCAGGAAAAGAGTCAAACAAGAAAGTGAAGATTCTTCAAGTGATGAAGAGTATTTTTTGATTTCTGCCCTCATGGGAACTATCACACATGCAAGCAATGATTGGATTATAGACAGTGGGGAAGTATGCAATAGATATCCTGGAGCAGTAGAGATCCTGGAAGCAATGGAGCAATGATTGGGACAAGGTAAGTATGTCGTAGAGATCCTGAACAGGTTCGGGATGATGGACTGCAAGGCCGTGACCACACCTATGGCATCGAACTTGAATATATTGAGTGATGCTTCATTAGAGTCGGTTGATTCTATGATGTATTGTCAGATGAATGGTTCCTTGATGTACTTGACGAATATGAGACCAGATATTTGCTTTGCTGTGAACACATTGACCCAGTTTCTGATGGATCCCAGACATGTTCACTTGATTTCTACAAAGCATATTCTAAGGTACCTAAAGGGTATAGTTGTTTATGGGCTCAGGTATGACGCGAATTAGAAGATTAACTTGGAGGGTTATGTGGATTCTGATTGGGCAGGAAGTGCCATTGACAGGAACAACACTTCAGGGTGCTGCTTCAGTATGGGATCAGGTGTGATCTCTTGTTAAATTTGAGCATATAGATCTGTAGACAAACACACAACTCACAAAGAAGATCTCACAATTTACTAAGCCATTGAAGAATGAAACAGTGCAAAAGG
>LPNX010149584.1:58417-84648 GCA_001517045.1 Pseudotsuga menziesii
GTCATCATCACATTTTTTCAGGTATTTCTTGTTTTTGGGGTAGCGGGGTCCATCAAAAGTATGCAGTGTGGGTAATCGTTGGATGAGGAATCAAATTCCGCATCCAACGAGCTCTCCCGATCGAAATTTGAGTAAAAACACAATGAGATATGTTGAAAATACGAACAAAAAAAGTAGTTTTTTTTAATGACAAATATGCCAATTCAACCATTATGGTTGACTTATTTTATTGAAATTCTATTGGTTCTTGAATTACAACTCACAAAAACTTATTTTGGCACATTTTCTTATAAGGCCCATTTTAGACCCCAAATTTCCTCTAATGCATGGTCAAATGTAAGGGATGATCCATTCTGACACAGTGGCAGGCTAGGCCCTCCCATGGTCAGATGTAAGGGTAGAGACATTCTGAAATGGGGGCAGGCTGGGCCCTCCCATGGTCAAATGTAAGGGCTGAGCCATTCTGACATGGGGGCAGGCTGGGCCCTCTCATGGTCAAATGTAAGGGTAGAGACATTCTGACATGGGGGCAGGATGGGCCATCCCATTGTCAGATGTAAGGGCTGGGCCATTCTGACATGGGGGAAGGCTGGGCCCTCCCATGGTCAGATGTAAGGGCTGGTCCATTCTGACATGGGGGCAGGCTGGGCCCTCCCATGGTCAGATGTAAGTGTTGGGTGATCCATTCTGACTGGGTCAGATATAAGTGCTAAAGAAGTTGAAGACCTACATGGAGGCTAGGCCTACAATCAACATGAAAAATGGCTGGCTCTATAGAACTTCCTGTGATGAGTAGAATTGAGAGATAACACCATTTGATCGAGATAGTGGAGCAATGATGATGATCCAATGATGATCCAGCTTTGATGATGATCCAGTGATGATCCAGCTTTGATGGTGATCTAATGATGATCCATATTCGATGATGATCTAGTGATGATCCAGCTTTGATGATGATCCAGAGATGATCTAATGATGATGATCCAGACTTGAACCAGAGAAGAAGACCCGTGCTGATGAATTGTGTCAAGAGAGTACCTTCCTAGTTAAGAGGGAGTGTTGATGTAATTGTAACTTCAGAATGTATTCACTTTTATTTTTCATATATTATATTTCATTGGTCCCCGATGTTTCTATCGAGAGAATCATTAATGTAAACAAGTCATGTAAATTCATAGAGGTTAACCCTCCTAGTTGATCAGGGGTCAAAGTCCCCACAGTTTCGGGGCAATAGAGTTATTAGACTCTCCTCGAGAAGTAGGCCCTGGTAAGTTGTTGTTAAGTCGAAAACTAGTATAAATAGAGAGTGAGCCTCTCTATTTATCACACAGTCACTCACACTCAGTTGTAGCACATGAGCGAGAGAGAAGGAGCTGGGATAAGAGAGAGAACAACCGTTGGAGATCATCTTATTGCCTTTTGGTTTTACTGCTTCCATTGGTGCTCATTCTATCTCTAAGGAAGTTGCAGGGTTTTCTCCTTTATGGTTTCCCCGAGGAAAATCTTTGTGTCTATTGTCTCTTGTGATTGATTGTTGTGCATGTTATTCTCTCAGATAAGATCCTAAGGTCATACTGTCTAATTGATAAAAATATAACAATAAGGTGGTAACTGTCACGTCCCCATCCCTCAGACCGGTGAAGAGGACGCGACCAACACCGCAATAACCGGACAAATAGCCCCATGAATATAAACAAAAGACATCAATGCTGAAATTAAAGAAACTCAAACATAACGGGAATGCTAAACATACAAGCATACACAGATACATAATTCTTCAATCCTACAGCGGAAGCAACACACATACAATTCCAGCATTCAACATGTTCATTACAATTCATTTGACATCAATATAATTGCAGAGATGGAACAGACAAGGTAACTTATCTTCTGATGAAGATACTTGTCCCGCAACCAGCTACGTCGCTGCAACGTTCCACCCAACCATAGGCCAGCGTGCTCATCAATCTCTCAGCAACGCTGCCACCCCTGAGCTGGGCATGATTCCTCTAAGGATAAGGGTCAAAGCAGGCTTACACATAGCCAAGGGACACATTCCTCAGGCCAACACAGCTGGGTTTCTCAGGCCATCAACAGATCGGCCAAGCCAGCATAGTACAAGGGACAACCACTGCATACCCGCAGCAAAACGATTCCTTCACAGCCCTGTGAAAAAGGCAAAGACAACCGAGGATAGTCCCAAACCAAAGATGAAACAAGGCTCAAGCCCACAGGGCGATTCAGAGTTGTTCTTGGCCCTAAAGTGGCCAAAACAACTCAGCTGCAACCCAAAACTAGGGTACTTCCGCAGCCACAAACACACAATGAAATGATGACAACAATCCACAGTCCACAATGGGTAATAACAGAATTCCCAGCATAGCCATGGGAAACTTAGCCAATGAATGTGGCAACCAGCAGTCACAAACTCACCATGGAAACGATGGCTGCTATACACAGTCCCAAAACAGGGAAGAAGACAACTCCAATAGTCCCTAGCAGCCTCAAAGTGAAACAACAACACATCTCATGGTATGGGGAATACAACAGTCCCAAAACGTATTAGCAACCACAAACACATGGGAAAACATACCCAATTCCACTCTGTGGAAAACGTGGATGACCACCGATAAGCAGCTCCTTTCCTGGCTGCGTGAGATCCAACAAAACCACTGCCTGTGCGTGAGGAAACACAGACCCGACATCTGCATAAGGATTCCCCGAACAGAGATCGCACCCCCTCCTCACTCCGCCCCCGCGTGAGGAGATGGACCAACAGTAAACCGACCAGCGCGTGAGGGAACTCAGTCGACCTCCTGCTGCGCGCGTCCCTGATTTGGGAGTGAACCGGCGTGAGGAAGCCAAACCTCCTCTACGCGTGGATGAACAGCAGAACGTGAGGAACCAACAGACCATCCCCCCAATGGTGTCGTGGGAGAGTGGAGTGAAGGCCGTCGTGGGTGGAGTGGGCATGTGGAAAAGGGAGTGACAGTCCTGTCACCCCGCACCCAAAAGCAATAACTGCCCCCAACCACCAGCAGCCATAACTGCCTCAACTACTCAACCAAAACAATAAAGAGGTTGGAAGAGGTTGGATGAGACAAGAAAGATGGCAAAACAAAACAAGGTGGCAACACATGGGTTTTGCCCCCATAGACCAAGGTTTGACATCCCCCACCCCTTATCCTTTGGAACCATGCCCTTTTCATTCAACGTTGCACTGCTATAGCTGGTTGTGGTTTTAGTTTTATTTGATGTGCGTATTTACATGATTTTAAATTATAAGGTGCCAGATAGCACGACATTCCTTCGGCAACCATCCCCATTGCTGAAACATACAAAACCAAATCGATGATGGGGCTTTTTCCTTTAGCTCCTCACCATGATTAATTACATTTTATACATCATGCAAACGGGGTAAAAAACCGGGACGTTACAGTAACACTCTACAAGCTAGATTTTGGCATAAAATTATTGTTTCTATGAAATGTATGCTACTAACTGATCTAGAATGCAAGCTATACAAGAAAAATATTTATTGGGGAAATTTTTGTTTTCTTTGCAACTAAGAAGCAATAATTTTTTAGATGTGTGTCCCTACATGTATTGGTTTGTTATATGGAAAAAGTTAGTTATTGACACCAATGCCTCCTTTTTTAGGTTTTCTCTCTTGCTTTATTCTATTGTAAGAGTTTATTATTGTACTATTTCTCGACATGGTATAGAGGAGAAATATGTTTCTGATTATTTATTGGATGTCTTTTCCCTTTCTATTTCATAAAATACTAATCTAGTTTGATTAGACTTTTGAATCTTGTGATCATTGAGAGCATATTATGTGTCTGTTTTTATTTTGAAAGATGTTATGCAAGATCCCATGTAGCATTTTTATGGTTTGGTGTTGGTTTACAATTCCTTTGATATCTTTATTTTTAGAACTTTAAATTACTATGCACTATTTAGAGATAAAACATGAATTTGCAAATCTTTTTGGGATTTTTGTGATAAATATAAACATTGGAAATGTATGCATATTAAGTTATTCCACTAAAACGAAAAGTGCACAATTTCACAAGTTTGGGTATGATGAACACCAATGGGAGGATATACACATTCTTGCACTATAAGTGAATAGAGAAACATTAATGCATTAAATATCTTAAATTCGAGATGCAAAAGCTGCATTATCTTCAACTAATGACACATGTTGCAAGAAGATACTATCTTCAACTAATGACACATGTTGCAAGAAGATACTTTTACTGAATCAATTTAATAAATAGAAACAAATATATAGATATTACAAGAACTTAAAAAGAGTTGAAAGTAGAGATGCATAGTAAAACTACAGGACCTAAATAATTCTCCTAAATGAAAACGACCACTATGAAGTGCATTTTACTACTTACAAATATTGTGGAGTCTAAGAAATATAATATAGAGGTTATCTGAGATTTTAGTGTCTCTTGGTTTAAGAAATTTAACTTGTATCCATGTGTTGTATTTTTATACTTTTGTTTTCTGATTTTCTCTTAATTATCTTTTTACAATTAGAATATTTTTATATGAGGTTATAGAATTCCAAGGATTGCATTTGTTTTTAGATGCTTTTGTAGATGCGACATTGTTGATTGGATTCTTGTTTATTATGTTATGGGTTAATTTTCCAGGTGGCATGGAAATGATTGCAAACATAATTTTGGATCATTACATATGTGGAGTGTGGGAATATTATAAACCCACTTCATACATAGGATACAAATATTTAATAATTTTTTGTTAAATTCATACCTACGGGCCTATATAGTTGGCATCCACTTGCACCACATGGTCAACACTTGCCATATATACTCCATGAGTACTTTTATTTTGATTCTGGTTTGATCCTGTCCACTTTATTGACTGCAAGAATTAGTAACTGCACCTTCCTGGAGATTCTATCTTTATTCTGCTTTATTCCATCTTTTTTATGGATAAGGTAAAGTTAGTCAACTAGGAAACTGCTATCTTTTGTTGCGAACCCATCCTCCATTATTTTCTCTCTGTATTCCATGATTAGGATTTTTTTCCATCATTCATGACAAATCACTCATGCTTTATCTAATTCATGGGGTCCTTAACTGATTTGGGAAGTGCTTTAACCACCTATGGGGGTTTATCATATTTGGTAAGTCTGATTTATGAGCTAGCATGTGTTGTCTTCCACCAACTCAATTTTCCTTTATAAGGATGTATTAATATTTTTATAATCAATCAATTCATTATTGATTCATCATCAATTCAGTTGATCAATAATACTTTAAAAAAAATTGGATCACTTGTCATGTATTCAGTCTCTTTATTCTTCTCTCTATTTTTCTTATGCGTACTTGTGAAAATTATATTAGTAGCAAGATCTACCTCCTGTGCTTTTTCTTTGCATCAAGGCTCTTTTTCTACATGGTATCAGAGCCATAGGGTACACAAACTATCAAGATCTACATAGTATCTGAGCACAAGGTTTCTTTGAGTTCAACAGAGTTGAGGATCTATATGTTCTCTCTATCAGAGCACATCCATTCTCCTATCCCTCATTAAATATGGGCTTGTTATTAAGCTTACAATATTTTCTCCTAGTTTGTTTTTTTGTAGGTTGTAGAGAGTATCTCCTTGAGCGCATCAACATCTCAGTATGGATTCTTGTTCAGCTATGATCCCGAATCCCTTCAACTATCACAAATGGAAATCCAAGATTGACATTCTATTGCGCAGTAATGGACTCTATAGAGTTTCTATGGCTTTAGAAAATGAACCAAATTTCGTTGTTGAGAAAGTTAAGTGGTAGAAGAGGTTGGATGAATCCTATGGATTGTTTTTCCTCTCTATTTCTCCAGGTCTACTCTTTCATATAGATGGTTTGACCACTCCAAACCAAGTATGTACCAAACTTGAGTCTCTCTTTGGAGTTCAAGATGAGATAAGAGAGCGTCAGTTGGAGAATGAGTTATCCTCATTGAGGCCAAGTAGTTTTGAATCTATTGAGAGTTTCTTCACCAAATTGAAGTCACTTGTTCTATTGATCAAGAAATGTGGGATTGACAAAAAGGAAGATCAATTGATCCCTTCTATCCTATCAAAATTAGGTCTCGAATAATCAATTTTTGTGTCTACTTTTCATGCTACTAGGATTGCTATTTCTAATTGGAAAATTCCTTCTTTGAGTACATTCTGTGATTCACTGACAAAGGAGAAAGATAAATATATCCAGATGGGTGCTCTTAGATCCTCCAATGGAAAGGATCATGCACTCATAGTTCAAGGAAGCAGGAATATCAAATCCAAAGAGAAGCAAATTGTGAAAGAGAAGAATCCAAAGTCAAATATTGAAGATGGAAGTTTGAAGCCTACTGATGAAGATACAATGAAGAAAGTCAAGAAGAAATGAAGCACATCCAAGTGTTCTTATTGAAGCAAGGGATTTCATCTTGAGAGTAAATGTTTCAAGAAGAAGATGAACATCATGTCTCAGCCTCTTGAGAAGCACAACATCGAATTTCTAGATGAGCTAGAGAAGCCCGCTGATTCTTCAAAACACTGTCATAGTGCATAGTTCCAAGGTGATATAAACTATGCCTTGAGTGCCAGAGATAAATCCTTTCCTCATATCTATGATATAGATTTACCTTCTAATATATTAGAATCAGAACTCACAGTTTCTTTCTTTGATAATCCACCTATCAGTCTCCTAGATTCATCTCCTAATGATTGTGATTTTTCACTAGACCCTGACTTGTCTTTAAGCAACTCTTCCTAACTCCATAATTCTTATTTCAAATAATGTTTTTATGGTTATATGCATTTAATGAAACCATTCATACCACCATCCATATGACCATCCATACTATATACCATATCTATGAATACTCCTAAGACGATACAAAACCCAAGTTCACTAGTTGATTCCTCATTGGTTTCTTATGCATTGTTACTTATATCAAATGGTTTCAAGTCTTGTCCATTTTTCACTGGTTGGTTATATGCGAACTTAGTCATCATTGGAATTATCTTAAAAAAATTTGGATTTGTTCTAAACACTTATGGTTCAGATCTCAATTGCACCCATCATTCATATTTCTACACTCATCAGTTTTCCCCAGTTGCTCATACTTTTCCTAGTCTTTCCCAATTTCCTTATGGAGACACTGAAGCCTTTCTTTGTTGTTCCATATGATAATATTTATGATATATCATTATTTTTTCAGCCTCATATCTGATATTGCAAGGTGCTACATCATATTTGAAGAAAGATATGTGATTCACATCATAATTTTGCAGCTATACAAGGAACTGATTGTGTTACTGATTGCCTTAATTTTTGTAATCTTTGGGAAGGAATATGCACAAATATATTTTCCATTTCAAATTATGTTTGTAGATCAAAGCTTTTTAGTAGCAATAAACATTCCGATTATTCTCCTACTTCGTTAGATGATGAGATACAAGGAGTCTCTCCTCTTCTTTCTAGCAAATTCTGCACTCTAGTGCATGATCATGGAGTTCATGATTTATTAATCAAATTCTTTCACCAGAAAAAGTTCATTCAACTCATTCAAGTGAAGTTAAATACATATTGAAGATTGTTGTTCAAATTTTGTCCTTTTCCTTTCTTGAGGGAGGATTCTCCCCATGTGGTTTTTCCTCTTTCCTTAGCTTTTCTGGACATGAATAATTGTAAAGGGTGACCATAGCCTTGTTTCTGGGCCCTATATACACCTATATGCATCCATATTCATCTATACTTCAGACATAAACATCATAAAGTCATACCTAAATGGGGGTGTGGGAATATTATAAGTCCACTTCATACTTAGGATAAAGCTAGCCAACTAGGAAACTGCTATCTTTTGTTGCCAACCCGTCCCCCATTATTTTCTCTCCATATTCCAGGATTAGCATGTTTTCCATCATTCATGACAAGGCACTCATGCTTTAGCTATTTCTGAGGTCCTTGACTGATTTGGGAAGTGATTTAGCCATATATGGGGGTTTATCATATTTGGTAAGTCTGATTTATGAGCTAGCATGAGTTGTCTTCCACCAACTCAATTTTACTTTATAAGTATGTATTACTATTGTAATAATCAATGAATTCATTATTGATTCATTATCAATTCAGTTGATCAATAATACTTGGAAAAATATTGGATCACTTATTTTGTATTCAGTCTCTTTATTCTTCTCTCTATTTTCCTTGTGCATACTTGTGAGAATTATCTTAATAGCAAAATCTACCTCATGTGCTTCTTCTTTGCATCAAGGCTCTTTTTCTACATGGTATCGGAGCTAGAATTTCTACATGGAGCCTCCTTCTAGATAAGGGTTTTGTTATTTCTCACACAAAACTGTGGATTAATAGTCATATTAAGTTCATTTAAAGTTTGCAATCTACTATGAATTGAATGTTTCTTCTAGTTTCTTATGTCTTCTATGAAATAATACGCTAATAATACCAATTCATAATAAAATGTTAAACAATATACAATTTTACTTTTTGAAATTACCCTAGAGTACATTTTTCTTAGTTCAACATTGATTGAACATGCCTCGACTACATTCTCTATTTTGAATGAGAGCTTGTATACTTCCTTAATGGAAATCAAACATATTTTAAATTGTAGGTACATATTACAATTCCATTCAAAGTACTTAGCGTCTTTCAAAGTTTTTTTTATCTCTTTGTGCTTAAAGTAACTTTTAATCAAAGTGCAAGTCTTGTCATGGCTACGGTCTAAGGGTAATACTATTTCACAAGCTCCTATTATAACCATTTCTTATGCAAGGTTATATTTTATTTTACAAGAGAAGGATTATGTTTATTTAAAAACCTGAAATTTCATTATGGAAATTCAGAGAGGTGGGATAGTAATTTATGATAGACTTAAGCAAATACAATTGTTATATTAAATTTCTCTTCTTGATATCTATTTATGGAATTGGATGTTTTTTCTAAAAGTCCATCTCATCATATTACATGAATCAATTGATTTTAATTATCATATAATTTTGTTTGATGTTATGTTGCCTCTATAGATCTCTAAGTTAAGATAGAAATTGTGACAAATCACTTGTGTTGTTATATTTGTTGCGATAATTTATATGAGTTGGAGAGTTGCTTTGTTTTTTTTTCCAGAAACATTAAGGGAGGATGACGGTGATGAACAAAAGAGGGGCAAATCTAGAGAGGGAGAACACATATAAGAAGAGGCTGATTCAACAAAGAAAATAATAATGGATGATACAGATCACACAAGGAAGGAAGATCGTAGAGGGCACTACAATGACTATGGGGCATCTTACTCCGTGGACCTACTCAGGCAAGGAATATAATGAAAAACTAAACAACTATTTAGCTTAGGGCCACTGCATGAGGGTGAATCAACTACATTATTGGCATAGGGATTGTGAAGGGAGGTCGATCCATAGGGAAAATGATGGAGATAAATTTATTCAAACATTCAATCCCCATATAACAACTACAAACCATAGCTTCTTCCTCTCATCATTGTTATTTTAGGTACATGTTATTGATTTTTTTTTATAGTTCCGTCTTATCATCTATAAGTTTAATTGGTATTAGGTTTGAGTTAGTGTAAGAGCTTTACTTAATATTAATTTCATGGTTAAATTAAAATTTTATTTAGGTCTAGAATTTAGCTTCTATGGAGGGTCTAGTAATATTATTGCCCTGAATGCACCTCTTCTTCCGTGATAGATTGATTTTTAGTTCATTCTTTCTTTGTTCCAAAAAAAAGAAAACCTTATATTAACATATACAATATGACTTGTTTTCCTATGAGTTGCTCTTGGAGTTAGGCTCCATACTTAGTCAAATAGAGTACTCCCTTGCCTTTGTTGTGACCCTAAAGCCTTTTGAAATAGACCATGCTTGTGTCTTAGATCACTGATGTAAAATTATATAATATATTCTATTTAACACATATCCTCTTCATTAGGTCATTGTAAAACCATAATCTCAAGAGAGCTCGATGGATTTATCAAAAGTTAAGTCCAGGTGATGGCGATTGACACAATGGAGGATTTACTCGATGGTTGGATTGAAGTGTACAGAAATTGCAGAGAAAAACAACCATATGACTACACTATTATCTGCACGGCTGCAATTATGGTCAATTGATATTAAAATGAAGATGCAATTTAATATTATTTGATTTCTGTAAACCTAATGTTTGAAATTGATCGCCTCCTCCGTTTCTGTATACATTTGTACATTGAGTTAATTAATCCTATATCATATAAAATCTAGAAGAAAATAATTAATGTTATGGTCTGTTTGAAACATGTAGCCTAATTGTATACATTGGTTTATCGATCTATTTGACCTTCAACATAAAATAATCGAGGATTATGGTCACACATTCATTTAGTTTTAAATAGTCCATTTGCATTATTGTAATTTAAACAAATTTGGTTATGTTATTGTATCTTTGTGCTAATTTATCTTTAAGTGGTTCTAACTTTTTTTACTTAGTTTGATTAGGAAGCATCCATTTGCTATAATAATTGTTTTGTTTATTGAATGTATGCTATGCTTGTATTCTATGAAAAGATACTAGATCCTATGAAAATTTCTTATGAAAATAGAGTTATTTCCTATGATATTGATGCAACTAGTGTAAAAGTTGACATTCAACTTATTGCATTTATTAAGGCTCTCTACCATTCTTACACTCACTATTTATAATCACTTCAAGCTAGTGGCCACTTGAAAGCTATAATCTTTGAAAAACTTGTCACAGAAAATTGTAGAGAGAGAGAGAAAGCATTTGGGAAGGAGTTTAATCCCAATGAAGAAACTTTGCGCGCATAGAAAGGACACAAATCAAAAGAAGAATTTGCAAACGATGAAAATAGAAGCAGAGGTCATGGTAGAGGACAAAGAGGACACGAGGAAGGGGGGGAGATATAATCAAGGAGAGAAACAATCTTCCAGTTGTCAAGCATTTTAGATTTTTTGGTTCCACATGTTATGCTTTGATTCTTAAGAAACAAAGAAATAATTTAGGAGCAAGAAGTCGAAAGTGATTTTTGTTGGGATATTCTAATACTTCTAAAGCTTATAGATTGTATGATGAAGATAAAAGAAAGTTTATTGTTTCTATAGATGTTATATTTCTTGAATTTGACAAAGATGCACTCACTATTGATAAACAACTTGATTAGCTTGATAGATTTCATTCAAAAAATTTATATCATGAAAGGGATAATGAAATATTGAAGGGGAGATTCCTATTCTAAGTCAATTTTTGGAATTTCCTTCCATAACAACAAGTTATTCTAATGCACAGGTTGATGAAAGAGAGGGTCATAAAGTTGATGATATTGTTAATGGAATGGATAAGTTAAGTCTCATAGATGATGAAGAACCTTCTCTTGAAGAAGAAACAAAGCAAACACCATAAAAACTAGTTCGTAGATCGACATAGACTAAGATATTTACAAAAAGGTATGATGATTTTGTCACATTAGATTGTGAATTAAAATTTTCTATTTTTGATGAACCTACTTCTTTTCAAGAAGAAGTAACTAGTGATGTATGGATAAGTGCAATGCAAAGAGAGTATGATGCTCTCATAAAAAATGGAACTTGGAGGTTGGTGGACCCTCCTATTGGATGGAAGTGGGTATATAAGAACAAGTATGAAGCATATGGCTCACTTGGAAAGCACAAAGAGAGACTTGTATCAAAAGGATATGCACAAAAATAAGGTGTTGATTACACATAAACATTTTCTCCTATAACAAAAAATGGCATTATTCGAACTCTGTTTTCTTTAGCAGCAAAAAAGGATGGAAAATATATTATATGGATGTTAAAACCACCTTCTTGAATGAATACTTGAAAGAAGATGTTTATATGACTCAACCTGAAGGTTTTTATATCAAATCTCAAGAACAAAAGGTATGTAAATTAGTAAAATCTTTGTATGGTTTGAAGCAAGCACCCTGAGCATGGTATGTTAAGTTAATTGAACATCTTCTCAAATTGAATAATAAGCATTTTGATCTAGATGATGCAACTTTATTTGTCAAGAAAGTTGAAAGATCAGTTGTATATCTAGTTAGCTATGTTGTTGATTTGATTATCATGTGAAAGTATGATGATTATAAGCATCTATTAAAAGAGAGTTGAAAAAGGTTTTCGATATGACAAATTTGAGATTACTACATTATTGTTTAGGAATTGAAGTAGATCAAATGCAAACCACATTTTTATTTTAGGAAAATATATTGGAGAGCTATTGAACAAATTTGGTATGCATGATTATAATTCTGTTTCTACTCCGATGGAGCAGAATATAAATATTAATTCAAATGTAGGTAGCATATTTAAAGATCCAACAATGTACATGAAGCTTTTTGGAAGTTTAATTTATCCTACTATTACTCGATCTGACATAACGTTTGGTGTAGGAGCACTTTCCAGGTTTATGCATCAGCCCTATGAAGGTCATTAGAATGCAACAAAACAAGTTCTCAAATATTTGTAAGGAAATCAATCTTATGGCATCAAATATTCTAAAGTTTCATACTTCCATCTCTTTGGCTATGTAGATTCTAATTTTGATAGAGATAAAGAGCATGGGGTGTCTACTTTAGGTTATTTAATGAACCTTGGATCAACAACTATCACTTGGAGATAATGAAAGCACTTTGTTCAATTTTAATTCTACAACTAAATCTGGATACATTGCAGCACATCAAGCCCCAAAATAAATTAGTTGGATTTGGAAAATCATTAGAGGAAATTTCAACTCAAAATGGGCCTTTTAACTCTAATTCAAATTCCATGTCATCATGTGTTAGCCAATGAAATTGCTTTAAATTTGAAATATCGTATAGGTCTTAAAAAAAAATTTAATATACATTTGGGGATAGGTATGATAAAAAAAAACTATTTTTTTGTTTGTATTTTCGACATATCTCGCTGTGTTTTTACTCAAATTTCAATCAAGAGAGCTCATTAGATGCGGAATTTCAATCAAGAGAGCACGTTTTTTCCAGGTATTTCTTGTTTTCGAGGTAGCGGGGTTCGTCAAAAGTATGTCAAGTGGGTACTGGTTGGATGCGGAATTTAATTATGCATCCAACGAGCTCTCCCAATCGAAATTTGAGTTAAAAAATGGGAAGATACGTCGGAAATACAAATAAAAAATTATTTTTTTCTTTTCTTCCTCCAAAATTAATAAATATTATTTTATTAATTTTTTTTAGGAGGCCCATTTTGAGTTGAAATTTCCTCTAATTACTTGAATACTTGTAGGAGAAACAATTGACTTCAATGCCTCTCTTTGTTGACAACTCCTTTGCAATTCAATTTCATGATTGAACCAAACATATCAACACCAAATATCATTTGATTTGACATCATTTTGGGGCCAAAACCATTCATCTGACACATTGTTATACTTTAGAGAAAATTACAAATATCTTTACTAAAGCATTGGGTCATGAAAAGTTTGAAAATGTAGTTTGGCATGTCAGATGTCCCTTCGGATCGAGGGGGGGATGTTGAATAATCCTTCGGGATTTCATTGTAAATAATATTTCAATTAGTAGTTAGTAAATTCTCGTTATCTAACTGTAGATAATGGTTTTGATTTCCTTTATATGTTATAACTTTCTTTCAAATAATACAATCATCATGGAGATTCTTCATGGCCTGTTTTTTGCTGAAGCTAGTGAGAAGTTATATTCCAAACCCTTGTTGATTTCTCGTTCATGAGAATTTTCTCAACAAAGAATGAAACTATAGAGGTTTAGTGAGGCTTATTTGGTTGCCTTATGCTACTTTTCACAGGGTACTCAAGTCAATCAGTAATATCGTAGAAGTCAACTAAAACTACTGACACATTGTGAACTACAACTAAATAACCAATCAAACATTGCCATTTTTCAAATCTCATCTGCCTCAGTTTTTTCTTGATTTTTTTGTTCCTGCAAGATATGTGATTGTTTAAATGTTTAATCGTAATGTTAGGCTAATCAATATCTACCTTCAACATCATAGTACTTTTTATTTATGTGAAGATAATATGATTGGTTATTCCTGATGTTAAAATGTTGTTTCTATCCTTAGAAGATCATTTACACATGCTTTTGTGAATTTGAGACACACCCACAACAAATGTGCTTGAATGATTGAATCTCCTTGTGATTTTGTGAAATTGATACACACCTAAAACAAATATACTAGAATTATTGAATCTCCTTTAGGGAAATTAATGGAGAAATGTTATATTATTTGTTTTATTCTTACATTTGGTGAGCACTTTTATCTACATAGTTCATATCACAGAGGCCATTGATCTGTTTATGTCTTAACTTGGTCATCAAGGAATGCATGGTTTGATCTAATATGTATATAGTAATTTATGGCCATATGTTATGTCTTTTATTTTAGTTAACAAGTTCAACATTGAGTGAAAGAAAATTTGTAAAGGTTTAGAGAGGCTTAAGTAGTTTTTATCTTGGATAGTGCAAGAAAACATTCATTCATTTCTATCTGGACAATTGATAAGTCAATTCTTAGTGACTAATGGTGTGGAAAAAATTTGGAGATCAGTTCTACCTACACACTCCATACCATAGAGGGAAGTAATATTTTTCTCTTAACTTGGTCATCAAAGAATGCATGGTTTGATTTAATCTATCTATATTAATTTATTATTATGTTTTATGCATGTTATGATAGTTATCAAGCTCAACAATGGTGAAATAAAAGCTATATAGGTTTAGCAAGGCTTAGGTAGTTCTTTTATTGGACATTCAATAAGACATTTATTTTTCGATATCTGGACAATTGAGTCAATTTTTAGTGACTAATCGTATGGAAAACATTGTTCCACTCAAATTTCTATTGTTTATTAATAATTTTCTAGGGTGTATTCTTCCTATTCAAGAAATTATGTAGTGGACACAGAAGTATGGGGAAAAGGTGTTGGTGGATGCATACCAGAGTGTTCCACATATGTCAGTTGATGTATAGAAGCCATGGGTTGATATCCTTGTTGCTTCCTCACATGAGTGTTGATGTAATTGTAACTTCAGAATGTATTCACTTGTATATTTCATATATTGTATTTCATTGGTCCCCGATGTTCCTATCGGGAGAATCATTAATCTAAACAAGTCATGTAAAGTCATAGAGGTTAACCCTCCTAGTTGATCAGGGGTCAAAGTCCCCACAGTTTGATGGCACTAGGGTTATTAGACTCTCATAGAGAAGTCGGACCTGGTAAGTTGTTGTCAAGTCGAAAACCAGTATAAATAGAGAGTGAGCCTCTCTATTTATCACACAGTCACTCACACTCAGTTGTAGCGCATGAGTGAGAGAGAAGGAGTTGGGATAAGAGAGAGAACGACTATTGGAGATCATCTTATTGTCTTTGGGTTTTACTACTGCCATTGGTGCTCATTCTATCTCTGAGGAAGTTGCGGGGTTTTATCCTTTATGGTTTCCCTGAGGAAAATATTTGTGTCCGTTGTCTCTTGTGATTTATTGTTGTGCATGTTATTCTCTCAGATAATATCCTAAGATCATATTGTCTAATTGATAAAAATATAACATGGTATCAGAGCTAACCTGAGAAGAAGACACTGTGCAACCGCGGAAGCTAGGGATTCTTACTTTTTGGGTCTGTCTCCACAATCCATCAACAAAAGGAGGCTAGGCTGAATATCCATTAAAGGACCTATCTTTTTGTCGAAGCAGACTCTGATTTTGAGCACTTTCAGTTTTTGACCTACCACTGCATCAGGAAATTAGGGCTTTTCAATGAAGAGGAATTTTTGAGTGAGCCCAATCTAGGATTGCTCTCCTCCTCAAAATCAAAGTTTAGAGACAGAAATTGAGGTTTTTGGTTGGGTATAACTCCGAGAAAGTCAACCCTAATTTTCCCTAGAACCAAAAAACCAGCACTACAGAAGATCAGCTCCAGATCTAGTTTTTAGCTTCTCAAATTGGTAAGATCTAATCCTTTGTATTTCCATTTGAGGTTCTTAGTTAATATGTCTCATCCCACCAAGCTTGATGAAAAGATTGAGGGAGTTGATAAATTTTGAGCTTGGAAGTATAGGATCTCCCTGGTCCTAGAGGAAAATGAGTCGGACTCTTACATCAGTGAAGAGGTTCCAGTTCCAGAGGGAGATGAGGCTAAGGTCTTACACAAAAATAAATTGGTCATCGCTATGAGGATTATTGCTGTTTCAAATCAAGGATAATCTCATACCACATGTGTCATCCCTAAAGACATCTAAAGAAATGTTTGATTCCCTAACCAAGCTATTTGAAGGGAAGGACATAAACCGGAAGATGACTTTGAGGAACCAGTTGAAGAGAGTGAAGATCCAGAATGCGGAGACCATACAGTCATACTTTGCAAGGGTCTCCCAGATAAAAGAACAGCTTGAAGTAGTGGATGAAGAAGTGGAGAATGCAGAAATTGTGATGACTACGTTGAATGGTCTCCCTAGGTCACAGGACTCTTTCATTCAAGGGATTTGTGATATAAGAAAGCTAGTCACCTTCAGTAGAGTGTGGGAGGAATTCTCAAAAGAAGAAGCTCGAATAGTAGCACGAGAAGAAAATATGGGAAGTGAAGATCAAGATCTCACAGTACACTCCAAGAAAATAAGGCGGGACTATCATCATCCTAAAGGTAAGCATTCTCACTCTAGGAAAACTCAACTCAGATGTTTCACTTGTGATGAGATAGTACACTATGCCAGAAATTGTCCTAGAAACAAAAGAAACTATCACAAGAAGAAGGACAAAAGAAAACATCATGGTCACATTGCAGAGGATGATGATCCTCCCAGGAAAAGAGTCAAACAAGAAAGTGAAGATTCTTCAAGTGATGAAGAGTATGTTTTGATTTCTGCCCTCATGGGAACTATCACACATGCAAGCAATGATTGGATTATAGACAGTGGGGAAGTATGCAGTAGATATCCTGAAGCAGTAGAGATCCTGGAAGCAATGGAGAAATGATTGGGACAAGGCAAGTATGTCGTAGAGATCCTGAAGAGGTTCGGGATGATGGACTGCAAGGCCGTGACCACACCTATGGCATCGAACTTGAATATATTGAGTGATGCTTCATTAGAGTCGGTTGATTCTATGATGTATTGCCAGATGAATGGTTCCTTGATGTACTTGACGAATATGAGACCAGATATTTGCTTTGCTATGAACACATTGACCCAGTTTCTGATGGATCCCAGACATGTTCACTTGATTTCTACAAAGCATATTCTAAGGTACCTAAAGGGTATAGTTGGATATGGGCTCAAGTATGAGGCGAATTAGAAGATTAACCTGGAGGGTTATGTGGATTCTGATTGGGTAGGAAGTGCCATTGACAGGAACAACACTTCAGGGTGCTGCTTCAGTATGGGATCAGGTGTGATCTCTTGGTTTAATAGGAAACAATCCTATGTGGCACTAAGTACATCCGAAGCAGAGTATGTCGCAGCTTGTTCAACTAGGTGTGAAGCAGTGTGGCTGAGGAAGCTACTATCTGATTTGTTTGATCTCCAGTTGGATGCTACTTGTATATATTGCGACAACCAGAGTTGTGTGAAGTTGTCGGAGAACCCGGTGTTCCATGACAAGTCAAAGCATATCGAGATCAAATACCACTATATGAGGGATATGGTGCAGAGGGGAGCAGTGAAGCTCCAATCTGTCGTGACAGGCGAACAGATCGTTGATGTGTTAACTAAGCCATTAGCCAGAGTGAAGTTTGAGTACTTCCGAAAGAAGCTTGGTGTTCTCCAGATAGAGGTTCCTTCCAGGGGAAGTGATGAGTCAGTGAGCTATTCTAACATGGTGGTAGGTAGAGCCTCCCATGGTCAGATGCAAGTGCAGAATCATTCTGACATGGTGGTAGGTGGGGCCTCCCATGGTCAGATGTAAGTGCAGAGCCATTATGACATGGTGGTAGGTGGGGCCTCCCATGGTCAGATGTAAGTGCAGAGCCATTCTGACATGGTGGCAGGCTGTGCCCTCCCATGGTCAAATGTAAGGGATGATCCATTCTGACACAGGGGCAGGCTAGGCCCTCCCATTGTCAGATGTAAGGGTAGAGCCATTCTGAAATGGGGGCAGGCTGGGCCCTCCCATGGTCAAATGTAAGGGCTAAGCCATTCTGACATGGGGGCAGGCTGGGCCCTCTCATGGTCAAATGTATTGGTAGAGACATTCTGACATGGGGGAAGGATGGGCCATCCCATTGTCAGATGTAAGGGCTGGGCCATTCTGACATGGGGGAAGGCTGGGCCCTCCCATGGTCAGATGTAAGGGATGGTCCATTCTGACATGGGGGAAGGCTGGGCCCTCCCATGGTCAGATGTAAGTGTTGGGTGATCCTTTCTGACTGGGTCAGATATAAGTGCTGAAGAAGTTGAAGACCTACATGGAGGCTAGGCCTACAATCAACATGAAAAATGGCTGGCTCTATAGAACTTCCTATGACGAGTAGAATTGAGAGATAATACCATTTGATCGAGATAGTGGAGCAATGATGATGATCCAATGATGATCCAGTGATGATCCAGCTTTGATGGTGATCCAATGATGATCCATATTCGATGATGATCTAGTGATGATCCAGCTTTGATGATGATCCAGAGATGATCTAATGATGATGATCCAGACTTGAACCAGAGAAGAAGACCCATGATGATGAATTGTGTCAAGAGAGTACCTTCCTAGTTAAGAGGGAGTGTTAATGTAATTGTAACTTCAGAATGCATTCACTTTTATTTTTCATATATTATATTTCATTGGTCCCCGATGTTTCTATCGAGTGAATCATTAATGTAAAAAAGTCATGTAAATTCATAGAGGTTAACCCTCCTAGTTGATCAGGGGTCAAAGTCCCCACAGTTTCGGGGCAATAGAGTTATTAGACTCTCCTCGAGAAGTAGGCCCTGGTAAGTTGTTGTCAAGTCGAAAACTAGTATAAATAGAGAGTGAGCCTCTCTATTTATCACACAGTCACTCACACTCAGTTGTAGCACATGAGTGAGAGAGAAGGAGCTAGGATAAGAGAGAGAAAAACCGTTGGAGATCATCTTATTGCCTTTGGGTTTTACTGCTTCCATTGGTGCTCATTCTATCTCTAAGGAAGTTGCAGGGTTTTCTCCTTTATGGTTTCCCCGAGGAAAATATTTGTGTCTATTGTCTCTTGTGATTGATTATTGTGCATGTTATTCTCTCAGATAAGATCCTAAGGTCATACTGTCTAATTGATAAAAATCTAACAATAAGGTGGTAACTATCACGTCCCCATCCCTCAGACCGGTGAAGAGGACGTGACCAACACCGCAATAACCGGACAAATAGCCCCATGAATATAAACAAAAGACATCAATGCTGAAATTAAAGAAACTTAAACATAACGAGAATGCTAAACATACAAGCATACACAGATACATAATTCTTCAATCCTACAGCGGAAGCAACACACATACAATTCCAGCATTCAACATGTTCATTACAATTCATTTGACATCAATATAATTGCAGAGATGGAACAGACAAGGTAACTTATCTTCTGATGAAGATACTTGTCCCGCAACCAGCTACGTCGTTGCAACGTTCCACCCAACCATAGGCCAGCGTGCTCATCAATCTCTCAGCAACGCTGCCACCCCCGAGCTAGGCATGATTCCTCTAAGGATAAGGGTCAAAGCAGGCTTACACATAGCCAAGGGACACATTCCTCAGGCCAACACAGCTGGGTTTCTCAGGCCATCAACAGATCAGCCAATCCAGCACAGTACAAGGGACAACCACTGCATACCCGCAGCAAAACGATTCCTTCACAGCCCTGTGAAGAAGGCAAAGACAACCGAGGACAGTCCCAAACCAAAGATGAAACAAGGCTCAAGCCCACAGGGCAATTCAGAGTTGTTCTTGGCCCTAAAGTGGCCAAAACAACTCAGCTGCAACCCAAAACTAGGGTACTTCCGCAGCCACAAACACACAATGAAACGATGACAACAATCCACAGTCCACAATGGGTAATAAACAGAATTCCCAGCATAGCCATGGGAAACTCAGCCAACGAATGTGGCAACCAGCAGTCACAAACTCACCATGGAAACGATGGATTCTATACACAGTCCCAAAACAGGGAAGAAGACAACTCCAATAGTCCCTAGCAGCCTCAAAGTGCAACAACAACACATATCACGGTATGAGGAATACAACAGTCCCAAAACGTATCAGCAACCACAAACACAGGGGAAAACATACCTGATTCCACTCTGTGGAAAACGTGGATGACCACTGATAAGAAGCTCCTTTCCCGGCTGCGTGAGATCCAACAAAACCACTGCCTATGCGTGAGGAAACACAGACCTGACCTCTGCATAAGGATTCCCTGAACAAAGATCGCACCCCCTCCTCACTCCGCCCCCGCGTGAGGAGATGGACCAACAGTAAACCGACCAGCGCGTGAGGGAACTGAGTTGACCTCCTTCTGCGCGCGTCCCTAATTTGGGAGTGAACCGGCGTGAGGAAGCCAAAACTCCTCTACGCGTGGATGAACAACAGAACGTGAGGAACCAACAGACCATCCCCCCAATGGTGTCGTGGGAGACTGGAGTGAAGGCCGTCGTGGGTGGAGTGGGCGTGTGGGCAAGGGACTGACAGTCCTGTCACCCCACACCCAAAAGCAATAACTGCCCCCAACCACCAGCAGCCATAACTGCCTCAACTACTCAACCAAAACAATAAAGAGGTTGGAAGAGGTTGGATGAGACAAGAAAGATGGAAAAACAAAACAAGGTGGCAACACATGGGTTTTTCCCCCATAGACCAAGGTTTGACATCCCCCACCCCTTATCCTTTGGAACCATGCCCTTTTCATTCAGCGTTGCACTGCTGTAGCTGGTTGTGGTTTTAGTTTTATTTGATGTGCGTATTTACATGATGTTAAATTATAAGGTGCCAGATAGCATGACATTCCTTCGGCAACCATCCCCATTGCTGAAACATACAAAACCAAATCGATGGTGGGGATTTTTCCTTTAGCTCCTCACCATGATTAATTACATTTTATACATCATGCAAACGGGGTCAAAAACCGGGACGTTACAGTAACACTCTACAAGCTAGATTTTGGCATAAAATTATTGTTTCTATGAGATGTATGCTACTAACTGATCTAGAATGCAAGCTATACAAGAAAAATATTTATCGGGGAAATTTTTGTTTTCTTTGCAACTAAGAAGCAATAATTTTTTAGATGTGTCCCTACATGCATTGGTTTGTTATATGGAAAAAGTTAGTTATTGACACCAATGCCTCCTTTTTTAGGTTTTCTCTCTTGCTTTATTCTATTGTAAGAGTTTATTATTGTACTATTTCTCGGCATGGTATAGAGGAGAAATATGTTTCTGATTATTTATTGGATGTCTTTTCCCTTTCTATTTCATAAAATACTAATCTAGTTTGATTAGACTATTGAATCTTGTGATCATTGAGAGCATATTATGTGTCTGTTTTTATTTTGAAAGATGTTATGCAAGATCCCATGTAGCATTTTTATGGTTTGGTGTTGGTTTACAATTCCTTTGATATCTTTATTTTTAGAACTTTAAATTACTATATGCACTATTTAGAGATAAAACATGAATTTGCAAATCTTTTTGGGATTTTTGTGATAAATATAAACATTGGAAATGTATGCATATTAAGTCATTCCACTAAAACGAAAAGTGCACAATTTCACAAGTTTGGGTATGATGAACACCAATGGGAGGATATACACATTCTTGCACTATAAGTGAATAGAGAAGCATTAATGCATTAAATATCTTAAATTCGAGATGCAAAAGCTGCATTATCTTCAACTAATGACACATGTTGCAAGAAGATACTTTTACTGAACCAATTTAATAGAAACAAATATATAGATATTCCAAGAACTTAAAAAGAGTTGAAAGTAGAGATGCATAGTAAAACTACAGGACCTAAATAATTCTCCTAAATGAAAACGGCCACTATGAAGTGCATTTTACTACTTACAAATATTGTGGAGTCTAAGAAATATAATATAGAGGTTATCTGATATTTTAGTGTCTCTTGGTTTAAGAAATTTAACTTGTATCCATGTGTTGTATTTTTATACTTTTGTTTTCTGATTTTCTCTTAATTATCTTTTTACAATTAGAATATTTTTATATGAGGTTATAGAATTCCAAGGATTGCATTTGTCTCTAGATGCTTTTGTAGATGCGACATTGTTGATTGGATTCTTGTTTATTATGTTATGGGTTAATTTTCCAGGTGGCATGGAAATGATTGCAAACATAATTTTGGATCATTACATATGTGGAGTGTGGGAATATTATAAATCCACTTCATACTTAGGATACAAATATTTAATAATTTTTTATTAAATTCATACCTACAGGCCTATATAGTTGGAATCCACTTTCACCACATGGTCAACACTTTCCATATATACCCCATGAGTACTTTTATTATGATTCTGGTTTGATCATGTCCACTTTATTGACTGTAAGAATTAGTAACTGCGCCTTCCTATAGATTCTATCTGTATTTTGCTTTATTCCATCTTTTCTGTGGATAAGGTAAAGCTAGTCAACTAGGAAACTACTATCTTTTATTGCCAACCCATCCTCCATTATTTTGTCTCCATATTCCACGATTAGGATTTTTTTCCATCATTCATGACAAATCACTCATGCTTTATCTAATTCATGAGGTCCTTAACTGATTTGGGAAGTGCTTTAACCACCTATGGGGGTTTATCATATTTGGTAAGTCTGATTTATGAGCTAGCATGTGTTGTCTCCCACCAACTCAATTTTCCTTTATAAGGATGTATTACTATTTTTATAATCAATCAATTCATTATTGATTCATCATCAATTCAGTTGATCAATAATACTTAGAAAGATATTGGATCTCTTCTCATGTATTCAGTCTCTTTATTCTTCTCTCTATTTTTCTTATGCGTACTTGTGAAAATTATATTAGTAGCAAGATGTACCTCCTGTGCTTCTTATTTGCATCAAGGCTCTTTTTCTACATGGTATCAGAGCCACAGGGTACACAAACTATCAATATCTACATAGTATCTAAGCGCAAGGCTTCTTCAAGTTCAATAGAGTTGAGGATCTATATGTTCTCTCTATCAGAGCACATCCATTCTCCTATCCCTCTCTAAAGATGGGCTTGTTATTAAGCTTACAATATTTTCTCCTAGTTTTTTTTTTTGCAGGTTGTAGAGAGTATCTCCTTGAGCACATCAACATCTCAGTATGGATTCTTGTTCAGATATGATCCCAAATCCCTTCAACTATCACGAATGGAAATCCAAGATTGACATTCTATTGCGCAGTAATGGACTCTATAGAGTTTCTATGGCTTTAGAAAATGAACCAAATTGCGTTGTTGAGAAAGTTAAGTGGTATAAGAGGTTGGATGAATCCTATGGATTATTTTTCCTCTTTATTTCTCTAGGTCTACTCTTTCATATAGATGGTTTGACCACTCCAAACCAAGTATGTACCAAACTTGAGTCTCTCTTTGGAGTTCAAGATGAGATAAGAGTGCGTCAGTTGGATAATGAGTTATCCTCATTGAGTCCAAGTAGTTTTGAATCTATTCAGAGTTTCTTCACCAAATTGAAGTCACTTGTTCTATTGATCAAGAAATGTGGGATTGAAAAAAAGGAAGATCAATTGATCCCTTCTATCCTATCGAAATTGGGTCCCAAATAATCATTTTTTGTGTGTAATCCAAAAAGAAGAAAATTGTGAAAGAGAAGAAGCCAGAGTCAAATATTGAAGATGGAAGTTTGAAGCCTACTAATGAAGATACAATGAAGAAAGTCAAGAAGAAAGGAAGCACATCCAAGTGTTCTTATTGAAGCAAGGGATTTCATCTTGAGAGTAAATGTTTCAAGAATAAGATGAACATCATGTCTCAGCCTCTTGAGAAGAACAACATCGAATTTCTAGATGAGCTAGAGAAGCCTGCTGATTCTTCAAAACATTGTCATAGTGCACAGTTCCAAGGTGATATAAACTATGCCTTGAGTGCCAGAGATAAATCCTTTCCTCATATCTATGATATAGATTTACCTTCTAATATATCAAAATCAGAACTCACGGTTTCTTTCTTTGATAATCCACCTATCAGTCTCCTAGATTCATCTCCTAATGATTGTGATTTTTCACTAGACCCTGACTTGTCTTTAAGCAACTCTTCCTCACTCCATAATTCTTATTTCAAATAATGTTTTTAGGGTTATATGAATTTAATGAAACCATTCATACCACCATCAATAGCACCATCCATACTATATACCATACCTATGAATACTCCTAAGACGATACAAAACCCAAGTTCACTAGTTGATTCCTCGTTGGTTTCTTATGCATTGTTACTTATATCAAATGGTTTCAAGTCTTGTCCATTTTTCACTGGTTGGTTATATGTGAACTTAGTCATCATTGGAATTATCTTACAAATGTTTGGATTTGTTCTAAACACTTATGGTTCAGATCTCAATTCCACCCATCATTCATATTTCTACACTCATCAGTTTTCCCCAGTTGCTCATACTTTTCCTAGTCTTTCCCAATATCCTTATGGAGACATTGAAGCATTTGTTTGTTTTTCCATATGATAATATTTATGATATATCATATTTTTTTCAGCCTCATATCTGATATTGCAAGGTGCTACATCATATTTGAAGAAAGATATGTGATTCACATCATAATTTTGCAGCTATACAAGGAACTGATTGTGTTACTAATTGCCTTAATTTTTGTAATCTTTGGGAAGGAATATGCACAAATATATTTTCCATTTCAAATTATGTTTGTAGATCAAATCTTTTTAGCAGCAATAAACGTTCAGATTATTCTCCCACTTCGTTAGATGATGAGATACAAGGAGTCTCTCCTCTTCTTTCTTGCAAATTCTGCACTCTAGCGCATGATCATGGAGTTCATGATTTATTAATCAAAGTCTTTCACCAAAAAAAGTTCATTCAACTCATTCAAGTGAAGTTAAATACATATTGAATATTGTTGTTCAAATTTTGTCCTTTTCCTTTCTTGAGGGAGGATTCTCCCCATGTGGTTTTTCCTCTTTCCTTAGCTTTTCTGGACATGAATAATTGTAAAGGGCGACCATAGCCTTGTTTTTGGTCCCTATATACACCTATATGCATCCATATTCATCTATACTTCAGACATAAACATCATAAATTCATACCTAAATGGGGGCGTGGGAATATTATAAGTCCACTTCATACTTAGGATAAAGCTAGCCAACTAGGAAACTGCTATCTTTTGTTGCCAACCCGTCCCCCATTATTTTCTCTCCATATTCCAGGATTAGCATGTTTTCCATCATTCATGACAAGGCACTCATGCTTTAGCTATTTCTGAGGTTATTGACTAATTTGGGAAGTGCTTTAGCCATATATGGGGGTTTATCATATTTGGTAAGTCTGATTTATGAGCTAGCATGAGTTGTCTTCCACCAACTCAATTTTACTTTATAAGTATGTATTACTATTGTAATAATCAATGAATTCATTATTGATTCATTATCAATTCAGTTGATCAATAATACTTGAAAAAATATTGGATCACTTATTTTGTATTCAGTCTCTTTATTCTTCTCTCTATTTTCCTTGTGCATACTTGTGAGAATTATCTTAATAGCAAAATCTACCTCATGTGCTTCTTCTTTGCATCAAGGCTCTTTTTCTACATGGTATCGGAGCTAGAATTTCTACATGGAGCCTCCTTCTAGATAAGGGTTTTGTTATTTCTCACACAAAACTGTGGATTAATAGTCATATTAAGTTCATTTAAAGTTTGGAATCTACTATGAATTGAATGTTTCTTCTAGTTTCTTGTGTCTTCTATGAAATAATACGCTAATAATACCAATTCATAATAAAATGTTAAACAATATACAATTTTACTTTTTGAAATTACCCTAGAGTACATTTTTCTTAGTTCAACATTGATTGAACATGCCTCGACTACATTCTCTATTTTGAATGAGAGCTTGTATACTTCCTTAATGGAAATCAAACATATTTTAAATTGTAGGTACATATTACAATTCCATTCAAAGTACTTAGCGTCTTTCAAAGTTTTTT
>LPNX010149584.1:84851-109611 GCA_001517045.1 Pseudotsuga menziesii
ATTTAAGCAAATACAATTGTTATATTAAATTTCTCTTCTTGATATCTATTTATGGAATTGGATGTTTTTTCTAAAAGTCCATCTCATCATATTACATGAATCAATTAATTTTAATTATCATATAATTTTGTTTGATGTTATGTTGTCCCTATAGATCTTTGAGTTAAGATAGAAATTGTGACAAATCACTTGTGTTGTTATATTTGTTGCGATAATTTCTATGAGTTGGAGAGTTGCTTTGTTTTTTTCTTCTTCAGAAACATGAAGGGAGGATGACGGTGATGAACAAAAGAGGGGCAAATATAGTGAGGGAGAACACATATAAGAGGAGGTTGATTCAACAAAGAAAATTATAATGGATGATACAGATCACACAAGGAAGGAAGATCGTAGAGGGCACTACAATGACTATGGGGCATCTTACTCCATGGACCTACTCAGGAAAGGAATATAATGAAAAACTAAACGACTATTTAGCTTAGGGCCACTGCATGAGGGTGAATCAACTACATTATTGGCATAGGGATTGTGAAGGGAGGTCGATCCATAGGGAAAATGATGGAGATAAATTTATTCAAACATTCAGTCCCCATATAACAACTACAAACCATAGCTTCTTCCTCTCATCATTGTTATTTTAGGTACATGTTATTGATTTTTTTTTTATAGTTCCGTCTTATCATCTATAAGTTTAATTGGTATTAGGTTTGAGTTAGTTTTTATTTTGAGTTAGTGTAAGAGCTATACTTAATATTAATTTCATGGTTAAATTAAAATTTTATTTAGGTCTAGAATTTAGCTTCTATGGAGGGTCAAGTAATATTATTGCCCTGAATGCACCTCTTCGTCTGTGATAGATTGATTTTTAGTTCATTTTTTCTTTGTTCCAAAAAAAAAAAAAAAACCTTATATTAACATATACAATATGACTTGTTTTTCTATGAGTTGCTCTTGGAGTTAGGCTCCATACTTAGTCAAATAGAGTACTCCCTTGCCTTTGTTGTGACCATAAAGCCTTTTGAAATAGACCATGCTTGTGTCTTAGATCATTGATGTATAATTATATAATATATTCTATTTAACACATATCCTCTTCATTAGGTCATTGTAAAACCATAATCTCAAGAGAGCTCGATGGATTTATCAAAAGTAAAGTCCAGGTGATGGCGATTGACACAATGGAGGGTTTACTCGATGGTTGGATTGAAGTGTACAGAAATTGCAGAGAAAAACAACCATATGACTACACTATTATCTGCACGACTGCAATTATGGTCAATTGATATTACAATGAAGATGCAATTTAATATTATTTGATTTCTGTAAACCTAATGTTTGAAATTTATCGCCTCCTCCATTTCTGTATACATTTGTACATTGAGTTAATTAATCCCATATCATATAAAATCTAGAAGAAAATAATTAATGTTATGGTCTGTTTGAAACATGTAGCCTAATTGTACATTGGTTTATCGATCTACTTGACCTTCAACATAAAATAATCGAGGATTATGGTCACACATTCATTTAGTTTTAAATCGTCCATTTGCATTATTGTAATTTAAACAAATTTGGTTATGTTATTGTATCTTTGTCCACACGTTGGGAAGACTCACAAATTATATAAAGCCTTATGATATTGAAGGCATAAGGCATAAGCCTTATTTTGTGTTTGAAACTTATATCACTTATTTGGTCAATGGTCAACCTTGATACTTTAAATGTATAGCTACAACACCATTCCTTTCCTAGTCTGCATCCATCTAATTCCAACAAATGTTTTTTTTCAAATGCTGAATAGGCTCTAAGTTTCTTTAATCCATTCTTAGAATTGTGGAATTGTAGGTTTCTTTCTTCATCTGCATCCAATTCCAATAAATGGGTTTTCAAATGTTAAATAGGCTCAACGTTTCTTTAATCCATTCTTGGAATTGTAGGTTAATATGTTATTAGTATGTTATACAGAAATTTACAAAGTTTAATATTGTGCTTATTGGTTTAAACAAATTCTAAAAAATACAAATATTATTCTTGTACATGAAGTTGCAAGGTGCTAGCTCAATGGTAGAGCATTTGCATTATATAATGCATGAGATTGGTGGTTCGATTACACGGTTCCCTATCATAAATATTTGCATTCTATCACTATTACATAGATGAGTATTACGACAATATTTGAGACAATATTTTTTTAAATTGTCTCAACTTAAGACAAAAAAAAAATTGTGCATTGTCTTTAAGCAAGTGTCTTAAACTATTGTCTTAAATTATTGTCTTAAATTAAAGATAATAGTTTAAGACACCCGCTTAAAGGCAATATTTAAGACAATACACAAATATTTTTTTGTCGTAAGTTGAGACAATTTTCAAAAATGTTATCTCAAATATTGTCTTAATACCCCATCTATGTAGTAGTGTCTACTGCTAGATGTGCCCTCCTCAAGTCTTTTTATCTCGCACAAAAAGTTGTATCAGGTCAACATAGGAGAAGAATTTTACAATGGAACATTAGAAACCCTTTGAATCTAAATGTAGCCAATCGTATTATTTAATAACTATAAAATCAATTTGGAGTCTTTAAGTTCTCATGCTTGTGCTCAACCAATGGAAGTCCAAAGGAAGATTAAAATGATTTGGCAATCATTACATTTTATTTAACACTGAGGATTTGCAAACTCCACTCTACAATAGCTGGGAAGTTGATGGTTATTTATTTATTTATTTATTAACTCGCGTATATGACTTCTTTTATTTCTTCTAGCAATATAACTCTAGGTCTTGCATTTTCTCCTAACAAGACTCTTGTGACAATTGAATATTTTTAACTACCTATGTGTACATTTCTTTGAATTCTTCAGTGATAGAACTTGTTATCCTAGGCTCCTATCAGTATCTACAACTATAGCAATGCATGTGTTTTTAATTTTGTTTGTATTGCTAATCATTTTAAGGTGACCTTTTTTTTCAATGATCAAGGTTATTGTATATGAGTTTGTTTTGTATGATTACAATGATGGGTGTTTATATAATTTGGGTTCGAACTAGTAGATTGCACTAGAATGAGCCAAGTGTACTCTCCAAATTGATTTTATGGGAGTTGTTCCAAATTTGAAAAAAACAATTATAAAATAATATATGGTAGCTGATGCATGAATCTTATGCATGGATAACGTAAGTTTGTACAACCACTATCGAAGAGTAATTAACTAGATAACTAGCAGTTAGTGCAACTATGCACAAAGAATAATTAATTCATAAGTAATGCATATCATAATAGATAGTTAATAATAAAACTTAAGTGGTTGTGCTAATTCTGTGCTCTAACTTATTTTACTTAGTTTGATTAGGAAGCATTCATTTGCTATAATAATTGTTTTGTTTATTGAATGCATGCTATGCTTGTATTCTCAGTTGGGCCTAGATCCTTTTCTTCAATTGATTACTATGTAGACCTAGACCAGGTGTACAACTAATATCAACTGATATAATGGAGTAGTTTTGAAAAGATTAGTTGATGGAGTGAGTCAAATTTATTTTGAAAACTGTGTTGCTGTGTTTCATCTAAGTCCTTCGTCGATAGTGATGCTTCCTTCATGTCCCCACAAATGATTTATTGGTATTTTGCTCTCCTCAATGAAAATGATATGAACCCATGCTACTATATTTTACATTTCTAATTTCTAATGAAAATGATTTGAGCCCATACCACTGATTTTTACAGATAAGAAACTAAACGCTCACACCACTGATTTTTACAGATAAGAAACTAAACGACAATGAAAATGATTGATATAGAAAATCTTGCTTATTGTCAATGGAGACATTGAATCAAAGTATGGGTATGGCGTTTTTCCATTAGTTTGATAAACTTTAGTTTCATTTTCCAAAAACAATAGTTATCACCAATGCTTTACATCTTCAGATCAAAGTAGTTGGAGACTTCAAATCGTAACAGTCACATAAAAATAAAAATCAAAGCATAGAGATCACCGGCTCTGAAGATGATGTGACGACTCGATTGGAGATTAGTTAGGGTTGATGGCTTTCAAGGACTAGCTACCATGTCAATTCGGTGGAAAAATTTATGAGCTATGAGAGAAAATGTTGCCTCCCAGACAAAATTCAATGCACTACCTGCACAATAAGACGAGATCTTGTTTGGCAAAATGCAATGTAAGCAAACAATTTTTGTCCATTATTTTGGAAAAAATAAAATGTATAAAAATAAATCAAAGTAAAAAATCATTATGCTTAAATAACATGTGGATTCTAATTATAAGGTTATATTAGTTTATGTATTATATAATATCAAGTTATATTTATTAATATATATATATATATGGTTTATATAAGTCTATTGGCTTAAATCAAATATGATTACATAGGATTGACTTATAAAAGTCTATTGGCTGAAATCAACTATGATTACATAGGATTGAATCAATTAATGGCTTAAATAAACTATGATATTCTTATATAAGTCTGTTGGCTTAAATCAACTATGATTACGTAGGATTGACTTATAGAAGTTTAATGGCTTAAATAAACTATGATATTCCAAGTATATAAATCATAAGCCATATTATTAATAAATATGGTTTATTAGTTGACACAAGTATTGAGAAAATGATTGGTAAATTATTATTATTATTATTAATATAAAAAGATATTTATAATTTAAAACATAAAAACTAAATACTATAAATAAATAGATAGTAAATAAATAAGTTATAATTAAATAAATTATAATAATATAAGTTTAATTATTTATATAATGTTTGGTTGATTTCAATTCATAGTTGACTTCAAGCCATATATAATAATAGTCTAAGGTTGACTTCAATCAATGGTTGAATTCAATCCAAGGTTAACTTCAATCTAAGGTTGTCTTCAATCCAGATTGACTTCAATCTGCATTTAAGTTTGATCCATGGTTAACTTTTAGCCATAAATGACTTTTAAGCTATGTTGACTTCAATCCATGGTGGAATTCAATCCAAGATCAGCTTCAATCCAAGGCCAACTACAATCCAAGGTTGAATTTAATCAATAGTTGACTTCAATCAACAATTGACTATTAAGAAATGTTGACCTCAATTAAAGGTTGTCTTGAATTTAAGGTTGACTCCAATCCAAGGTTGACTTCAACCCATGACTGTGTTCAATACAAGGTTCACTTTAAAGTTGACTTGAATCCATGGTTGAATTCCATCTAAGATGGACTTCAAGGTTGACTACAATCCATAATTGACTTCAATCCATCGTTGACTTTTAAATAAGATTGAGTTCAATCCAAGGTTTCCTTCAATCCAAAGTTGAATTTTAAGCAAGGTTGAGTTCAATCCAAGGTTGAATTTAATCCATGGTCGAATTCAATCTAGGGTTGGCTTCAATCCATTATTGACTTCAAGGTTGATTTCAATGTTCACTTCAATCCAGGGTTCACTTCAATCCAACATAGTTACGCAATATTAATCCAATTTTTTTTTCAATCCAAGGTTGACTTGAATCCAATGGTTGAATTCAATCTATGGATGACTTAACTCCAATGGTTGGATCAAATCCGTGGTTAACTTTAATAAACTTCAATCCAAGGCTAAATCCAATCCTTAGTTGACTTGAATCCATATTTGACTTGAATCCATAGTAGACCTCAATCCATTGTTGGTTGATTATGGTTGCTTCTTGGTTGATGTTTATAATATCCTCGGTAAAAGCACTATAAGTAATGTTATTTTATTTTCGTAAGTTGTACATTGCTTTGGTAGACATAGGAGACTGAGGCTTGACTCGATTAAACAAAAGGGGAATGAATCCACTAGGGGTAAGTGTATGTGGTTGGAATACATGAGGTGGAGATGGATGTCATCTTGGTTCCATGGGAACTTGATGAAAAATGAACCATGGAGTTCATTTAATGAAAAGTTTTTAATGTTGTCTTAAGTTGTTTTAATCATAAGTAAAATCCACGTACTATTTTAAATAATAAGACGTAAAGGTGATTAATCGACTCGAGAGACAATCTATGTTAGTATTATGAGTATGTGGTCAATTTTAAAGATTTGGTCATTGGGTCATTAGAAAATAACGTTCCTTAGGGAATTATCATTAAAAATTACCACTATGAATATAAGTTTATTATGTAAAATAAAAATAGTTATATATATATATATATATATATATATATATGGGCACCTGCAAGAAGTTGCTACCCAAATATGATGCAATGGGAGCGTGTGAGCGGAAAAAAAAATAATATGCACACACCCTTGGACGTGTGCACGTGCTCTTGCTTCGGCAGTGAAGAACCTCCACGCTAGATTGCCAATGTGGACAATAGGAGCACGCATGCGCCCCTAATGACACACTTGCGTGTAAGTGCGTGCACACATATGTGGATGTGTGCACATGTTTTGTGCGATCACATACAGGGACACACGCGTGTGTTTTGTGTGATCGCATACAGGGACATGCGCGCGGCCCTATGTTAAAAAAAATAAAATAGTGAATAGTTTTGTTTTATTCACAACACACTCGCGAGCGCGCAAGGAGGCGAAAACGACACCCAAGGAGCCCAAAGAAAGTGTCCAAGCTGCCTAAAACGACACCCACGATGTTGGAGTAAGGTAGATGGAGTAGGAATGCCATTTTTTTGTTTATTTTAATGTTTTTTATTGTTTTTCAAATAAAATACAAAATTAAAAAAAAAATTGCAAATAAATTGAAATTGGTAAAATTTGATATTGCATATACAAATTACCTAAACATAATGATAAATACCAATGAACCATCCCAAGAAAGTAGTGAAACAAACCAAATAGAGGACCCAAACCTTGAATAAACGAAGAAAACCTCGAATTAAATGAAGAAAACAACGAAGATGAATTACACGGGGATTTAAACCAATAAAGAATATTGAGTGATGAACTCAAGAACACAAGGGAACCCTCTCGGGTTTCCCTCGCCACATCACTACAAAACATAATAGATTCTATCAACATTTCCCACAGTGAGATAACCAATTTGAGCCAATATAGGGCTCGAATGAGAGAACATTATAGCACTGGTATATCCAAAGAGGATATAAAAAACATGAATATCACAAATGCCCAACTGTGGAGCAAATTTACAGATCCAAGAACATGACAACCTCTATATGTGAGGAAGAAGCGAGTTTGCATGGACTGGTGTAATTACCAATCATGGAGAGAAAACTAGAGGAAGAGATGGTTCATGGTTTTTAACAAGCCTCCATGCAACAATGTCAAGGTCCCACTGTATTTTCTTAGGAAAATATGGGCTGAGTTTGTGTTAGGGTTCCATGTGAACTACTTCGACATCACCGAGTTCCAGGGTGGTAGTTTTGGCTCAGCCCAAGATCGACCTCATGCCCACCGGAACCCACTCAAAGGACCTCCTGCACCTAGGTGAGATCCAAACCCGCTTCCTCAACCCCCCTGGGTTAGGTAGCAGGCTAGATGAGATCCATGAGTCCGTTATATGTGCCACATGACACCTTCTCAGGCATACCACATTTCTGTCTATGTCCTCACAAAGCGAGCAGGACCACCCCGAGAGACACACTTTTGCACAGTCTACTGGTGGTGGGCGAGGGAGAGAAGCCACAGGTGGTATCCAAGATGATCCATCCATCTCGACGAGACCAGTTCCACATCAATGTTTTTGTTGTGGGCATCTATGCCATGTTCCCATGTAGGAGCATGCCACAGAGAGCTACCTACACCAAGTTAGTTATTGTTTTATTTAATGTTAAAGTATTGATTATATGTTATGCAATCTCATAATTTCTAATAAATTTAACTTAGAATCAAATGTTGATGACTTGATTTGTTTTAATGTACAACTATTCAATGCTGAGTCTCCAACACCCAGGTGGCAGGACATTGGTTCCTTCAACCTAGATGTAGCCATGGCAACTGTAGAGGACATCGTGACACCATACACACATGTATTTTTCTTTCAATAATTAAATTTAATGTTAGTATTTATTCTTGTCATCCAATGTAGTTAATATTTAGTATTTGAATCTAAATATTTTGTGCAAATGAACATGTATCTACAAGAGTGAGTGACCAACCATCCCCATCGGGGATCAACAAATCCCCTCGTGAGAAGGTATCTTGTAATAAAGTATAAATTTAATTTCAGTTTTAATGGCTTAGATTTGCATAGTTATATTTTTTATGTACTAATATACGAGGCCATGAATATGTATGTAGGTCTGAGTACATAGGCACGTTGGTGTCACTATCTCTCCATCAGCTGCCTTTTTCCAACCATATATGCCAAGTGTATCCCTTGGCATAAATGTCCCTTTCCCTGCATCCCTCCCCACCCTGTTCCATACACCCATTACCTCCCATCCACCACCACACTTCAATCCAACTCCCCCTTCTTGATCATAGCCTTCGCTCACTCCCCCTCACCCCACCCATCCACCCCCTCCCTTGTAATTTCCCAAGTTTCCACCCTCCCCCCTCCGACCACGATACACCATCCATCCACATTCACCCATCCCTCCACCCCATCCTAGATCTCAGCCCCCTCCCCGATATTCCCCCACCACCCTCGTTTCCTCTTCCGGGATGGCCCATTCCATTCTATATCCAGTTGGGGTTTATCGTCGTACATCACCAGTTCGCCCACTCCATTCCACTCCCTCTCCCACTGTGCCCCCTAGTTTTGTATCCAACATCGATGTGGCTACATACTCCGCTATGCCATCCACCCTAGCACTAGAGCAGGTTGTCTAGCCCACTTCTCCACCTACCACCACTGAGGACTAGCTGATTGCTCCACCTTCTAGCCCCTAGGACCAGCCTGTTGTGTTCATAGTGAGATTTATTAGTTTATGAAAATCTCATGCAATATTAATGAAAATTAACATAGGCAGTAAATTGTATGAGTTATCTTATTGTTTAAATGTTGGAGGGTGGCATTGCCGAGAGACTTGGATCATGGAGGAGGGTATCCCGCTCACCACTTACGGTCTCATCTAAGGTGAGCTATTTAAGATTTGAAAACGTAATTTTGATTTTTAAATTGTGTTTTATACTTGTATAATTTTATGTATGAGTTGACATTTGATTGTTGTCATTTCAGATCCTAAGGGGAGGTGGTTGAAGCGGCTAGAAGAATAAAGCTTGCTCTAGCTCAAAGAAGAGGAAGATCAAATTTGGAGGTGCACCTGGGAGATCCAAGGGTGGGAAGGAGGATTGAGAGACCCTCCTATGTACACTAGTCATGATGTGGCATTTTGGCACGAGTTTCCATATTTTGTATAGGGCACGAGTTGCCATATTTTGTATAAGGCACATTAGAGGAAATTTCAATTTAAAATGGGCCTTCCAAAAATAATACAAATTCTATGTCATCATGTATTAGACAATCAAAATGATTTAAAATTAAAAAATGGAGCACCCCTTAAACAAATTTTTAATATAAATTTGGGGATAGGTATCATAAAAAAAACTGCTTTTTTGTTTGTATTTTCGACATATCTCCCTGTGTTTTTACTCAAATTTTGATTGGAAAAGCTTGTTGGATGTGGAATTAAATTATGCATCCAACGAGTACCCACTCGATGTACTTTTTACAGGCCCCACTACCCCAAAAATAAGAAATACCTGAAAAAACGTGATGCTGATGTCATCATCACATTTTTTCAAGTATTTCTTGTTTTTGGGGGTAGTGGGGCCTGTCAAAAGTACACTGAGTGGGTACTCATTGGATGCTTAATTTAATTCCGCATCTAACGAGCTCTCCCAATTGAAATTTGAGTAAAAACACAGGGAGATATGTCGAAAATATGAACAAAAAAGTAGTTTTTTCTTTTCTTCCTCCAAAATTAATAAATATTATTTTATTATTTTAACTATTATTTTATTAATTTTCCTTAGGAGGCCCATTTTGAGTTTAAATTTCCTCTAATTCTAGTTTCCATTGTATAGACATTGGGAACGATGTCCCATTTTTCACTACTACTACATATGATTGGAAATTTGGGTATATTAATATATCATTTTGCACTTCTCTATATTACTTTGTCTTTTATTACATATTTGCATACATTATGTTGAATGCAATAGTAGTTTATAGTTGATGCACTTGCAATACTTATCGTTAACGAAGCAATAAAGTCTGTATGTTCACAATAAAATGCATAAAAATTTTAACAATGTAGGTTAGTTAACAAAAAAGTACACAATTGCATAAATGTGTGCTATAACAATGATAATTTTAAATACCAAATACCCAATCTTGTAAATCATAATGCAAATAATTTTCAATCTAGCGAATTTTTCCATGAAGTATTCTTCTTGCTACCAAATAATTTTATCAAGATCTTTTTCTAGTTTGTCAAGCCTCCCTTCACCCCTCATCCCTTCCATTTGTTGTCTCAGCTTGTCATACCTAACTTCGGCCTTGTTATTGCAGACCTAAACCCTAAGGACCTAGACCTAACTAGACACCTAACATAAAACCCTAGCTTTGTACCCTTTTAAACCCTTTCTCATTTCCTAACCCTAAGTTTGGTATGTCATACTCCTATTCTCGACCTATAGGATTAGACCTCCGCCCCCTTTCAAAACCCCTTCTCTAGCCTTAGCATCCCTCCCAGGACTCTAAAAGTCAAGCTCTCTGAAACCATAGTTACCAACAACTCCTAGATAAGAGTCAATTCTAACTAAATTTGGTCACTCATTACAACAAGCACACCAAGTAACCTTAGGGTTTCTCAAATGCCACAATCCCTAGCCTTCTTCTCTCACAAAAGCTACAAAGTTAAATACTTTCTTCTCTCCTCAAGGTGAATTTCATGAAGAATTTCATCTAGCTCTTTGTTGAACTCTAACTCCTATAGAAACCTAAATCCTATTGAACCAACATACTAACACCTACAGTCTTATTCGTTGTCCAAATTGCAATAGAAAGCACTTGTTTTCCTTTGGTATTTACATAGTAATTATTGTCTCATTTTGCAAGCTAGAAATTGATATTGGAATGATCTTCTCGTACCATTTGATTGACAGGAAATTTCATAGTATTGATCAGCTTGAGAATCATATTGAGCGTGACTGTTGTTGGCTTGCATTTGTTACATCTACTTGGCAAACATTGATTTTGATAAATTTGGAAACTCATATCATTTGAAGACGAAGTTGACATTGCTTACTCTCATTGACTACATACATATTTGTTATGATATTGTTGAGCATTTGCAATTTTAACGATCTATTGTACTTGTTGCAATTTTAACGATTTAAGGGATAGCATGCATAACCTAGGGTTTAGAATCAACGAGGAAACCATAACCCAAATGGTGTTTTGGGGTTAGCATGCATAACATAGGGTTTAGAATCAGCGATAAAACCCTAAACCTAGGAGGGAAACCCTAACACCAACCCTACCTAACCATCTCGTGTGGCCTCTTATAAAGTACCCTTTTGTTTGTATATGAGCATGCCTAGGACTGTAGTCATATATCACATATTCTTTATAGATTAATCAAATGAAATAATGCAAAGCTTAAGCATTGATTAATTCACATAAGCTAGGGTTAGAGCTTCATGAGAACTCCTTTTATAAACCATAGTGAAATAAGTAAAACATAGCTCATCTTCCACAACTCATACATTAAGAAATCATTAGAAAAAGAGGCTTTATAATAGGCTTATTCCTAGAGTTGATAAGAATAAATTAACATGCAATAGATAAAGGAATGAAGGAAAGGATGGGAAATGAATGCATAGAGAGTATCAACCCTAGATTAATACCATAGTTACCATGCAAGCATCATAGTGAAAAGAAGATAAAAATTTATTACATGTGTTTTGGACTTACCTTGTCCATATCAATCGTCCTTCTACTCCATTTTATAACCTTTACTAACCCTAGGACTGTCTATAAAACTAGACAGTAATAATACCTATCAGGCAGCCATAAGACACACCTAAACCATTCTATTCTATCCTAACCCTTGCTAAAAGCCTTTCCCTAGACTCCTACCTTTCCCTCTCTCTAAAGCAAGGCTTATTCCTTTCATTTCCACACTACTTAGACGGGCCACGACTCTCCCTATATATCTGACTATAATATCCATTTTGGACAGCCTAAAACACCACTAACTAATCCTAAGCTACCCTAACTTCTCTCTTAGCCATATCCCTAACTTCCTATGCATTCTAAGACCCTAACGCAAGGCTAACTTCGTCACTATTTTGTCCTTTAAATTCCTCTCAGATTGCCTAATTCTTGCCTGTAATATCCTATTTAGGGAATCCCTAATAGCCTTCTTACCCACCTATCCTAGCCTAAGGTCACTTCCTTTCCTTCCTATATTACCCACTCACTAACGCCTCACCTCAAATTTGTCCAAAACCCAATTTAAAGTGGCACAACGACACCCTAAAGGGACTGTATCTAAACAATCATTCCTAGCCATACTTAATTTTTTTTGAAAGTGGTAAATAAACATCCATAACTTGGAAAAATACAAGAAAAGGCCTTGAATTGCTTGCAAGTCATTGTGTCATCAAAAATCAAGTGAATATACTTATTATCATTCCTACTTGAATGGAAATATAGGATTGTCATAATGCTAAATTCTTGGTTGGAAATACTTTTGTTTTGACAGTACCTTTCACTAATTCAAACTGCCATTTCAACTCTTGTTTATCATTAGTACTTGCATTTGGGATTGTACACTCATTTTGGCAAGCTGGAAATTAGTGTTTTGGACTTTCATAATCATTTTGACTAGGCTGGAAATCATTCTTAGTTTGACAGTCCTATCTTCATGAAAAGTGGATTGATTGGGGTCTATTTCAATGTATGTCGGTTGCAAAAGAGGTTGAATTTGTACGATATGGTGATAACGTCCCATCAACACCACTAACATGCTTCAACCACATGCATAATTGAAAGGAAAATTACATCCAATGTAGTTCATGAAACCCTAGCTATGTTGTAGTTCAAGTATATATCTTCTAGGTATATGGTTCTACTAGTTTCTAGTTAAGTGAGACTAACAAATATAATGATATAAATCTAATGAGTTCATAAACCCTAGTTTGTACTTCTATGTCTAAATATGTAAACCCCAGATTTTAAGTTTGTGGTTTCTAGATCAAGAAACCCTAGCTTTCTTGACATTTGTTCTTATAGATTAGGTATATGGTCTAGGTATTTTTAATCCTTATTTTTTAGGTTTGTGGTTTGTTGTTCATGAAACCCTAGTTTTTTTTTCTATTTATGCATGTAGCTTAGGTAGGTGGTTTAAGTATTTCTACATAAGTGAGACTAATGGGGCACATGATCTCTATGTATGTGAATTTCTAGTTTGTAGTTATATGTGTAAATTTGTAAACCATAGTTTTTATGTTTATGGTTTGTAATTCGTGAAATCCTAGTTTTTTTGCTATTTTCTCTTGTAGCTTAGGTATATGGTCTAAGTGGTTCTAAATAAGAGAAACTAAAATAACAAACAAGAAAAAAGAACGTGTGAGGAGGGTGGAAAGGGAAACTAAGAACAGGACTGCAATATCACCAAAGACATTAGCTCTTTTCTTTGTATCTTCTATAGGGTTGGAACCCTAATTCTACCTCCTTTGCCTTCACAACAAGAGCTACGGATTTTGCAAGACAACCATCAATTCCTATAGTATTATATCTCCTTCTCCAAGGTTTACTTACATATATAAACCCTAGTGCCCTCATGCATATCCAAGTTTCCTCATGTAATGCATTCCTCCTCTAGTTGTGTACCACATCTTCTTGTTCCTAATGCTCCTCGATGTATGTGTCAGAGGTGGTTACAATCCTCCAATTCTTATCCTCAATATGTGTGCCAAGGTGGTTACTATGCTCATTTGCTTCTCCTCAACATGTGTGTGTGTGTCGGGCTAAATATTCACTATCTAATACAACACTTAATTGTCAACCCAGGGAGGTAAGCTTGTGAGATGCAAACACTGTATATGCAGGATTAAGGCCTATACTAATCTAATCTACCCTAATCTGGATTATTCTAATCTAATAATTTATTCAAGGTGCATAATAAGAATACTCATGATCTAACAACTTTCAAACTTATTCAAATGTAAAGTCCTAATATTAATTAGAATACTCTCACGTCTACAAAACATTCAAATTCATATCCTATCCTAATTACAGAAATGAAAATACTCTTCAAACTATCTTCAAAACAATTCTAAAACTAAAGCATAAACCAAGAACTATCTAACATAACTCAGAAACTTGAAATAAACAGAAAACTATTTATCAGCACAGAAACAAAATAAGTTACATAAAATGAACTAAGACACAAAAAACAGAGTAAGTTGCAGAAAGCAAACTTATGAAGTTGATGTGTCGTTTAGAAAAATCTTCTTACATTAATGGATTTTAAGAAGTTTTAATACTATTCCAGAGCTTACTGATTCATCTTAAAAATGAACTATTTCTGTGAACAAAATTATTACAAACTAATTTATATTTTAAGACTAAAATAGAGTAAATATAATTTGTAGAATAAATACAATTAATCTTTAAAAACATAATTGAATAAACTTACAGCTTTAAACCAAAACGAGAATAAATGCCATTTGTATGTCCTATAATTTAAATGAAGTTTATTAATCTAGATGATCTCAGGCCAGCTGACTCATGCATGTAATAACTAGAATACAGGAATTTTAAAACTACATTTACTCTTCAAGATAATTCAAATACAATTCATAATTTGAAAACATCATTACCTATTGCAATTTGAAAGGAAATTGGAAATTAAATAAATTCAGAACATAATAAGAATTAGCAGAATTGAAACTAATTGAAATGAAATTGAAACCTACAGCACAACAAATCAGATCTAGAATTTGAATCTACGACAAAACAAGTCAGACCTACGATACTAAGTATTTAAAACAATACTTTTTAAATCAACCTATCCTATTACCCGAGCTCGGTTCTAAACTAACAAATACTATGAATATTATCTTATTACAGTAAATAAAATCTGATTCTAAAGTTAGTTGATTAAACACAATTCTGATTTTTAATGGGAACAAAAACAATTAGCTAATCTAATTATAAACAGTTAAAATTACGAAGAAAGGGATTATGGTCTATGTTGGTGGATCCTTGCCAATGAGACCACAAGTCCTTGGGTAATTTACATACTAAAAAGACTTAAGCTACAGGCATATAAAAAACATTAGCAATATAAACTAGATCAAATGACGATTTACCAAATTAACTGTGCTTTATAAAAACATTGTAACTCTGTCATATTCAGAAAAGGAACTGACAATTAGCAACACAATTCTTCTATGGGATGTTCATTGTATTCTGCATCCATACATCATCAGTATCCCTATCTACATATCTCTGTCTACATACATACTACTACCACGACTGACAACTACCAACTCTTTACATTTTCGATCTATGGTTTTTATAGCTCGCAGGATAGGGTAACCAATCCCTATTTTACTGCAACAAACTATATCTTCTATTAATGACACAACTATTTACATCATTCGAAAATAGATAACATCTTCATGCTTGAGATATTATTTGCTTTTTCATCTTATAGCAAATCTACATCTCTATGGCACGTAGTGCCTAGAGATGAAGATTGCATTGATTGTGCATAAGTCATCGGCAAGATTGAAGATGGATAGGCTCGAGTTTGTTCGAACGAACTGGCCACGTGTGGAGAATATTCATAGTATCCAAGGGCTATTGATTACCAACGTGTACTGCAGAAATCAAAGTATGCTGCAAAAATGAAATTAGTCACAAATCCTTCTAGAAATAACATTTAAACATTAAATTAAAGGAAATTAATGAATTATCATACCTTGATAACTTACTGAATATTTTGGGTGGATATGTGAAAATGGATAGGATTTGTGGGATAAAAGGATCAAATGAAGTTATAAAAAGGTGTATATTGAGGATGTAAAGAGGTGAAAATAGTGTCAATTTGGCGGCCCAACAGTGTAAAGGTGGTCACTATGGTCCAATATTTCACTTATCTTCATCCTAATATCACAAGGCAACTCAACAAAATAAACCCTAGTCCAAGTGTACGTTAACACCATGAACATACATCCCTTAGGGCACTCTTTCCAAGCATATAACATATCTAGAATCTCTTATTACAACAAATTACAACATCAATAAATCTACTCTTTTATTTTCAAGATATATGTTAAAACAAATATTTTCAATATATGTGTTAAATCACTTAAGAAATTCAACCCAAGGTTTTTCCAAATTAGAATTCATAACCAATGATAGAATATACTCGATCATGAAGATAATATAAGTTGAAATTCAAATGTGCAAGTACACAATATTTGGACAACAAGAATAATTCATATATCACCAAATATTTTATGGTTGAAAATATGGTAAAACATTTAATGGTTAAAAATTCAAGAATTAGTAAGATTCACCAAGGCTTCTACACTTTAATATTTTATGATCCTTAAAATTATCCATGCTTAGGCTTAAACAAGTGGAAACTAAGAAAAACCCTAGTTTACAAAACGGATGCACAATGAACTCATTGTGCCATGCAAACACAACGGAGAGGGCCCACTAGAGGTAATAGCATGTTAGGAGACCAACAAATTTGATGGCTCGTTGATCTGACGTCTGGTTGCCGAGTTATGTCAAGTTGAAAGTCGCATGAAAATGTCCTTCAAGGACACTTGGTGACTCTCATTCCCGGAGCGAAAAAAAATGGAGGAGAAATATTGCATGTTGTTGGCTGTGACAAGTGCGTATGGCCAATGCTGATATGGGAACACTAACAAGACTGGCACAGTGGAGGGTTTTGCAAATTCGACCCACCAATTCGAGAGTTGCATTGAAGGAAACTGAGCAAAACCCTAGTTTATGAAACCGATGCACAATGAACTCACTAGGCCATGAAAATGTGTTGGAGAGGGCCCACTAGACGTAATGGCATTCCAGGTGACCAACAGAGTCGATGGATGGTCGATCCGACCTCCAATTGCTGAGTTATGTCAAGTTGAAAGTCGCATGAAAATGTCGTTCAGGGACACTTGGTGACTCTCGGTCTGGGAGCGAAAAACCAAATGGAGGAGAAATATTGCATCCCATTGGATTCAAAAATTGTGTATGGATAATGTCGATATGGGAGTACTACCAATACTGGCACGGTGGAGGGTTTTGCAGAGTTTACCAACCAATTCGATAGTTGCATTGAAGGAAACTGAGCAAAAACCTAGTTTACAAAATCGATGCACAATGAAATCACTAGGCCATGAAAACATAGTGGAGAGGGCCCACTAGAGGTAATGGCATGCCAGGAGACCAACAAAGTCAACGAATCATCGATCTGACCTCCGGTTGCTGAGTTATGTCGAGTTTAAAGTCACATGAAAATGTCATTCAGGAACACTTGGTGACTCTCGGTTTGGGAGGGAAAAAACAAACGGAGGAGAAATATTGCATGTCCTTGGATCCAACAAGTGTGTATGGCCAATGCCGATATAGAAACACTACCAATACTAGAATGGTGGAGGGTTTTGCAGAGTTGACCCACCAATTCAAGAGTTGCATTGAAGGAATCTGAGCAAAACCCTAGTTTACAAAACTGATGCACAATGAACTTATTGGGCCGTGCAAATGTGGTAGAGAGGGCCCACCAAAGGTAATGGCATTCCAGGATACCAACGGAGTCGACGACTCATCAATCCGACCTCCAATTGTCGAGTTATGTCGAGTTGAAAGTCGCATGAAAATGTCGTTTAGGGACACTTGGCGATTCTCGGTCCGGGAGCGAAAAACCAAATGGAGTAGCAAGATTGCATGTCATTGGCTCCAACAAATGCATATTTCCAATGTCAATATGGGAACACTACCAAGACTGGAACAGTGGAGGGGTTTGCAGAGTTGACCCACCAATGTGAGAGTTGCAAGCCCACTGCAACTCGCCATAGAACGTTGATCGGGGATCCGATGGATAAACTGTCAGTTCCATTGGGATCATGGAATGGGATTATGGCTAGGGTGGCCTCCCACCCAACTCCACATAACTCGAGAACGCCTCCAGGCCATATTTTACAAACTAGGGTTTCGCTCCAATGGGGTCCATGCAACCCTGGAAATGGTGCACTGGCCCTGCAAAAACCTATGTTAAGAGGATGGGGGTAGTGTGCCCATGGAGACCATGGCAAAACACACTTACAGGTGATGATGGATTTGGAAATCACCACTTGATTTGGTTTTTGGACCTTGACCTTGAATTGGCACAGGCGTCCTTGAATGGCTTTTGTAGGCCTACTGAAACTCACCATAGAAATTTGACCAGGGATTCGATGGATGAACCATTGGTTCCGTTGGGATCGTAGCACTGGATTTTGGCCAAGGTGTCCTCCCACCTAAATCCACATGAACCATGCATTCCTCTAAGACAGATTTTGCAAACTAGGGTTTCCCTCTAGTGGGGTCCATGCAACCGTGGCAATGGTGCACTGGCCCTGCAAAAACCTATGCTGGGCGGATAGGGTTAGCATGCCAACGGTGCCCATGACTAAACACACCTGTAGGTTCTGATGGATTTGGAAATTGCCTCCCGGTTTGGTTTTTGGACCTTGACCTTGAATTGGCCCAAGCGTCCCTGAATGGCTTTTGTAGGCCTACTGCAACTCACCATAAAACATTGATCGGGGATCCGATGGATGAACCGTTGGTTCCGTAGGGATCATGGCACAATATTATGGTGAGGGTGGTATCCCACCTGACTCCAGGATAGATTTTTCAAACTAGGGTTTCGCTCTAGTGGGGTCCATGTAATCCTGGAAATGGTGCATCGACCCTGCAAAACCCTATGCTGAGCAGTTGGGGGTAGCGTGTACATGTAGGCTATGCCCAACACACCTATAGGTGCTGATAGATTTGGAAATCCCTGCTCAGTTTCATTTTTGGACCACGACCTTGGATTGGCCCAGGCGTCCCTGAATGGCTTTTGCAGGCCTATTGCAACTCGCCATAGAACATTTACTGAGGATCTGATGGAAGAGCTGTTGGTTTTGTTGGGATCATGGCATGGGATTATGGCTAGGGTGGCCTCCCTCTGACTTCAAACAGCCCAGGAATGCCTCCAGGCCAGATTATGCAAACTAGGGTTTTGCCCAAGTGGAGTGTAAGCGTAATTACCCAATCTCATTCAATATAGCCATCTAGATCCTCTCTGTTGCTAATTGCCTCCATCAATATCTCGTGCTCTGAATGAGGAAAGAAGTAGCGTACCTTGGTTGATTTCTTGTTTGACATTGTTTGTAGATGGATGTTCGTGCCAACAATGAAGTTTGTGAAGTGATAAACCACAGAACCTCATCTATAATCCATGAACACATGCCCACTAGTTCTTCTTGATTTCCCATCTAGTGTAAGTTATTCACTCTCAACCGCCATTGATCCAATAGGAAATTCATTGCCTTCATCATCAATCAATGATTCGTTCAAGATTTGATTATCTCGAATGTATCATTCCAACCAATAATTCGTGCCCCATTCATTGTCTTTCAGAGCAACAACTGCATATATGTGTCTTGGTTGTAAAAGATCTGATATATGGTCGTAGTGTGTCGAAATCACTGACTGATCCTCCCCTAAGTGGGTTGTTTCAATGACTACATGTGGGTCTACTACAAGTGACACACGATCCCAATCATCAACCTAATCCATGCATTCACATTCGTCCCATTCACCACTGCTACAAGGGCTGCAAAAGAAAGCAAGTTTCTGCGTCCATATTTCAAATACGGGGTTTTTTGAGCTTTGAACCGAATGAAATCCATGTGTTCCTTGTACTGTGCCGCAACTATAGGAACGGGATTGATCTATGTCAACCACATGCCAAAAATTCCTAACTGGCCTTCCTGCCCCTGTTGATATATGTTGCACTTTAGTTTGGTCTGACATTGTTGCAGAGCACCATTGAACTATGGATTCTACATCTTTGATTTGGGGGTTTCTGGTAAAACTCATCTCCTCCCTTCATAGTACGGTCTTGATGCATGCACCAGCCCCATCATGTTCACCTTTACTGTGCTCAGTCTCAAAGTAGTTCCAGATATGCGGTACATTGTAAGTCTTATGTAACATACTCATCCATTGGAAGACTCGAGAATTTTTGAACTGGCCTGCACACCCATCTGACCTTATCCAATGGTGATCCATCTGTATATCTCCCTCCTTTAGCTGATCATAGAAACTTCGAAAACAATATTGCACATAATGCAGATCATGGCATTTGTCATCACTCATGTAAACTTTTGTCTCCTTCTGTATCATCATGTTGTTAATATTGCTCTCAAGGACATGCCTATACGTAATATGTACCATGATGCTGAATTGGTCGGAATGGTAGTATTGACTTTGAATTTCATTTTGTGACTGAAGGGTGTAGTTTTCTGCAAAATCCACAATTGACAATATGGTCCCAATGGGAAAGTTGTCCCTGCATTTTCTATACTACTCATCCTGCCATCGCACTACATGCACATGTTGAACATACTACTCGGTTTTCTTGTAGAACTCCATAAAAAATCACATACCAGTACCTGTTGCCATTAAAACAAGTTTCGTATTATAATGTGAAATTTAAATAATGTATATGTAGAAACGGAACATGTAAGAGGAAAAACATGTAATAATCATTTTCACCTGTGACTTCACCTATGCAGTCTTTTTACTTTCCTTTGCACTATCTAATTGATTGGTTACGTACTTGAAGCTCTGCATCTCCACGCTCATAGATCCAAATTAATGCTCATCGCTTCCATGAATGCAATGGTTCAAAATAGAAAACCCAATGCACCTGGAACAATTCCCATATAGACATGATTTTCCATAGTATTTTTTTCCTTCATGCCTTGATGTTGACGATATAATATCTCAATGCATTTGGTTGTATTACGGATTCATTATAGCCCTGCTCAAGGCTAGTATGAAAATCACAAAATATATGTTTATACATGTCATAAATGTATTCATATTCTACATGGTATCTACAATAGCATGTGTTTCTATCAATGCATATACGAACGCACCATGGATTACATTTCTCAAAGGACCTTTGGCCCATGTTCAATTGTGTGTGCTCATTCCTGAATCTCTCATAGAGTTCAGTCTGTTTTGTGTCAAGGAAGTGTTTGACATGGGGTTCACGTTCGGCAAAACCTTTTCTCAGCTTTAGCACATCTCTTTAGTTAGATGAAGGTCTGGTATGATCATGATAGAACTTTTGTACTAAGTCCTTAACAACATCAATTAGCTTCATATCTCGACGAGGAAACCTGCCGAGAAAATCCCAACAATATTTTCCACTTGGAGTCTAAAGATTTTCTCTTATAACAGAGTACTTCTTAACAGTTTTTCTATTTAATTTAAGTACATGAGAAGTGTGTGAAAGGAGGCGAATTTTCTGTGTGGATTTTCTTACAACCGATTCTGATAACACACACATTAAAAGTAGATTGGATATTTCTAATAATATAATTGTTATCCTCTGAAATTCTAACCATATTTATGCCCAAAATTCTCCTAACAAGAACTAAACAACTTGACTTTAACAAACATAGTAATAATTGACATTTACCTGCATCGACGCCTTTGGATTCAAAATATTCCTTCATAATTTGCTACATTTCCAATCGATAGTGTGTTTGGGAAACTTACCTTCAAGGCCTAAAAAACAACTTTCATCCACTTGGATATGTCTAGGAGTCCTTTTTCTTGCACTAGATAGTCGAGGTAGGGAAGGTGGACATGAGCTACGAATACTAGGGCTTCTTTGTTGTGGTGCTTCATTCACATGTTGGTCCATATTGGGAGTGTGCTAGAAATGGTTGTGGTCTTCTTTGACAGATTTCAAATTAATCATTGCTCCTAGGTCCAACGCTTGATACTCGGCATCTATCAATATACCTATGTCTTCAAGAGCTCCAACATGGCTCGTTGATGGATTGTTCATTGGATACTGTGTTGATGTTGGAATTTGAGTTGGGTCCATTTGATGCACCATTTCACCCGTGGTTATGAAGTAGAGTTTGTTATGTCATCAACTCTGTTAGGATCAGTCGCAGTATTAGTGGAAATTTCTAGACCATATCTCACTCTCTCCATTTCCAATCTGGCCTTTTCTATTACGTCATTTTCCTTTTCAATGGGCATATTCCTTGTAGTTTTTCTTACTCTGTTACGTGAGTTTCCCATCTCCAAAAGTTTCTTTATCAAAACTATGAAGTATATCCCTGCATAAGAAGGAAAAAATAAGGTATTAGTTCCATTATACAAGAAACATGACGCGTTCCAACATAATTAACTAAATTACAGATATGTTAGTATGGTAATTATTGACATTGATACATAAACATTGATTAAAGGTTTCTCTTTATGTTCGAACTAAAGTCCATTTCTATACTCTATTTTAGTTAAGTAAAGAGAGTCAAGTTTGCAGGTATTACAACTATAGGATTATGAATTCCTTTGTGTTCAAAAATTATTGGAAGTCATAAGAAGATGAGTGAAATATTCTTCATTTCCAACACCTTCGGATGATATGACATTACATGAAATATGCCACATTAGTTGTGAGGGAAGACATAAGTTGGTGTTTGGATGTCTTGGGAATAAATTGAATAAATTACACTCATTAAGTTACAAGTTAACTAAAAATAACAAATTGACTAATTACACAATGAGGAGGTTGCAAATCCCCCACAAAAGGAGAAATCATTGAGGTAGAAGCATCCCTGTCAAGCTCAAAGGCATGTTATGATAAATCTAGCATGAAGAGGAGAGCATGGACAAGTTGGTAAACTATTCAATATGGACCCTCTCCCATGATTGCTTCCAAGGTTTTTATAAAAATTGAAGAGTCTCAATACAGAACCTCATCTATGTCATCCTTGTGGGAAATCAAAATATATTCATCTACAAATGATTATTGGTCTACATTGCATACTTTATCTTGTATAGAGAATATAGACAACTTGGTGAACTATTCAATATGGACCCTCTCCCATGATTGCTTCAATGGTTTTTTTTTAAATTGAAGAGTCTCAAGACATAACTTCATTTATGCAATCATTGTGTGAAATCAAAATATATTCATGTGCAAATGTAAATTAGTTAACATTGCATACTTCATCTTGTATGGAGAATATGAGACTTGTTTAGATGTGAAGTTGGGAATTCTTCTTGTGAAATTAATTGTTTTCTATGAGAGAGATATTGTTGTAGGAATATGATAAAACATAAATCAATCAAATGATATAAAAACTTGTGAATGAAAACAATTATTTACAATTCACCATACCTATTCAAAATGATCTCTTCTTGCAATGAAAACTTGTAGTTTGAATGTATCCACTAACTTCCAAGACAACTGAATATGTTTGTTAGATTTCAAGAGTGATATTCTATCCAATAGATCAAAGAGCTTCCAATTAGTGATTGAGTGTGAGACAAATTTCAAAGTTCAACAGCACAAAATGTGCGAACAGTTGTAGAAAACCTGTGAAAATTGGTAGCAACCCTTGGAATCCATATCTCTATTTTTTTAACTAGTAATAGGTGCACGTACATGTCATTATGAGTGCACATGGATGTATAATATCATGCATGCGTACTAACACATACGTACAAATACGCACGCGTGCTTATGCCTAACATTTACAACAATTACTCACTAACGTTCATCTCATTTAATGACTAACATTATTCAACAATGTCTTGGTATTCACACATGTACGAGTATTTTTATAATATAGTCTTCACCACTACTTTCTTCTTAGGCCCATGGGTGCCATTATGAGGTCTTAGGCTCCTTACCTATGGCTGGTGGGGGGTAAGGGAGGCCTCCAACACTAACCATCATCACCATCATAATCATCATCATAGTCATCATCATCGTAATCATCATCATAATCATTGTCATCATAGTCATCCTCATCATTGTCATCATAGTCATCATCATCATCATCATCATTGTCATCATCCTCGAATCAAACTTGGAATGGTTGATTGTTATATGTAAATAACGAGATAGATAAATATATGTTAATAAGTCATCAATCGTGTATTGAGAAAAATGCAGAGAGTGCTTGTGTGAGTTGATACGTCAAAATCCTGGACGCGAGCTCCATGAGTAATTGAAATTGACAGCTACTATCAAGAAAGAAGAAATTATCGGGCTCTGTGATTCTACAAAAGCCTTCGTCTTTCAAATTTTATAGATGTGATGTCGGAGGGGCCACGCTGTATGGAGTATCAAATGGCTTACTATAAATACTGATTACTAAATCTTGAAAATGGGCGAAATCTCATTACTGAATCTTGAAAACCATCAAAATATTTAGTACACATATAAACCATTAGAGGAAATTTGGGGTCTAAAATGGGCCTCCTAAGGAAAATAATAAAATAATAGTTAAAATAATAAAATAATAGTTATTAATTTTGGAGGAAGAANAAATTATGCAGTGTGGGTACTCGTTGGATGAGGAATTAAATTCCACATCCAACGAGCTCTCCCTCTTGAAATTTGAGTAAAAACATAGGGAGATATGTTGAAAATACGAACAAAAACAGTAGTTTTCTTTTATGACAAATATGTCAATTCAACCATTATGGTTGACTCATTTTATTGAAATTCTATTGGTTCTTGAATTCCAACTCACAAAATTTA
>LPNX010149584.1:113607-152486 GCA_001517045.1 Pseudotsuga menziesii
GCTTACGTATTAAAGCCAAACAATTTAATGATAAAGATGAAGCGTGTTTCGTTTAAAAAAAAGAGAATACTCTAATGCATGAGGAAACAGATAGTTAACCCTTGGTAGGGTGACGACCTCTTAAAAGAAAACCTAGCCCCAAAGTCGGAGAGGGAGGAAGTAGTTGTTATAACGAATGGGAATAATGGTCTCAATAAAGAAAAAAAGTCTGTCATCATCGTTTCAACTAATCTTGAAAATAAAACAAAGAGAAAATTCTTCTCAGGTTTTGATGCCGATTAAGGTTGTATACAAACTATTATTTTTACCTGTTGTCTTGGATATCAATGAATTTGTTTCCACCATTCTTCAGAAAACTAGAATTACAAGATGAACAATGCACGGGTATTCTTTCTAGCTTATTCTGAATTGCAACCACCTGTATGTAGAAGGATGTGGTCTCTCTTCAAAATTGCTAGGAAACACAAAAACAATTTTTAGCTTGGTAACATTGGGGAAATGCAACAAAAATCGTTGGGGAAGAACCCAACCACAAGAACATCACAAAAATGAGATTCTCAAATTCCAGGAAATGAGGAACGACTGTCCATGTGAGGAAGAAATACACAGTAAATCCAAATTCGTGGATTTCACACTCAGCAAATTCCCAGTCGCTTGAGGGATCCCCAACATGGGTGAATGCTAAGGATAAAAACTCCCAAGAGCCCAAATCATGAAAGAAGAACACACAACCAGCAAAATCGTGGAGGTAAACATCTACTAAGCTTCCCTGCATGAGAAAAATGAAGAACATGGGTGTATGGGCAAATTGCATGCATTTTTGGTGTTTACTTGCCCCAAAAGTCAAAATTGATTTTCCCCAAAAATGGGTTTTCCCCAAATTCGAAATTTTTGCCCATACTCTTCCCATCCCCATGCAATAACTACTTCAACCAATTTCTAGTAGAATTTAATGATTGGGGGAAAAGACAAAATGGGTAGTTGACTGTTTGATGGGTTCTCCCCTTTGACATTTGGCTTTTCCCCATTGTCCCAAAGGTTTAAATAATTTCCCTCCCTATTCCTTAGGAAAATCATGCCCTTTTCATTATGGTTGTGTTGACATAGCTGGTTGTGGGTATTTTAACTAAAATGAATATTTACATGATGCCAAAAATTATAATGTGCTGGATAGCATGATATACCGTCAACGATTTTAATCGCCGAAACATAAAACATTAAATCGATGGTGGGGATTTTTCCTTTATCTCCACACCATGATTAATTACAATATATACATCATATACATTTTTAATGCAAACAGGGTCAAAACCGGGGTGTTACATTCCCCTCCCCCTTCAACAACACTGTCCTTAGTGCTTTACAAAATTGAACAAAATGCTACACTGGTATCGCCTCAGTGTTCTGCAGAATTGAACAAAAATGGATGTGCCAATCGCATGGCATCCTCCAGCTCCCACGTAGCCTCTTCAGGACCGTAGTGCTCCCATTGCACCTTTACCTACCCTATGGGTCGGTAACAGAGCATTGTGACCTTGTCGAGGATGCGCATTGGATCGATTTGGAACTCTCCCTCGGGTTCCACCTGAATCACATCCCAATTTATTACATGGTTAGGATCATGTACATATTTCTTAAGAAAAGAAACATGAAAAACATTATGAGCTCTAGTGCTAGCAGGCAATGCAAGTCTATATGCAATTAACCATATTCTTTCAAGCACTTCAAACAACCCACAATATCTTGATGACAACTTGGCACAACTTCCAAACTTCAAGGAACTCTTCTTTTCCCTCACTCTGAGAAGTAAACATGATCCCCTACACTGAACTCTCTGTTCACCCTATGCTTATCTGCATAGCTTTTCTGTCTTTCCTAGGCTGCTTTCAGATTCTTCCTAATCTTTACAACCTCTTGCTCCATCTCCTTGAGCAATTCTGAACCAAGCACAACCCTGTTCACTAGATTATCCCAATTCATTGGTGTCCTACACCTTCTGCCATACAAAGCTTCATACGAACTCATCCCCAAGGATTCCTGCTGTCCATTGTTATAAGAAAATTCTACCAATTGTAAATAATATTCCTAGCTTAGGATCATCTTTCATCATAATCATCATTGTCATAGTCATCCTCATTATCATCATCATAGTCATAATCCTCATCATCATCATTTTCATCATCCTCATCATCATCATCATCATTGTTCCTCATCATTGTCGTCATCATCATCATCATCATTGCATAGATTTTCTATCTTTCCTGGGCTGCTTTCATATTTTTCCTAATCTTTACAACCTCTTGCTCCATCTCCTTGAGCAATTCTGGACCAAGAACAACCTTGTTCACTGGATTATCCCAAGTCACTGCTGCCCTGCACCTTCTGCCATACAAAGCTTCATACAGACTCATCCCTAAGGATGTCTACTGTCCATTGTTATAAGAAAATTCTACCAAGTGTAAATAATCTTCCTAGATTAGGCTCATCTTTCATCATAATCATCGTCATCATAGTCATCCTCATTATCATCATCGTAGTCATCATCCTCATCATCATTATCATCATCATCATCATCATCATCATCATTGTTCCCTGACCCTGCAACCAACGAAGAGGATGCTACCATAACAATATCTACCCAGGCATTTAGCCCCATAGAAATTAAAATAAAATGCATTGAACCAAGATACACAGATGCATAAAGAATTAACATTCAGCGGAAGCAAATTACGTTTAATTCAAGCATTTAACATATTTTACATGTTCATAATAATTTACATAAACAAAACAATTGCATGGGTGATTACACAAGAATGCTTATCTTTGAATGAAGCTCCCCACAACCGACTATGTCACTGTAACGTTCCACCCAACCATAGGCCAGTATGCTCCTTAATCTCTCAGTAACACTGCCACCCCCGAGTTGGGCATGATTTCCACAAGGAATAAGTAAACTAAGCAGGCTCACACATAGCTAAATATATATCAAAACTTAGTCAAGCCAACACGGTTGGGTTTATCAGACCAAGAGTAAACAACAACACATAACCAAGCCAACAAGTTGGGTTTATCAGGTTATCAGGAGATGGAAGCATGGTCTGCTAAGATAGTGGGCTCACTGAAGAGCCAAGGATTCCTACACCAGAACTATCTTGACTCCTAGGACATCCACACACACCCAACACAAGGAATCATTCCCTTCTCTGTTGCACAATCCCTCAGGACATGACATCCCTTATAGTGCTATTCAAGGGGTGTAGAGAAAAGAGCCAACCCTATAGCTCTATCTATGAGGCCTATGCAAAGCACTAGGTTTGTCAAGCATACTCCTTTCCACTCCTACACAGTCCAAATACCCATATCCTATGAACACACAACAAAATACACCATTTCTGGGTTGAGGAAAACAATTAAGCCACAAAATTAATTGCCAAGGAGGGTAAGAACAACCCACTAACATCAAATCGTATCCCAGGGATGTTTTGGCCCTAGCGTGGCCAAAAACTAGTTCATCAACAACAACCAAGAGGATGTGGTCTCTCTTCAAAATTGATGGGCAACAAAAAAATGATTTTTAGCTTGGTAACGTTGGGGACATGCAACAGAAATCGTTAGGGAAGAACCCAACCACAAGAACATCACAAAAACGAGATTCTTGGACTCTAGCAAATGAGGAACAACTGTCCACGTGAGGAAGAAATACACAGTAAATCCAAATTCATGGATTTCACATTCAGCAAATTCCCAGCCGCTTGAGGGATCCCCAACGTGGGTGAATTCTAAGGATAAAAACACCCAGGAGTCCAAATCGTGAAGGAAGAACACACATGCAGCAAAATCATGGAGGTAAAAAACTCCTAAACTTCCCTGCGTGAGCAAAATGAAGAACGTGGGTGTATGGGCAAATGGCATGCATTTTTGGGTGTTTACTTGCCCCAAAAGTCAAAATTGATTTTCCCCAAAAATGGGTTTTCCCCAAATTTGAAATTCATGCCCATACTCTTCCCATCCCCATGCAATAACTACTTCAACCAATTTCTGGTAGAATTTAATGATTGGGGGAAAAGACAAAAATGGGTAGTTGACTGTTTGATGGGTTCTCCCCTTGACATTTGGCTTTTCCCCATTGGCCCAAAGGTTTAAAAAATTTCCCTCCCTATTCCTTAGGAAAATCATGCCCTTTTCATTATGGTTGCGTTGACATAGCTGGTTGTGGGTATTTTAATTAAAATGCATATTTACATTATGCCAAAATTTATAATGTGTTGGATAGCATGATATACCGTCGGCAACGATTTTAATCGCTGGAACATAAAACATTAAATCGATGGTGGGGATTTTACCTTTAGCTCCACACCACGATTAATTACAATATATACATCATATACATTTTTAATGCAAACGGGGTCAAAACCGGGGTGTTACATTTAACCACATTATGTAAAGGTTATTACTAATGTATAATCAATAAGTTGTTTTCTATCATTATTGTGATAATATGTCTCTATTATAAATACCATGAATTATTGGATACAATACTTTCTTTGAAGTCATAGCATTGTTCAACTTGTCCTTATTATTAATATGAGATTATCTGAACTAAGAGTTTGTTGCTCTCATTTAGTTATGTGTTAGCATATTCATTCGGTGGATGTAGGTTTGATAATTTTAAGGTTAATGTTTCTAGACGTTTTGAGAGATGGGTTAATTGCATATTATTGTGGAGCATGCATTCCATTTGATTCAGGTATCTAATATTATATATTGAATTATGAGTTGGATCCTCATGCTCCATCTACATGAGAATGCAAATGTGGTGATGCGATTAACATATTTAGTTTGATGTAGTAAATACAAAAAAAAATACACGATTTCCCTAAAATCACCATGTGTAAATTGGGTATGTTACAATGTTGGTTGATTTTTATTGATAATTTCTTTGAATCCATGTTTGCTTTGATCCACATTGACTTTAATCCGCGTTAAATTTAATTCGTGTTGATTTTAATCGACATTGAATTTAATTCATGTTGACTTTAATCCATAGTTGACTTTAATTGTAGTTACTAAATAAAATTAAATAATTAAAAAATAATATAAGTTCAATTATGTATACTATGTTTTGACGTAGTTGACTTTAACCAATAGTTAACGTTAAACCAAGGTATAATTTAAACCATGGTTCGGACCATTCTTTACATAGTTGAATTTGATTTAACATGGTTGACATAATGTTAAATCCCCAGCAATTCCCAAGCATTGACAGTAGGGATTCTCCCCGGTAAGGGATCCCAAATAGATCATCCACCATTTGGTGTGGGGAATCCATCTGGTTAACAGTCCGGCTACCATATATTGATTTGTTTAAGTTCTTTACTGGTTGCGGCCTGGTTCACCGCTTATGTGATTTTTTAATTAAAGGATGAAATGCAAGTGCCTAATTAAATGCATACAATGTGACAAACAAAAACCACACTAGCGATGCACAGGTTCTTACCTCTTGTCTCACCGCTCCTGCCTTATCAATTATCTATTTATTCCTAAACTAAGATAACTATACTATCCTATCCTATCCCTGCAGGGAGAAAATTCAAATTAAGAGTAATATACTAGAAATGTTTACAAGTCTAACAAATAGATGTTCCTACACAATATTCACATTTACAGTATAAAGAATACCAAAGATAGCTATGATATGATAAAAAATTATTACTCATTTCACACATAAACATTTTCATAGAAAGTAAAATTATTCATCACCAATGAATTAATTCAAGAAAGTTAGAACGATCTCAAAATATACGTTATGAATGAAATAAGAAGTAGTTGCACATTAAACATTCCATACATTCCAGGCAAAATCTTTGTGAAGGATTTTCCCAGCAAACAGATCCTTCTGATTAGCAGAAAAATAGTTCTCTTACAAAATGGTCCAGCTCCTATTATGCTAGAAAAAGTCCTCTATCTTTACTTTCCTCCTCTATTTATATTACAACAAGAGTTTGTGCTCTAGTGACTCCTCTTTCACCCTAACCCTATGAATTCCTAAAATTTGTCATTTTGTGCTTACATACGAAAATACAAAGATATTTTCAAAAAAATAAATTAGGAGGGCCCTCCCACATTGGAAATATATATTTCCCATGCATTAGCTTCTTCATCTATGGCCTTACATTTGATAGGCTCCAATACTTGCAAAGTTACTTCATGAATTGACAAGTGTGTCTCTATATGCACCACCCCCTCTGCCGTAGCCTTGCAAATGTCTTCTAGGAAATATGCATTGATAGAATCTTGTCCCGCAAAGTGATGAATGTCTTATTCTGTGAAATCATCCATTTTTCTGATATACTCTATATATTCCCGCAACCCATCCTGCAACTGTGCTATGCGTTGGTCCTTTTATGGAAGCTCATTTCTCTTCAAAACTAAAGGGATAAGATACTTCTCATGGACCTGATGGATTTTATTGTAAAAGTCATGGCACTTTTATATGGTATTAGGAATTTCATTATTTATCCTCCTAGAAGATTTCCTGCAAAATTCCAGAAGTGTCATCTTCAACTTCAGGTCCTCTCTTGTCATCTGGGGCAGAGGATCAGGGAACTTTGAATTAGTTTCCCTCCAAGCCATCTGGATTTTAACATTTTATGCAATATCCAAAAAACCTTTCCTGAATTCCATTGAGTTTGCAACTATCACCTTTATTCTTTCCATCATTAGCCTCATATTGTAGATTTAATTTGTGAGGATTACCTGAGAATGATATATTTGTTCCTCAATCTTGCAGAAATATCGATCATGAAACAGAGTTATATATTTCTTTCTCTTGTATTCCAACTCCAGTTTATTTGTGAAATATCATTTCTACCTAACCAAATACTCCACCTAATCTTTCAATTATTCGACCTATTGGTTTACAACCGACTCTCTTGACTCTAACTGATAGATTCGAGCTTCGAAGTCACTCCTTTCCCCTTCCATAATCATTAACTACACAATTAATGCATCCTTTTATGTTCCCAATTTTTGGTATTCATTCAGTAACCTCTCCTTCTCAGAGAGAATGGCGTCATGTTTTCGTTTTAATTCTATCCCTTCTCCTCACATTTTCACCAAATTATCTTTCAGTTTGAGCATCATCTCGTTATTTTACTCCACGTCATTCATTAATATGTCGACATTATCAGCAATGGCTTGGGAAGCTGCTATGTTTAATGAGGCTATGAATTTTGGGTCTTTATGGTTACCTTCCATAATTGTGTTCTCCGTGACAGTGACCACATCAGCCTCAGTGCCCATTTTTAATGTTTTCTATGAACTTATCATGATAGTATTTCCAGTCTTATAAAAATGATGGTGTAAAAGCGAGCCACAGTATGCTGCTTTGACGGGGTGAAAGGGGCAAGCCCAAGTTCCTCAGAAGGGATGTGGCCAGCGGTAAGTGTCTCGGGAGGGTCCAGATCCATGTTCTGTGGGCCAGTGTTCTCATTCCAGGTTCCCTCTTTGTCCATAACTTTCTTGACCTTATCTTCTTCTTCTTTTCCTGTTAATCTCTTCTATTTATTCCCTTTTGTTGCTTCCTTTCTCTTATGTTCCTCCTCATCTTCCCTTTGTGTTTTTTCCTTTCTCTTTTGTTCCTCCTCAACTTCCCTTTGTACTCTCTCTTTAGTTTCCTTCTGTAACCTTTCTTATTCCTCTTGCAGCCTTTGGGCCTCCTCTGCTTGCTTCTTTTTAGCTTATTCTTTCATCCTTTTCTCTGCTTCTTCTATTTGCAACTTTACATCCTCTTCCTTTTGTTTATGAATACTTTCCTCCATTGTAGCATTGTCAGTCTTGCTAGTGCTGGCACCTCTCTTCCGAGCAAAGCGTTTGTTTATTTTATTCATATTATCCACTCTTCTGAACACATATTCATCCTTTCCAAAGAATTCAACGTATTCAAAATGTGTTTTAAACACTATGCAATGTTCAATGGCCTTCTTCCTTCTATCATTCCTTGCAAAACTCTTCTCCCCAAAATGGAACAATTCTAGATGCTTTACAAAATCTTCAGCCCCTTTCGCTCGTGAAAATTTATAGGCTCCAATACAGAAGGGGAACTGAGGAAATGAGGCATTTTTTATGATCATGCAAGTAGCTACCAATCCCATTTATGAATACTTTCCTCACAACTTCCTTATGAATTACAAAGTTTGTTGCATATATGGGAAAAAGCGATGGAACTCGATAACATCCATACATTCTGATGTACATGTTGTCCTGTGAGAAGTAGTAGTTCCCATATTCAGTTATGAATACCATTGCATTTTCAGAAAAAACAATTTGTTTTTTTATGGAAGATTATCCAGTAGAGAGGCATGAAGAGATTTTCACATATCAGCTTATAATAACTTGCATATTGATGAGCCCACAGGATCTGATAAGCCACGTATATTGGAGATTCGGGTCTATTCCAGATGCACCCCAACTTAGGAAATGGGTGTCTGTCCAATATGCAATCTATGAGGTATGAATACATAAAGAATTATGCCTTCTTTTTGGGTTAAACCTCCTTGTGTAGCTGTGATTGATGATGACAGGTTGTCTGAGATGATGTCTTCCCAATTAAAAACCGTGCCCTGAAATGCTATGTAGTAAATTAGAGGTACACAATTTAACTTGTAGATAGTCCCATATTCCTTGCCAAAAATTTTGCTCAACAATAAAGCTATAATTCTAAAAGGGGTCCTTAAGCTTTGACATTCATATTCTCCACTTTCTTTACGTCTTAGCTACTTTCATGATACTACCATTTTATTAACATCTTCCAAGGGGTCTAGGTTTATACCTTTGATCCAATATTCAGTCAACATGACCTGGTATGGTGGTAACTTGTATGATGCTGCTATATGAGCTGGATGGAATGAGGAAAACGCCTCCCCTTTGATGTCAGAAATGATTCTTTATGTGGGATCATCTTGTGGTAGAATCCACCCGATAAAATCCGAACAAGGAAAGAGTTCTGGGCATGTAGCTTCTTTGGTGATGCCTGAACTTTTGATATTTTGATACAAAGCCATTTCTTCGATACCTACATCAGGGATATCCTGGTCTCGGATCATTTGATACAATTCCCCCCATTTGAATTCAGGGGCAATTCTTGTTACTACTTTTGTATCTTCAAACATGGTTTCTATCATGGTTTCTAATATAACCTCCACATCCGAATCTTCTTCGCTTACATTAGACTTCTTCTTAGAACCCTTCTTAGGCCTTTGCAAATCCCATTGAACAAAAAAAATGGTACAAGCAATTTAAACAACAGTTTTTTGAAGCGGTTTTTCTTTCATATTACTAGCACTGGGATGTGTTAAGAGAACAACATACATGCTTTCAAATTTTTTTGCTTTTCTCCTTGTTTCAACAATGTGAAGATGTGTGGAACATAGTATGAAACTAAGAAAGGTAAACAAACAAAACTTTAAAATATTCTTCCCAACATTTTATTAATAAACAAACAACAATTATCGGTGGTACTTGTGGTTTGCGATAATGATTATGCTGATAATTCAATGACATTTCTTAAGGGATTAGAATTTATTTTTATGGGAAAAAGTGTGAGTTCTGGTGTGATTAATCTATGACAGAGACTAAAAACCATGGATTGAGCCAGCGAAACCATGATCAATGAATCAGATGCCGAGAATACTACAGTGGGGTATGAGGACTTCGAGATGCACGCGGGACACCTCTTTTGCAAACAAATCGAAGAGAAGCCTAAGAAAACCCCATGGATACCCAACTCTATATGCCTAAGAAAAAACCAGTGGCACGGAATGCTTTGGTTATCTAGGTAGGTTCCGATGTTGGTATTATGGCAACAAAGGAATCATTATGCTTAGCCAAAGTGCACAAAAATACTACCTTCCATCAAATTACTCCCCAAAACGAGGTTAAGCCAACAAAGAGCTCAGAGGGAACTTGGAATGAGGCAAGGAAAATGGCAAGAGAAGAAAACCTTAATTGCATGAACTTCAACAATTATAAACCCAATGACTACTCTACCAGGTGATATAGAGAGGAAAGTTAAAAAACCTAATATAATATAGAAAAATACAACCAAAACAATAAAAAACAACACCCGACAAAAGAAAAAAAAATTTAAAACCCATACAGGCATAGGGTGACCTACCTGTCAGTTGTTGAGAGGTTGTGAAAGCTAACTTAGCACAACAAGGCCGTGTACTTGTCTTCTAATGACTGATGGAGGTGAAAACGACATTTTTTCAATAATGAAACAAAATATCCTCTACCATATTTATATAAAGTGAAAAAAAACCTAGTCATTAATAGGGTTGGTGGAGTCATAATGTGGTTGGTGGAGGCATAAATATCATTTGGCGCATACTTTGTTTATGCTCAACCGCCTCCTAAGAAACAACATCACTGATGGATTCGACGTTATTTCTTGAGTTGCTCTGATGGATCATAGTCACCAAGAGAGATGCCTTGAAATGTGGGCGTGTCTTGTGATTTCCCAGTGATCATTTCAGCCTGTTTACCTGAGTTTCCATGACAACCCGTTTCAAGTGAACATGCCAATGTCGATGCTCGACTTCTTCTCACAAGTTGATCGATGTCCATTCTAATTTTTGCGCTTCGACCTGCGACTATTTCAGCAGCACTCACTCAAGTGTTCTGAAATTTCATTGTTTGCTGGTCAATCGGATCAACTCATCAAGTTCCTTCAATAGTGTCAGCTCAACTCGCTGAGTGGCTCTGACATTGTTGGATTGAGTTGTCGAGTTCTTCTGAGCGCATGAGAGAAAAATTCTATGTTTGTGACTTATCCAAAAAATACTTATTTTCTCGACCTTTCAAAAAACTAAGTGTTGAAGTGTGAACTTCTTTGAATGAGAAAATTGAATCTAAGTCTACTTCTAAACAAAGTAAAAGGAAGGGCCCTAAAATAATAAAAAAATTGGGGAAGCGGTTGTAGAAACAACAATTGGGGAAGCGGTTGTAGAAACAACAATTGGTGACTAGCTGGTGAACAGAGCTCTCTGTTAAATCCATATGTCAAAATAAAAAATGTTACATGGTACTAGATTCTGAATGTGCAACAAAATTCTCAATCTATTCCTCGAGACTCTTTACAAGGCCATACTTTATCTAGGGATATAACCTTCGTGTATCACATTGGTCGTCACTTTTTCGGGAGTAGGGTAACCAAGGCTAGAAGTCTTAATAACTCTCATGGGGCCAAAGTATGGAATTCATTTTACTTCCATCTTTCAGTTTCCACTAGATATGACTCCACAGGATTGTAACAGAATCAGACATATGTATTCGTTTGTTCCTCATTCCCAGGCTATAAACATTCTTTTGATGCTTCTTTTATGGAAGAAATTTGTCTTCTAAGTCTTCCTTGATGGATTTCTTCATTTTCAAAATCTGGTGTGGTTTCTTCCATCCATAATGTCCTTTTCTATGCCAGTGATAAGTTTTTTTCCTCATCATGCTCACATATGGAGAAGAACCTTTATGAAAGTTTAGACAACCCTTTTGATCTGATGATTTATTCTCTCAACATCATTTCTTTGATGGATACTAAATATTTCAGAAATTTGACTCTTCTATATAAGCTCTTTTGGATTTTTATTTGTAACGTGGGATCATTTTGACTACCATACATTTTCCAGACCTGCTTCCTCTTTGTGGGTATATCATGGTAGGATTTTTGAGACATATATTAATGTGAGAGTGGATGGAGCCCCAAGATAGAAATATGAACCTCATGAGTCTTAGTTACTTTACAGGGTTTATAATGGCTCAAATGTGGAATCAAATTTTCTTTCCCTTTGTAAAATCAAGCAACAATTAAAAAATATCATACTGATAAAATTGTACCATGCACACCTTCCCATAAGGAGCTCCTGAATTTCAAATATCTGTGAGATTATTAAGATCCCTATTCTTCCAAGCGTCAAACATTGAGTTGGTTTATTATAAGACAAAAAAAAACAAATCATACAATAAGAAGACAAAGACTATGAACCTAAGAAAATCAGAAAAAAAAGAAAACAAACTAGAAAAAACCAAGAAAAGAAAGATTTTATTTATGTAGAAAGTGCTCTTAGAACCTAGGTGAAAAACTGTTTGAGAGCGAGGCCGTTTACAGGAAGACTTCTTCCTGTCCTTGTAAATCTTGAAGTTTGTAAGTTGAAGGGCCAAGCTTCTCAGCAATTTGATAGGGGCCAATCCATAAATGCTGAAATTTTGTGTGTTTCCCCTTTTCATCATCTGTGTGATCCCACTTTATAACTTAGTCTCCTACCTCAAACTTCCTCTTACCGTACTTTCGCTTGTCAAACCATCTCTTGACAATATCCTGATGTTAATTGAATCTATCCTTGGCCTTTTGTCTTAATTCTTAAAGATTCAAAAGAGTATTAATTCGTGAATGTAAAATTTCATTACTAGACCCTCTTGAGGATTGGGATAACTGCAAGGATGGGAGAATAATGTTTGGGGGTAATATGGATTCCCTTCCATAGAATAGAGTATAAGGAGAAACTCCTATGGAACGCCATGGGGTAACCCTATCTTCCCATAATGTGTTAGGGAGAGCTATATGCCCATTCCTTTAACTTTCAATAACAATTTTCTTTAAAATTCAAATGAGATGTTTATTTGTTGACTCTGCGAATCCATTTCCCTATGGATAATAATTGGCTGAATAATGCAGTTTGATTCCCTTTTCACAAGAAAATTCAGTTAACTTGACAAACGATACATAAGATGCATTGTAAAAAATAAGAGAAATTGGAACCCCAAACCTGGTTATGACATTCTCTTGTAGGAAATTGACGACTGCATCCTCATTCACTTTTTGCAAAGGAACTTCTTCCACCCATTGCATGAAATAGTCCGTAGCTATGAGGATATATCGATATTGCAACGAATATTTTGGGTTAATCTCTACAATAATGTCTATATGCCATTGCTCAAATGGTTCTGAGATGATAACGGGTTGTAATGGTCCCGCTGCTTTCGGGAATATGCCACCACTCCTTTAGCATACATCACACTTTCTTGCATAAGCATGGGAATCCTTGAAGAGAGTTGGCCAGTAGTACCTAGCTCTGAGTATCTTATGAGCCGTGATGTCTCCAAAAACATGTCCTCATGCAAGACCATCGTGCAATTATTTAACCACCTTAGATGCATCTTCTTTCTCCAAGCATCTAAGAGAAACTCCATCATAATTTTTTCTCAAAAGTACTCCATCAATTATTTGATAAGAAGTTGACTTCAATCGAAGTTCCATTCTCTACTTGGAGTTATAATGTTCTGGAAGATATCCCTGTTGGAGATAATGAACCAAATCCTTTTTACCAAGATTCAAGAGTAGTGAAAATGGGACATACTTCAATATTTAGGTTCAATTCAAATTCATTTTCCCAATCATGGTATTCATTGGTGTAATTCTCCATGAGAAATTTGCACAACCCTTGAACTTTAATAATGGTTGTTGGTTTCAATTCTAATTCATATTCCTATAGTGGGGTCACCCAATTTCCTCTTTGCTAACCCAATTTCCTCTGCACAAATAGAGACCTAACATACAGATGAGGTACGATGACTTTCATTATGTTCTTGAAAATATATGGCCTTAATTGTTTTACATCCTTGAACACTTCATATGGTTGTTTATCTACGACAAGGAAATTCAATTCGGCCCCTTGTAACCCATAGCTCATGAAAGGTATCGAATATTTGTCTCCCAACTCTCCTTTCTGAGTAAGCACTGCTACGAGAGAGTTATCTGAAGCAAAGGTGTATACGATAAAGTCCTTCTCAAAATATGGACTTCTCAAAGAAGGTGCATGAGCTATTGCTGTCTTTATGTCTTCAAAGGAAACCTTCTCAATGTCACTCCAATTGAAATGCACAGTTTTCTTTACCATTTGCTGCAAAGGTTTCACAAATTGCACGAAATAAGGTACAAACCTTTGAACAAAATTAATTGTGTCCATAAATGATTGCATTCAATTTTTATTATGGGGCATGGGAATATGAGTTATAGCCTCAACTCTCCCTGGATCTATTGATATTCCCTTTTTTGAGATTATGTGACGCAAACGTTTTCCTTCAAGAATAACAAAAGTTCTCTTCTTCGGGTTCATAGATATACCATATTTTCTGCAATGATCAAAAATATGTTTTAATTGGAAAACATTGTCTTCTCATTTCTTGGACAAAACTGTTACATCATCTAAATATATGACCATGAAGTGGCTGACTAAACCTTAGAATGCAATATCAATGGCCCTCTGAAATATGGCTCTGGCATTCATTAGTCCAAAAGGCATTCTTCTATACGTGAATCTTCCCCACTTCATGCAGAATGTAGTCTTTAATCGATCTTTCTCTGCCACTAACACTTGATTATAACCAGAAAATACATCTAGCAGGGACAACAATTTTGAGCCTGATACCATTTGTAAAATTTGTTCCATTGGTGGATCCTGATAGTTGTCTTTGTCTAATACTTTGTTCAGGTTCCAGAAATCAACACACAGTATTATTTCTCCTGATTTCGTCCTTACCAAAACTATATTTGCGACCCATCCAAAGTGTCGAACCTTGAAGATAATCTTAGTGTCTAGTAGCTTCTTCAATTCCTTTTGGATCAAAGGCTCTAGCTTAGGGTGCATTTTTCTGATTTGTTGTTGAAAAGGATTTATACCTGTTTTGATAGAAATTACATGTTGGATGATGCGTGTATCATAAGTCTTCAAATATTCATATGTCAATGCAAAGATATCCTTGTACTATTGAAACAATTCGATTTACTTGCATCTTTCTCCAGGTGAGCAACGCTTTCCCAAATTGACATCCTTGGGCTTAGCTTCTGTTCCTAAATTCACCATCTCATATTTCATTGACGAGCTCTTTGTTTTAACATTAGCTGGTTTCCTGAATTTACTTTGCAATGTAATGTCCCTTTTTTAATTTTTTACTAAAATGACCAATTTTCCAATTTTTCACAATTTTTGCTCTTGACTAGTCTTAGTGTCTTGGTCTCCAAATATTTAGATAAGGTGTATGAATTATATAATAACTTAATTATTATTTTCATGGATGTATTATGGCCCTCCAATAACTTCTGTAAGTTTGTACTAAATTCTGAACAAGATAGATGAAGTTTATTAGCAATTTTGGGGCTAAAATCCCCCCAGGGTAATTGTCGGAATGGCCTCCCAAATGTACAGAAACCCACTCAAATTATCAAATTGAGGTAGGTTATGTGTAGAGGACATCACCAGGGACTCATATTTTGAACCAATCAAACTCCCATGGTTACTGTCACTTCCTTCAATCAGATATATAAAAACTAGTTTTGAACCCTTAGGGAAATGAGATGCAATTTAATCCAATGGTTATGGAATTCAACCCAATGGCCACAAAATAATAGTTAATGAATATGAAAACTCAAATATTCTTCAGTTAAATTCCATTCATGCATGAATAATCAATATTTTAGACATCCAATCAAATCTACCAATATTATAAGAGTTTGGAACAAAAAATTGGGAAATGGCATTGTTTCTTTATTACTGATCAATAATAAATAAAATATATTGGCCTTTTGACCTGAAAAATTTATGAATAGAGAGAGAATATTATCTACATCAGAATACAAAATTTTGGAGCAATAGGATCTCCATCAAATAGATAAATGGCTCACTAAGTGCGCCTCACTCCATCGGGCTGAAATATGGTGAAAGAATGTGAGATGGGAGGGGGAATGAGATGAATCATGAAGTTTCCATGAAATTATGTAGATGCAACTATATATTATAACTCCTTAAAATCTCCTTGAAATACCTAATTGGCCTCTCTAATCACCAATTAGGATGGGAATCTTTCACCCTCGAAATTGGCTCAAGCATGAACTAGTCACTTACTAGCTCTCTCTCTTCACAACAACAAATTTCACAACTGATAAAAAAATATCCTTCTCATGGATGCTCCCAGTATTTTATAAACATTAATGGTCTCCTTAGCTTCCAAATACATCCATAAACCAAATCCAATTCAAATTGGTGTGGCTGCTCATGCTATGCCATGTGGCCTCTCTCTTCACCTTCCATCTTCTCCCAAATTGAGTAGGAACCCATTGAGCTTCTCCAAATCACATGAGAGCTCTATTGGATGCTCTATTTCGAACTAATATGTCAAATATGTCATATTTAAGCCTTGAGATATGACTTTTGTCATAACTATCATAGAATCTCCATCATCGGTGTCATAGATGTCATAAGTGTAAGGGGAATCTAGACAAGTGTCCATGAAACTCCCCATTTGGCTATTCCTTGCTCATGTAAGTTACACTTCATCCCAAATTAGACCTATGAAGTATATTGGCAATTACATTTGCCTTATAATCTATCCAAAACATTAGGCTTTCCATAGATTTGAGATTGCAAGAGGTGGATGCCATTTAACATAGGAATTCTAGCTTAAGTGGGCCCCGTAGTCTCCATATGTCTCCATTTTTCCTAGCCATTTCATTCTTCACTTGAATTCATTTAATTGAAATTATTAAATAAATATTTTATTCCTTCTAATGTATAAACATAATTTATTATCTCCCTCAGTAACTTCCCAATGTTTCCACCCAACCTAGGGAACTAGTAGGATTGATGGAATTTTCCCACTATGCAATTATTTAAAAATGGAGACATTATAGTTCTCCCCACCCAATATTGTTTTTCCTCAAGCAATTTCAGATTTGGATGCTGCAAAACATTCTCCTCTTCCCATGTGGCATCTTCACTCTATAGATCCTTCCATTGCACCAAGTATTCTTTGATTGTCTTGCTCCTCAATCTTCTCTCCCTTGTCTTCAAAACCTTTTCTGGAATAAGTGTGAGTTGTCCTTCATCATCCAAAGGAGGGAGTGTATCTGAAATGAAATTTTTTTTACCAATATATTTCTTGAGACAAGAAACATGAAACACATTATGAATTTTACTCCCTTCCGAAAGTTCCAACTCATATGCTACTTCTCCAATTTTCTGGATAACCTTGTAGGGCCCATAGTATCTTGGATTTAACTTTTATGCTCCATTATTTTTTAGAGATGCTTGTTTTTATGGCTGCAACTTTCTGCTCTCAAAGTCTATAGGGATTTGGCCTTGCTTTAGGACAGCCCCTACTCCTCCACCTGAGGTATCACATTCAACAATGAAAGGCTTAGAAAAATAAGGTAATGCAAGTAGTGGACAACTACTCATTACCTTTTTCATCTTTTGGAAGGCATTTTCAGCCTCTTCATTCCACTTGAAAGAATCCTTCTTATTCAAGTCAGTGAGTGGAGAAGTCAGCTTGAAGAATTCTTTCACAAACTTCCTGTAGTATGTACATATTCCAATGAAACCTCTTAATTCTGTGATGTTTTTTGGTGATGGCCCTGATCTTTTCCATGTGCACTTTCACTCCATAATACCTAATAATGTTCCCAATATATCATATTTATTTCATCCCAAATTCACATTTAGACATCTTAGCATACAAAAATTGTTCTTGCAAAGTTTTCAACACCACCTCTAGGTGTTGCAAGTGCTCTTCCCAAGTTTTACTGTAAATGAGAATATCATCGAAGAAGACTAAAACAAATCTTATAAGATGCTTTAAAAATATTATATTCATACATGCTTGAAATGTTTCTGGATCATTATTCAACCCAAATGGCATAATGAGAAACTCAAAGTGACCATAATGACATCGAAAAGTAGTCTTTTGCATATCTTCCTCCTTCATCTGAATTTGGTGATAACCCAATACAAGGTCAATATTGGAAAAGTACTTAGATCCAAATAGCTCATCCATGAGCTCATTAATCCTAGGAATAGGATATCTATTCTTGATGGTCTTCTTGTTTAAATCTCTAAATTCTATACACATCCTCAAAGTTCCATCTTTTTTCTTTACCAATACTACTGAAGAGGAATAAGGGCTAGAGCTTGGTTTGATGAGTCCCAACTCTAACAGTTCTTGAATGGCCTTCTAAATATCATCTCTGAACTTCTTGGGATGTCTATAAGGTGGTATCTAAATTGGTGAAGTAACCTCCTCCAAAACAATGTTATGCTCAACCCCCCTATCAGGTGATCTACCATGTGGAAGATCTCTGAAAACCTTTTCATATTTGTTCAGAAGTGTCTCTATCTCTTTTGGGTGTTTAAAAACTCTTATTTTTGGCTTAGGAGAGGTGACATAACATTCAGTAGTCCATTCTACATCACCATGCCTCAATATAGATCTCATACTTTTGCAATTTACTACATGTTTTGGGTAAGTGAGATGCCCTCTCACAACCCTTAGTGCACCCGTTGAATCTTGAAATTTCATTTTAGGAATTTGATGATTTACTGAATTATCTCCTATAGAATACAGCCATTTCACTCCCAAGACTATATTAGTATTAGCAACATAAACCACATAAAAAATATCAACAAAATTATAGTTACCTATGGTGACTTGCAGCTTTGGAATCCATGTGTTGCATTGCATTGTGTTGTGACCTGGGATGACAACTGTGAAGCCATCAAATGGTTCACTTAGTATTTTTATTTTCTCCACCATATCTGCATCAATTAAATTATGTGTATCTCCTCCATCTACCAAAACTGAAGCTCTTTGTCCCAATACCACACCCTTGCATCGAATAGTGTGATAGCGAGGCACTGCTGAAAGTACTGCCATTCTTGCTTTGTCCAGTGAGGGGTGATTTTCTTCTTCAGTTGTTGTCTCATGTGTCTCCTACTGATTTTAAATGTGTTCTTATTCATCCATACCCCCCTCATACTAATCATTATCAGAAAATACTTCTATGCATTGAGCTTTTCCTTTAGCACATTTATGCCCCAGTGTCCATGGTTGGAAGCATGTAAAGCACAATATTTTCCTTCGAAGTTCATCCTTGTTTTGTCCTTATTTCTTAATCTTTTCATATGTATATATTTTCCAACTCTTCTTATCAGGTGCATCCTTTTTCCAAGGATTTCTTTCAAATATGGAGTTAGGCTTGGGAGGAAATCTTGTTCTAGGGAGCACATTTTGAAGGTCTCTAGTCAACCACATTGCATCATTTAAGTTAGTAGGATTGTGGGATTTGACCAAACATTTTAAGGGCTCTACAAAACCTTCAATAAATAGCAGTACTAAACTTTCCATAGATACATCAGCCACCTTAATTGATAATCTTTGGAATTCCAACATATACTCAATAGGAGTCCCTACCTGCTTCAATTGTGCTAGTTCTCTGAAAGAAAATTTTGGATATTTTTGCTCAAACCTTTCTAATACCCTATCAAAAAATTCCCCATATGTTTTGACCTGATCATGACCCAAGGTTTCATGCCATGGAACCACCATTCATTGGAATATCCAAGTGCAAAATAGCCATTTTTAGAGGATCTTCTTCCACCATTAGATTCAACAGGAAATACACATCCCATTTCTGCACCCAAGTGTTAGCAGAGCTTTGAGATGAACCATCAAAAGTAGGAAGTGGCACTTTACCTATGGCACAATTCAATTATTTATTTTGGTACAGAGACTTATTTCCCTCCTTCTTTCTGAATTTGTTTTCCATAGTGAATTACTGTTCAAATGTTATACTCCTCCTACACTCTTCAATATCCAGTTTAGCCCAATCTTTTGTTATTGTATTAATTTCAAATTGAATGTTAGTATATTCTTTGGGAGTAAGAAATTTAGGTGCATTATTCCTTGGTGTTATCTTTAATTCATGGGATCTATTATGAGGTCTTGTTTGTGAGAAAATGTGCAGACCCATTGTCTTCTTTTCTGCTGATTTTGAACTACCACTATCTCTCGTTATCCCGTTGCTTCCCATTTGACTAGCCATCAATTCAAATCATTTTGTTATATGTTGGGACATGAATACTATATTTTGGTTAATTTATTCAAACAAAGGTCTTATAAGTTTGGTATACTCCATTTTCTCCTTAGCATGGTCTTCTCGCTCGTGAGCCATAGTTTTAGTCCAAGGTGTCCTTTTTTTCCCAATTCTTCTTCTACAAGCTAAGCACCTTCCAATTCAGATTCTAAGGATTACGGTTTATTAATTTGAATCCTAGTTAGAACCATCAGGTTCCAATACCATTCTATTATACCACTTGTAATGTCCCTTTTTTAAATTTTTACTAAAATGCCCAATTTTCCAATTTTTCACAATTTTTGCTCTTGACTAGTCTTAGTGTCTTGGTCTCCAAATTGGTCCATTTTCTCCCAAATATTCAAAGAATATGTATGAATGATATAATAAATTAATTAATATTTTCAGGGATTTATTATGGCCCTCCAATAACTTATGCAATTTTGTACTAAATTCTGAACAAGATAGATGATTTTATTAGCAATTTTGGGGCTCAAATCCCCCTCGGGTAATTGCCAGAATGGCCTGCCAAATGTACAGAAACCCACTCGAATTATCAAATTTATGAAGGTGATGTGTAGATTACATAAACTGAGACTCATATTCTGAACCAATCGATCTCCCATGGTTATTATCACTTCCTTCAATCAGATATATAAAAACTAGTTTTGAACCCTTGGGGAAATGAGATGCAATTTAATCCAATGGTTATGAAATTCGACCCAATGGCCACAAAATATAAGTTAATGAATATGAAACCTCAAATATTCTTCAGTGACAGTCCATTAATGAGTGAATAATCAATATTTTACACATCCATTCAAATCTACCAATATTATAAGAGTTTGCAACAAAGAAGTGGGAAATGACACTATTTCTTTATTACTAATCAATAATACATAAAATATATTGGCCTTTCAACCTGATAAATTTTTGAACAGAGATATCAGATTATTTACATCATAATACAAAATTATGGAGCAAGAGGAGATCCCTCCAAAAGATAAATGGCTCACCAAGTAAGTCTCACTCCATGGGGGTGAAATATGGTGAAAGAATGTGAGATGGGAGGGGGAATAAGCTGAATCCTGAAGTGTCCACAAGCTACTATAGCTGCACCTGTATATTATAACTCCATTTAAGATCCTTGAAATACCTGAGTGGCCTCTCCAATAACTAATTAGGATGGGAATCTTTCACCCTCGAAATTGGCTCAAGCATGAACTAGTCACTCACTAGCTCTCTCTCTTCACAACAACAAATTTCACAACTGATAAAAAATATCCTTCTCATGGATGATCCTTGTATTTTATAAACATTAATGGTCTCCTCAGCTTCCAAATACATCAATAGACCAAATCCAAGTTGAATTGGTGTGGCTTCTCATGCTATGCCATGTGGCCTCTCTCTTCACCTTCCATTTTCTTCCAAATTGACTAGGAACCCATTGGGATTATCCAAATCACATGAGAGATTTATTGGATGCTCTATTTTGACCTGATATGTCAGATATGTCAGATGTTAGGCTTCAGATATGAATTGTTTCATAACTTTCATAGAATGTCCATCATTGGTGTCATAGATGTCATAAGTGTAAGGGGAATCTAGCCAAGTGTCAATGAAACTCCTCAATTGGCTCTTCCTTGCCCATGTAAGTTACACTTAATATCAAATTAGAACTATGAAGTATATGGACAAGTATATTAACCTTATAATCCATCCAAAACATTAGTCTTTCCATATATTTGATATTGCAAGAGGTGGATGCCATTTAACATAGGAATTCTAGCTTGAGTGGGCCCCATAGTCTCCATATGTCTCCATTTTTCCTATCCTTTTCATTCCTCACTTGCATTCATTTAATTGGCCTTATTAAATAAATACTTTATTCCTTCTAATGTCTAAACATCATTTATTAGCTCCCTTATTAACTTCCCAATGTTTCCACCCAACCTACGAACCTAGTAGGATTGATGGAATTTTCCCACTATGAAATTATTTTTAAATGGGGACATTACTTGCAAAACAAACATTCCTTCAAGGGTTCTCACTCATTTTGGAATGAAATTTCCTTTGAATATATCTATGTTCTATAAATCTGATTGATGTTCTTCTTCATCAATTATATATTGTTTTAAATCCTCTTCATTCATCAGAAAGTTAATAATATGCTTGTCATCTTCGAAGACCCTCATATTCATAATGTTGTCAGGTGTTGATGGCCTGAAAATTGATTCAATCGAACACTTATGATTGGTCGGCACTAATCTAGAAGCAAAAGTACTACTAATAAATTAGCCACAACATTTTGAAATGTATGGATTACATTTATATTAAAATCATTGAAGTATAATATCAAATTCAATACCTCAGATCGGTACCCTTTATGATGTGGAGATAAACAATGAATAGTATCTCTTAATTATCTGACATCTATATCATAATCACCAAAACCTTTCAACTTTTTTTCATTCAATTCAATGGATCTTTTTAAGCCTTGGACTAGAGTGTCATATTCTGTAGTGTTATTTCTGCATTCAAACTCTAGCCTACAAGAGAGAAAATATTTATTTCCTTCAGGATCAATAAGAACAAAACTGACTCCCAATCCCTCTTGTGTTTTGGAAACATCAAAGTAAAAGACCTAAAATTTATCCTCTAAATATACTTGGTTAGTAGTATCTCCTAAGTTAGCAACTAAGTTGACTATGTTACAATCAACTTCATCAGTCCATGAGAATCGAAGGATATCAGACTATGTTTCTAATTTATGAATGACTTCTTCTTGATAGTTCCCTGGTTCAAGTTCTAAAAAGAAATTTCCCAAAACCAAAGATGAGAAATTTACTGGTTCATTCTTCTCTTCCAAGTGAGTTACATTTTCTTTCATATGAGGTTCTCTTAGTATCTTAATATGATTCTTCTTGTTCTGATATGGAATCCATAGGTGAGATCAATCAGTCACAAAATAACCATTAATTTTCTTAGACCTGTTCCTGCTCAATATCAAACCATAAGATTCAGGTATACCCACCACCATGATATCTATGAATTTGCATACCCTTGGGTTTGCAGACAATCTAATGAGCACATCTTTCATTTCTCCTATAACCTTAACAACATACCTATCTAGTTGAATGATGTATGAAGGGGATGGTATTGATTTTCGATTGATTTTATTACAAATGGATAGTGGCATAACATTAGATGAAGCTCCAGAATTCACCAAAAAATTATGTACATTGTGATTGAAGATTTCAAAAGTCAACAGGAAAGGAAGAGTCTGAGATTTTTATTTAGCACCAATACTTGCTTCTTTTATCTCAGTGTCCAATTCAACGACCTCTGCGGTACTACTTCGCTTTGGGACAAATGCTTCCAATATCCTCTTTCTCTACTGGGGAAGATTACATAATTCAAACAAAGAAATATTTTCTTTAGTCTTATTAATATCCTCCACAATATCATATCCCATATTATATTCTTTTGTGCTTTTCCCACTACTTTATGGCTTGTTTGCAACACTTTTTACCTGTTTATTTATTATTGGGCTTGTTTCTTTTACCTTTTCAGGATTCACCTTATTATGTGGCTAAGTGGTGCCAATATTTCTCTTCACGGTTCCCTTTTCTATCTTCACTTTAGAAAACACAAAACTTTGATCCACTATTGGCCCTTTTCTCCTTGTGGTAATGTTTACCGAGGATATTTGGATTTCCTCAGCCGACTCTTCCTCGTTCAATCCTAAGGTGGGTGCCCAATCCCATAATACCATTATGGTTTCCTCAGTTGGTTCTTCTTGTTCATTTGTTTGATATTATTTTGGGTCTTCTAGGTCTATCCCCTGGGTGTCTAATAACTGATTCATTAATAGAGTCATTGAATTAATCCATTGCGGGAAGCTCTTCTCAGAGTGATGTTCTTAGCAAAAAGTGCAGAAATGATCCATTCCAACTTCATTGAAATTCAGAACAGTAGAATTAATTAAAGGTGGTTGAAGTTGTCCGCTTTCTTCCCCTTTTTGTAGAAGGTTTTGAATGGTTTTCTTGATGTACCAGCTCCATTACATTTGTCCAAGTCTACTATCTTGTTGGATATTTTCTGTACGATTTTAACCACATTTTCTAATTCGTTTGAAGGTTCTTCTTTGGGCCTATATAATAGAAAATGATTCTTACTAGCCATTGGTTTTAATCCCGGTTCTAAAGTATGTTTTGCAATTCTATCCAGATCAACCTCTACCTTCTTGGATTCTTCATAATTTTCTACTAACGTAACCTTAATTTCCCTTTTAACAAACATTGCTATGGATGGATATAATGTTGTAGTGTAGTATTCTACCAAAGATTTTTCGGCTAGTTTCATCGCAACACTAAAAATATTTAACAGATTTGTGAACCTCTAATTGAACTCTTGAACCTTTTATTTCTTCTCCATCTTCATAGACATCAATTCCTTCAGGTGTGTCGCTACAGTTGTTTGGTTTCCAAATTTACTTATGAACACCTTTTCGAAACTAAAGTACCACGAGGAATCTCTAGTATCAAAAGTATAAGGTAACAATATGAAGATGACATCTTCATGTTCAAGATTTATAATATTCAATGTGAGATAAAATATTTTTAAATGATCTTCCGCAAAAATACCTTTTCCGGGATCAAATTTCAGTAACACTATTTCTGGGTGCTTAGGTAAATCATGTAATGGTGCAGCTAGGTTGAGTGGTCCTCTTGCTCTCCACATGGGCTAGTTAACAACTCCAACCATAATTCGAGGTGGAGAATGTGATGGGGAATGTGGAAATACTTGAGTTGTATGGGATTCTTCCAAATTTTCTACAAGCACTGAATATCACATGTACGAGATTTCTTTATTGGGAGATCACCTCTTGGGTAATGTAGGAATTACTTTCAATCATCCAACTTTCTTTATGTATATTGTGTATGTCTCAGAAAATGATCTATTTCTTCAAACGAGACAGTGTATAAATGTTATGTGTTTTCTTCTTCAAAATTTAACCTTACTTGTTCTTTAGTTTCAAGAATGAAATGTTCTAGGAAAATTGTTTCAGATGTGGTTCTAGTAGAATATTTTCTCACAAATGAAGTTCCTATTCAGCCATGCACTAGAGGCCTTCCTTCTAGCACCAAATATGTTGAATGCTCAGAATTTCCCAAGCATTGATAGTAGGGATTCTCCTCGGTAAGCAATCCCAATTAGATCGTCTGCCATTTGGTGTCGGGAATCCTTCTGGTTAACGGTCTGGCTTCTATAGATTGATTTGTTTAAGTTCTTTACCAATTGCGGCTCAGTTCATTGTTTATGTGATTTATTTAATTAAAGTATGAAATGCAAGTTCCTAATTAAATGCATATAATTGATAAACAGAAACAACATTAGCGATGCGCAAATTCTTACCTCTCATCTTACTGCTCCTGCCTTATCAATTATCTATTTATTCCTAAACTAAGCTAACTATCCTATCCTATCCTATCCATGTAGGGAGAAAATTCGAATTAAGAATAATATATTGGAAATGTTCATACAAGTCTAACAGATAGTTGTTCCAACAAAACATTCGCATTTATAGCAAAAAGAATACCATAGATAGCTCTAATGTGATAAAACAATTTATTACTCATTTCACACACAAACATTTGAATAGAAAGTAAAATCATTCATCACCAATGAAGTAAATAAAGAAAGTTAGAACGATCTCACGGTATATGTTATGAAATCAAGAAGAAGTAGTTCCACATTAAACATTCCACACATTCCAGGAGAAATCTCTTTGCAAGTTTTTCCCAGCAAATAGATCCTTCTTATTAGCAGAAAAATAGTTCTCTTACAAAATGGTCCAGCTTCTATTATGCTAGAAAAAGTCCTCTGTCTTTACTTTCCTCCTCTATTTATTTAAAAAATATATTTTCTCCTCTAGTGACTCCTCGTTCACCCTAACCCTAGGAATTCCTAAAATTTGTCATTTTTTTCTTACATAGGAAAAACCAAAAAGATTTTCAAAACAAGAAAATAGGTGGGACCTGCCACACTGGAAATATATATTTCCCACACATTAGCTTCTTCAGATATGGCCTTATATTTGATAGGCCCCAATACTTGCAAAGTTACTTCATGAATTGACAAGTGTGTCTCTATATGTACCACCCCCTCTGTCACAACCTTGCAAATGTCTTCTAGGAAATATGCATTGATAGAATCCTGTCCCACAAAGTGATGAATGTCTTCTTTTGTGAAAGCATCCATTTTTCCGATATACTTTATTTCTTCCCGCAACCCATCCTGCAGCTGTGCTATGCATTCGTCCTTTTCTGGAAGCTCAATTATATTCAGAACTAAAGGGATGTGACACTTCTCATGGACATGATGGATTTTCTGTAAAAGTCATGGCACTTTTCTATAGTCTTAGGAATTTCATTATTTATCCTCCTATTGGCTTTCCTGCAAAATTCCACAATAGGGGAGTTTTGAGGTAAAAAATGGACCTTAAAACAAAAATTGTACAATTAAAATTCACTTTATAAGAACCAATAGGATTCAAGATGATGATGTCAACCATAAGAGTAAAATTTCTTTAAAAAAATGGAGGGAAAAAGAAAAAACTACTTTTTCTTATTGTATTTTTGGCATATCTCCTTATCGGTTCACCCAAATTTCGAGTTTGGGGACTCATTGGATGAAAAATTTAATTCTGCATCCAACCCATACCCACATTGCATACTTCTGAGGTACCAACCACACCCAAAATTGAGAATTTCAATAAAAAAACATTTTTATTTATTTATTTTAAAATATGTTTTTTAATTGAAATTTTCATTTTTAGGTGTCATGGGTACCCTAGAAGTATGCATTATGGGTATGGGATGGCTGCAAAATTCAATTTCAAATCCAACGAGTCCCCAAACTCAAAATTTGGGTGAACCGATAAGGAGATATGCTAAAAATACGATAAGAAAAGGTAGTTTTTCTTGTTCCCCTCCAAAATTTAGAACTTTTATTTTATTATTATAAATATTAATTTATTATTTCCCTTATGAGGCCCATTTTAGACCTCAAAACTCCCCTAGTGGAAGTTCCATCTTCGACTTCAAGTCCTTTGTTGTCTTCTAGGGTAGATGATAAGGGAACTTTGAATTAGTTCCCCTCTAGGACATATGGCTTTTAGTCTTTTCTGCAATATCCAACAACCCTTTCCTGAATTCTAGCCACTCCTCAACTATCACCTTCATTCTTGCCATTATTAGCCTCATATTGTAGATTTAATCTGTGAGGATTACCTGAGAATGATAGATATGTTCCTGAATCTTCTAGGATCAATCACAAAATGGAGTTATTTCTTGCTTTCTCTTGTATGCCAACCTCCCCTTCCATAATAATTAACTGCACAGTTAATGCATCCTTTTCTTGTTTCCAAATTTTGGTATTCATTCAGTAACCTTTCCTTCTTAGAGAGAATGGCGTCACGTTTCCTTTTTTATTCTATCCATTATCCTTGCACTTTCACCAAAGTATCATTCAATTTGAGCATCTTCTCTTTATTTCGCTCCACATCATTCATTAATCTGTGGACATTATCAGCACTAGCCTAGGAAGCTGCTATGTTTACCAAGGTTGTGAATTTTAGGTCTTTATGGGTACCTTCCATAATTTTTTTCTCCGTGACGATGACCACATCAGTCTGAGTGCCCATTTTTAATATTTTCTCTGACCTTCTCATGATGGTCTTTCTAGTATTATAAAAAAATATGGTGTCCAAGCGATCCATAGTATGCTGCTTTGACGGGGTGAACGGGGTGAGCCCAAGTTCCTCAAAATGGATGTGGCCACTAGTAAGTGTCTCAGGAGGGTCCAATTCCATGTTCTGTGGGATAGTGGGATCGTTCCAAGTTTCCTCTTTGTCCACAACTTTCTTGAACTTATCTTCTTATTCTTTCCTATGAAGTTCTTCTGTTGCTTCCCTTTATGTTGTTTCCTTTCTCTTTTGTTCCTCCTCATATTTCCTTTGTGTTATTTCATTTCTCTTATTTTCCTCCTCAGCTTCCCTTTGTACCCTTTCTTCTATTTCCTTCCGTAATCTTTCTTCTTCCTCTTGCAGCCTTTGGGCCTCCTCTACTTTCTTCTTTTTAACTTCTTCTTTCATCCTTTTCTCTATTTCTGCTATTTGCAAATTTACACCCTCTTCCTTTTATTTCTTAAGCCTTGTCTCCATTGTAGCACTGATAGTCTTGCTAGCGCTGGAACAACTCTTCCAAGCAAAGTGTTTGTATAGTTCAGTCATATTTTCCTCCCTTCTAAACACTTCTCCATCCTTGTCGAATAAGTCTATGTATTCAAAATGTATCTTCATGACTACGCAATGTTCAACGACCTTTCTCCTTCTATCATTCTTCTCCCCAAAATGGAACACTTCTATATCCTTCACAAAATATTCTACCCCTTTATCTCTTGAAAATTTAAGGCTCGGATAATTAAATAGAGGAAATAAAGCTTTTTTATGATAATGCAAGTAGTTGCCAATCCCATTTATGAATACTTCCCTCACAATTTCCTTGTGAACTACAAAGTTCGCTACATTTCTAGGGAAAAGGGATGGAGCTAGGGAACATCCATACATTATGATGTACGTGCCCTACTATGAGAAGTAATTTTCCCCAAATTCACTTATGACTACCTTTGCATATTCGGACAAGCAGTTTGGTTCTTTATAGAAAATTATCCAGTAGAGAGGCATGAGGAACTTTTCACATATGAGATTATATTAACTTGCATATTGATGGGCCCACAGGATCTTATAAGCCACGTAGATTGGATATTAATCTCTATTCCATACATACCCAAACCTAGGAAATGGGTGTCTATCCAATATGCAATCTATGAGGTATGAATACATGAAGAATTATGCCTTCTTTTCGGTTAAACCTCCTTGTGCAGCTATGGTTGATGATGACAGGATGTCTGAGATGATGTCTTCCCAATTAAAAACTGTTCCCTAAAAGACTATGTAGTAAATTAGAGGTACGCAATTTAACTTTTAGATAGTGCCATATTCCTTGCAAAAATTATGCTAAGCAATAAAGCTATAATTTTGAAATGGGTCCTTAATATTTTACATTCATATTCTCCGCTTGCTTTCTGTCTCAGTTGCTTTACAAGTTAGGATATTCAAAGGGGTCTATATTTATACCTTTTATCCAATATTTAGTCAACATGACCTGTGTTGGCGGTAACTTGTATGCTGCTGCTATATGAGATGGATGGAATGAGGAAAACGCCTCACCTTTGATGTCAGAAATGATACTTGATGTGGGATCATCTTGTAGTAGAATCCACCTGATAACCTCTGAAAAAGGAAAGAGTTCTTGGTGCATAGCTGCTTTGGTGATGCCCGACCTTTTGATTTTTTGATACAAAACCATTCCTTCGAGACCTACATCAGGGATATCCTGGTCTTGGATCATTTGATACAATTCCCCCATTTGAATTCAGGGGAAATTCTTGTTACTCATTTTATATCTTCAAACGTGGTTTCTATCATGGTGTCTAATATAAACTCCATGTCCAAATATTATTCGCTTACCTTAGAATTCTCCCCGACACCCTTCTTAGGCCTTTGTACATCCCATTGAACAAAAAAAATGGTACAAACAATTTAAAAAACAGTTTTTCGAAGCAATTTTTCTTTCATATTACTAACACTGGGTTGTGTTGAGAGAACAACATACATGCTTTCATTTTTTTTTCTTTTCTTTTTGTTTGAACAATGTCCAGATGTGTGGGAAATAGTATGAAACTAAGAAAGGTAAACAAAAAAAAATTCAAAATATTCTTAACAACATTTTATTAATAAACACACAAAAATAATCAGTGGTACTTGTGGTTTGTGATAATGATTGAGTCGATAATTCAATTGCATTGCTTAAGGGATTAGAATTTAGTTTTATGGGAAAAAGTGTGAATTGTGGTGTGATTAATCTATGGAGGAGACTCCAAACCAGGGCTCGATCCAGCGAATCCATGATCAATGAATCAACTACCGAGAATACTATAGTGGGGTATGAGGACCTTGAGATACACGTGGGATGCCTCTTTAGCGAACAAAGCGATGAGCAGCCTAAGAAAACCACATGGCTACCCTACTCTATCTTCCCAAGAAAACACCAATGGCATGAAATGCTTTGATTATCTGGGTAGGTTCCTATGTTGGTATTATGGCAGCAAAGGAATCACTATGCTCAACCAAAGTGCACAAAACTACTACCTGCGGTCAAACCACTCTCCAAAATGCGGTTAAGCCAACAAAGAGCTCACAGGGCACTTGGAATCAGGCAAGGAAAATGACAGGAGAAGAAAAACTTAAATGTGTGAAACTTCAACAATTATAAAACCAACGGCTACTCTACCAGGTGATCAACACGGAAAGTTCAAAAATCGAATATAATATATAAAAATACAACCAAAATAATAAAAAACAACACCTGACAAAACAAAAAAAACTTTTAAAAGCCATACAGGCATAGAGTGACGTTCCTATTAGTTGTTGAGAGGATGCGAAAGCTAGCTGAGCACAATAGGGGTTCGTACTTGTATTCTAATGACTAGTGGAGGTGAAAACGACATTTTTTCAATAATCAAACAAAATAGCCTCTACCGTATTTATACAAAGTGAAACAAAACCTAGTCATTAATAGGGTTGGTGGAGTCATAATGTGGTTAGTGGAGGAATAAATTTCGTTTGGCACATACTATCCTGATGCTCGGCCACCTCCTAATAAACAACGCCGCTAACCTAGCCAACACTATTTATTGAGTTGCTTTGATGGATTGACGTCACCAGGAAAGAGGCCTCAAAACAAGGGTGTGGATTATGATTTCCCAGCGATCGTTTCGACCCGTTTATCTGAGTTTTCGTGATAATCGATTTCAATCGAGCATGCCGATGTCTATGCTTAAATTCTTCTCATGAGTTGATCGGTGTCCCTTTTAATTTTTGTGCTTCGACCTTCTACTATTTCAGCGGAACTCACTCAAGTGTTCCGAAATTTTGACGTTTACTGGTTAATCAGATCAACTCACTGAGTTCCTATGACAATGTCGGATCAACTCACCAAGTGGCTCTGATACTATCAGCTCATGTTGCCGAGTTCTTTTGACCACATCGGAACAAAATTCTAAGTTTTACTTAGTCGAAAAAACCTTCTTTGCTCGATCTTTCAAAAAACTAAGTGTTGAAGTGTGAACTTCTTTCTTTGCTCGATCTTTCAAAAAACTAAGTGTTGAAGTGTGAACTTTTTTCTTTGCATGATCTTTCAAAAAACTAAGTGTTGAAGTGTGAACTTCTTTCTTTGCTCGATCTTTCAAAAAACTAAGTGTTGAAGTGTGAACTTCTTTCTTTGCTCGATCTTTCAAAAAACTAAGTGTTGAAGTGTGAACTTCTTTGAATGAGAAAAAATGAATCTAAGTCTACTTCTAAACAAAGTAAAAGGAGGGGACCTAAAATAATAAAATTTTTGGGGAAGCAGTTGTAGTAGCAACACATAACCAAGAGAACATGGCAAACCATTGTTAATGTTGACCATGGTTGACATAACCATGAGAACATGTCCAACCAATGTTTGACCATATTAAGAAACCACAATGACGTTTCTAAAAGAGGTTGATTGAATTTGAACCATGGTTGACTTATAAGCAAGGTCGACTTCAATCTATAGTTAACTTTTAAGCAAGGTTGAGTTTGAATCATGGGTGAATTTAATCCAATATAAATTTTAATAAAGGTTGAATTTGAACCATGGGTGACTTCAATATAGAGATAATAATATTTCATGGTTGACTTCAATCCATGGATTCCTTCAATCCAAGTTTGACTTCAATCCAAGGTTGAATTTGATGTTAACTTCAATGCAAGGCTGACTTCAATCCAAGGTTGAATTCAATTTAATGGTTAGCTCCAATCCATGGTTAACTTCAATCAACTTCATTTTAAGGTTAACTTCAATGCATAGTTGACTTTAATTTGTCGTTGACTTGAATCCATAGTTGAATTCAATTCATTGTTTGTTGACTATGGTTTCTTCTATTAGAATTAAAGTGCCATTTAAATATTCAAGCAATTAGTTCTGAATTATGATTGCAGTAAAAGGAGAATGAAGATACACACTGAACAAAACAAACCACACAGGAAATAGATGAGTGTATCTCAGGTAATTACAGTATCATTGTCATTAATTAAATCCGGTGTTACAATACTCTACATAATGGAAGAATTTGAATGCATTAGAGAGAAATTCGAATCTATTAATTGGATCTGACAGTACCTAACTAACTAGCTAACTAATGGTGTCTCAATCAATATCAGAGTCCAATATATCAACTCCCAGATGTCCAACCAACTCATACAATCAGTAATAACTAGTTAACTCAGTGCAACTGAGTGTGGTAGGTGGGAAAAGGCACCTACTCCACAGGAATCCATGCATTATCCATGCATAACTAGCGCTAGATAACTAATTGTGATCTAACTAAAAGTAACTGGAATTTGACTATGACTAACTAGTTCGAACTCCAACAAACTAATAGAGGTTGGTGCCAGGACTCCCGATGGCTCCTAAAATGTACGGATTGGGATAGGAGGTGCTGAAACTGATGCATGCACATGTAGTAAGTGGCAGTTAACCTCTAGCAGTGTTCCCCACACTCTAGTAATTGGTACATGTGGCCCCATTAGGACAATTGGACCCAATAGTATTTTTGGACCCAAATAATTAATTAAGGTTCCTGAGTTATGATAAATAATCTAAATAGAATGTATGGTCAAGGGAGCATTAATAATCCTAACACCCCCTTGAATCCTAACTTGGACGAATGTGGGACCTGGTAACACGACCATAGGTCACCCAAATACAATCTAAAAGATAGTAAAAAATGTTGCTTAATACAACCGAGGAAATAGGGGAAAAACTCATGGGAACCCCCCCACTCAAAATAAGCATAAATAGTAAAATGCAATTTATATTTAGAAGAAAGAAGCTTCCTCCTTCGAAAAATAACTTGAAAAAAAACACTACTGCAAATTTGCATCTCTATGTAGCAACATGGTCCATCTATGAACTTCTCAATGTACTTCTGAACTGATGACTCTGTTGGTCTCCTCTAGATGGTGAAGGTAGGGAATGATCAAGTTTCTCCTTGTGTGGGCCATGTAGCTGATCATTTGCCATCATAAAGTAGCACCAACCTGGAACTTTGTTGCACCATTCTGTAGGGAGAAAATCTATGAGAGATAATGCAGCATGTTCATTCTGATACAAGGACCTTGTTCTTCTTCTGTAGTCTAGATTTCCAGCACTACTTCTAGCTACATCAAGGATCTTTTGAGCCCATCTAGGATTAGGCTTCTAATTGGGAATGGATACTAGATTCAGTCTCAATAAGATGATCATGTTGAATGTGATCTTCTTCATATGAATATGAAACCTATAGCACATCATCATCATCAAAAATAGGTGGAGAAATAGTTATACCTTCTGGTGCTGCTGAAGGTGTGTCATACAACTGATCTTCTTCAAACTGGACACTCCTTTCAATGAAGCATCTTCTGGTTTCAACTTCGATCATTTTGTAAGATTTTGCATATTCTGCACATCCCAGTAGAATGCATTTGCTACTTTGGGCTTTGAAGGCCTTCCTCTTGTCAAGTGGTATACTAGCCCAAGCTTTGGAACAAAAAACTCTTAGATGAGAGACATTTGGGATTATTCCCATGCACTACTTCAAATGGAGTGACCCCAACCACTGACTCGTGGGGCACTCTATTCTGCAAATACGAAGCACATTTTACTAATTCAACCCAAATAAGAGGTAGATGTTTGGCATGGAGAAGGAATGCTTCCATCTCTTTCAGTGATCTGTTCTTCCTCTCAGCCACACCATTCTGTTGTGGTGTGTATGGAACTGAGTGTTCCATTCGAATCCTCTGATTCATAGAAACTATGGAGATCTCCTTTGATGTACTCTCCTCCTTTATCATATCTTATTGACTTGATTTTGTTATTGAAACTTTTCTCAACCATAGCCTTAAAAACTTAAAAGTCTCAAAAACTTATGATTTTTATTTCATGAAGTAGATCCAGCAGTACCTAGAACAATCATCAATAAAGGTGAGGAAGTACCTGCAACCATTAATGGAGTTTGTGGGCATAGGTCCAGCTACATCACTATGTATTAAATCAAGTATAGAGGCAGCTCTATGTGCCTTCCCAACATCATACCTTTTTTCTGGATGCTTACCTACCAAACAACCAACACATACTCCATTCAAAGTTTGGATGGAGGGAAAACCTTCAACGATTTTATCATTGTGGAGTTGCTATAGATATTTGAAATTGAGATGTCCAAATATCTCATGCCAAATCTTGCAGGTGTTGTTAGCATGCGAGAATAAAGCTGTAGGAGGAGAGGCAGGTAAGAAATGTTAGAACTCATAAGATTTGGTAGAGTGATTTGCAATACCTTTTGCTATAAGTTGTCTAGTGGCTTTTTCTGTAATATCAATTGTCTCTGATTCGAATGTAACTCTCTTAGGAGAGTCTGTATGAGTCATCTGATAAACAAAAAGCATGTTAGCAGCAAGGGAGGGCACATAAAGGACATTCTTAAACTCACCATGTTGTGCTTTGACTGAGCCCCTTCCTTCTTCTGGAATCTAGGAATCATCTCCCATGTGAATGTTAGGCCCCCTATGATAGTGTGAGGGCAGAGAAGGATTCTTTGGAAGCAGCCATGTGGTTGGAATCTCCAAAATCAATTATGTATGTTGTAGACTGTGTAAGGATAGCTTTCAAATCATGGAACCTTTCATCATCTTCTTCCTATGGTTCTTCATCAGACTTCCTTGCTCCTTGTGGGAGAGAAATGTTATGCTTCTTGAGAAGAGCTGACACTAGACCAATCTACTTCTTCATACAATGATCTTCAAGATGCCAAATCCTTTTCACAATAGGGACATAACTTGTTTTCAAACTTCTTTTTTTCTTAGAGTTGGAGGCTCCTTCGAAAGTCTACTGATTCTATTTAGGCTTCAAATTAGCTACTTTAGGCTCCTTCTTCTTTGATTTCCCTTTGGATTGCACTTTGCTAGATTGAGTAACTAAGAGAGCCTGATATTTGGAGGTCTTGATGACTCCCATTCAAATAAAATTCTCTTGCTCCTTGATTAAGGACTCAGAAAAGGAATCTAGTGAAGGAATTTTCAGATCGAGGAAGCTTTCCCACTTGGAATGAAATATAGAAACAAATACATAATACTCAGGGCTGAGTTTGTTGAGAATGGAGAGCACATATTGCTCATCCTTCCTTTCTATTATGCACTGTATGCATTGAAGTGCAAGAGACTTGAATTTAGTAAATAATTTCTCAATATTCTCGAAACTGCTGGGATGTAAGGCTACCAGCTCATTCTCCAGGAGGTATCCTTGAAGCTCATCTTGTTTTCCAAACAATTCTTCAAGCTTCTCCCAGGATTCTCTGTGTATCCTCAAACCTTCAAGGTGGAAGAAGATATATCTGGATATATGAGTGCATAGATAATTGAAAGCTTCATCACAATAGTTTAGAAACTTTTTCTTTTCAACTGGCTGATGGGGCTCAACCTCCCTTCCAAGTATTATCCTGATCTATCCATGCTTGTGCAAGGCCATCTTCAAGTCAATCCTCCAATAAATATAATTGGAAGTTGTAAGGATCCATGGTGTAGGATATTGAGAATCCATAATTCTCCGACTGAAATATCACAAAACTTCACACAAGCTATGTAGCACCTGTAGATTTTCACTACAAAACACTAAAACATTCAAACTATGTTAGAATCATTCTTTTCCTCTCAACATGAACATGTTTTCAGGTTCCGTTATGCCCTCTCTGCCACTCGGAATAAATTCAGAGGAAGTAAATCATCATAGGGGACTTCTGTGGAAACCCAGCTGCCTATGATTTTCAATGGAGAGAAACAAGCATGACGCCTCCTTGAGAAGGCTATGATACCATATTAGAATTGAAATGCCATTTAGATATTCAAGCAATTAGTTTTGAATGGCACTTCAATTATAATATGGTATTAGAGCCTTCTCATACAGGATTCATGTTTGTTTCTCTCCATTGAACATCAGAAGCAGCTGGGTTTCCATAGAAGTCCCCTATGGTTGATGTGGGTTGACTTTAATCCATGTTGAATTTAAGCTGTGTTAACTGTAATACACATTGATTTCAATCCACGTTGACTTTCATCCATATTTTTCCTTTAATTTCATGAGTTGAACCATGTTGAATTTAATTTATAGTTGACTTAAATCCATATTGACTCTAAATCATGTTGACTTTGTTTAATGTTGAGTTTAATATATAGATGAAAATCAATGTTAACTTCAATACATGTTGACTTTAATCCATATTTAACTTAAATACATGACAAAAGATCATGGAATAAGTTTGACTTTAGTTTATAACAAATGATTATAATTTTACTTAATTTTAACTATAGTTTACAATTGATGCTTATAGGTTGAGTAATGTTCCCTTTGGTTAACTATGGTTGACTTTATTGCATCATGATTGACTTTAGTCTATCATGCTTAACTATGGGAATGGTTGACTTTAGTGCATCATGGTTCGATATGATTAACTATGAATGACTTTAGTTAACAAAGGCTGACTATGTTTTCTTTATGGTTTATGTTTCGTTGAATTTAATTCATTATTGACATTAATCCAAGGTTGACTTAATCCAAGGTTTACTTCAATATAAGGTTGTATTCAATCCAAGATTGACTTCAATCCAAAGTAGACTTCAATCTATGTTTTACTTAAATCCAAGGTTGAATTTAGTCCAAGTGTTGGCAAGGGTTTAGGAGGTGCAAAGTGCGCTTCTACCATCGACAAAAGGGATGTTGACACAAAGAAGAATCAACTGCAGCGAAAGGAGGAACTGACAAGTTAGGAAATTTTTGTGAAATTAGTTAGGAGATCGGTCAAGTGGACCATTTTGTAATGACTTAGTAAGTATATAAGTAGAGTTAGAAGTATTATCATTAGGAGAGATCAAAGAGGGGAAGAGATTATCTAGTTTGGAAGAACGAATGTATTTTCTAGTATGAGGCTAATCGACCAAGGAATTTCTTCATTTTTGCGATGTATTTATGGGATTAATGGAATGAATACTCTGTTGGAAACATAATTATGTTTATTGTCTGTAGTTTTGTGAGATGTGTTCAATAATGAATCATGAGAAGTCTATAACGTTGCAATCTCTATGCTTTATGGTTAAATCTAAATAATGTGAAGTTTATTGGTTTACTATATGTCGATGCTTTACTACTCTGAATATGAATATGAATTATGATAACATGTCTTTGCTGATTTAAATACGAGCTAGTACGAATGAATTGATCTTTTTAGTAGGTTAAGGGGGGCCCTGGATATCTGGATGTTGCAGTATAATAATAGATAGTGCAAAAGTCATATTCCCTTTTCTTAAACTTGGTTGTTCCATCCCTCCCTCAGACATCTCGGGTGAGACTGAATCTACTTTGCAGGTGTTGCTAGATATGGTAAAAAATGTCTGGGTCAATTTTTAGGGATTTTGCATCAATGGGTGTCGACAGAACTACGGAGTGAACCCCTATCGACAAGATAGTGTCAACAAATGGTTTCATTTCCATGACCATAGTGAAAAGAAGAAGAGGACATGTTGTGGCATCCGATGAAACTGGAGATCGAGGACTAGTTTGATTAGAAGGTTTGAGAGTTTGTGAAAGGAGAAAATCAAAACCCTAGATTGGCAATAGAAGATTGGTTGGGAATATATATATATATATATATATATATATATATATATATATTATGATATCCATGAGATATTATTCGCTAATTTTCCAGTAGTACTGTATGAGTGGTTTTCACAACTTACTTTCTAGAAGAAAAAAATTCAAGGAAGCGAGCCTGATTGGTGGACCCCAGAACTAATTCAACAGTTGCGAAGGGTGAACAAAAATATTCAAGGGCAGTAAATGTGTGGATATACAATATTTTGGAAGGATACATTACAAAATTAGTTGTCGACACAGTCAAATCCTACAATGATGCAGAAAGAGAATTCTTTAAGGGACTAATGGGGAGATTTCTATTGTCATTACACCTGTGGATTAAGATGCTCATATGAGGAAAATGAATACAAAAAATGAATTCCAATGAGTAAATCCCTAGTGTGCAGAGGTTTTGGGTACTGCGAAGGTGAGAGTTTGGATGGGATGATACGGGGTAGATGGATGGAAGTTACGATGAGACTATGAGGGAAGCTATGAAAGAGTGTGGTCTCCTGCGAAGTGGGTTGAGGTTTCAACAAAAAAAGAGGAAGAGGACTGAGGAGAGTCCTGGCGTGACCGAAACAAAAAACTGCAAGAAGGGACCATAAGGGACTAAGAGAACCTATAGTGATGGAGGAAATGACCAAGCTACGCCTAATTCCAAAGAAAGCAAAAAACCAAAACAACAACATACCTACACCTCTGTGCACTACGTCAAATCCAAGAGGAAAAAACTTGAGTTATTCACAAGGTTGTCCTACGTGTCAGCACAATAGTAATAGTAGAGGGTCAGCGAATACTGGAAGAGGACCCAGAATGGTGTGTGATGATGTGAAACTACCCCCATTCCAAGGTAATGGTGTTATGGAGAGAAATTCCTATGGCTTGGGGTACCACAACAGACAGCTAGACTCCAGAAATCAATCTTTCCCAATATGCAATAGAAATTAACAATCTAACACTAAAGGATCGAACCTCGTACCTTATTCTGGACGGTTGTAGTAGATCCCCGTTGAGCTTTCCAATCTTCAGCTTGAATTGTTATAGCA